>OZ022592.1:19913173-20519125 GCA_963669155.1 Arbacia lixula
ACCCTTTACCCTGCCACAGCTGATTTAATGTTTTGATTGACAAATTGACAAATGATCGTGAGATACCTGTGATCTTAAGATTATACTTTTAATGTATGTCGAATTTCATTACTTTTGTCAAAGGGCCACACTGTCTTTGAATAAAAAAGCAGTTTTGAAAAAAAAAGTTATTTTTCTATTTTTTAATAAACAATTGTTCTATAATGAGGAAGAAGAAAAGGAGTTTTAGTAGTTAGTAGTAGTAGTACTAAACACAACAAAAAAAGTAAGTCACCCTCTAAGCAAAATAGCATTACTTTAGAAGTAGTGGTGTATTGTTAGGAGTAGTAAAGAACTCTTTTTGCTCCCCCCCCCCCCCCGAAAAAAAATAAGCGCCCTTTGGACGAGTACTAGTAGCAGTAGGAGTAATAGAAGTTGTGGTAATTGAAGTGGCAATAACAGTTATAGTAATATTAACAAAAGAGGTGGTAAGAGTAGCACTGCGACGAAAATACAGCATTTTGTATTTTAACATCATGTAAGTTACTTACACACTGACACCTTGACAGAATGCTCTGTTTTGGGGCGTTTCCGCGCAGGCGCGTTACACGTTTACTTATCTGAGCTGCCAATACTGCATGCATGCATGTACTACAGTATGTCATGGTGAAGTACAAGAGCGCGCGTTCTTCACATTCAATAGCACGCTCACTACCGAGCATCGATCACACACTGGCTCTCATTATCAATTGTGCTTATGCATCCGATGCATCCTTTCCCGATGTCTTCTCTGGTAATCATCTGGAATTATTATTGTGCTTGGCGGATACAAATGATATTCAGTGATTTTATGGACCTCCCATGGAAATTACAGAGAGGCTACTATTAGAAAGGGCAGTGTAATGCGATCGTTTTCGTTTTTTACAGGTAAGAGTAGATCATCTGCGTCACACACGCAGTATGTATTGGCTTGCTGCATTAAACCAGATGTTGACTACATGTACGTAGATTAACTGTTTGTTTTCACCCTTTCCCTCCACCATTTCCACGATGTGCTCACCTTTTAATTACTTTAGTATCTGGAGTCAGGCTGTAGTTTATTAGTGATATCCAATGAACGTGTGCGTTATGATTTCAGTTTCATTTTATCTCCGTAGGCAACTGAGAATATTATTTGGAATCGGGAAAGTCCCTGACGTCATTCAAAACGAGGTGTAGCCTCCGTCATGGCTCTTCTTAATAATCTATTTTCGGATTATTGTCTTGTAGCGCCATCTAGTGGCACATGATTTGCAGGATTTTGTTTTTCTTTTTTCTTTTTTTTTCTTTTTTTTTTTGGGGGGGGGGGGGGGAGGGGGTTGGTATTTTGCCTTTTTCTGCTGCTTACTGTAAATACTCTTTCTACTCCTCCTCATCGAACTTCTTCCTTGTCTTATTTTTTTTCACTGATTTCTATTTTACCTTGATTTCCTATATAATTGAATAGTTTACTATATTAGCAGCAATAAATGTGAAAGTATTGATCCGATGAAGTGTAGACCCGGTACATGAATAACCATTAAATTGTAGTCTCGTTACTTGTATCTTTTTGAATAACCACTCACCAAGTAACCATTTTGTTTCATGTGAGTGTTTGTACTTTCTGAACAACTTTTTCAACAACATATCATTTTGTCTGTTTTTTGTCCGTCTACATGACCCGCTCGCGCTTGATAAAAACACAGAAACATTAAAACATATTACGAAATTGCTGCGTTAAAAAAAAAATTACCCCACCACTTTTAGCCACATGATCCTATGCAATCTGCACTTCTTTCAATCGAGGTAAAAGGTGGGGTATCCCGACCCGCTATGCAAATGACACGTTCAAAGTTTTATCAGTGACTATTACCCTTGCTTGTGAGGTGGTGTTATTTGATTACACCTGTGATCCTCGTCGTCTTTTATACGTAAGTGTCAACAAACTCTTACCAGGACATTGCTTTAAAAGAAATGGGAAGTAGGAAATATGTATTTTAGTTTATTAACATATTAACATGTAATCTATAGGTAGTTAAAGACCAAAATTTAACTTTTAACGAAAGAAAATGACCCAGAATTTGCGAAAAAACAACCGTGACCTGATATTTCCACTCTTCAATCTAGCCCCGATAGCACGAGTTAACGCAGTGTACACGTAGCCTAGGTTTTAAACGTATTATATCACCAAAAAACTCATACACATAATCATATATGTTGAAAGAGTTGACAATGTAAATGATGTCTTTCACATGTATGTAATATATTATACATTGATCTTTTGAATGTGATTTGTGTACCTCATGTTGCGTATTACCGTGTACCTATACCATTAAATCCTCTGAAGTTTGGCGATTGATTCAAACAACATAACTAGGAGGTTTGGGTAATATACACACTGTTTGATAAATGAAACACCCCTCGTTAACCCTCTCGTGTTTCGTTAACATCACGGTGTATTTTCGTCTCGCCTGAATGAAGTTTGGCTGAGACCTAGTAATCACTTTTCCTGTTAGTTTGTTACAAAAATGTTAACGTTTTAGTTTAACTTGCTCTCATTTCTTTATTTCTACATAAGTTGTGTTCATACTTGGTACAAATGAACCTTGGGTGATACCACAGTGTGATATCAGGATAATGAGGTCAAAGATCATCTAGGGGTCAAAAGGTCAAATAAAGTTAGTCTCTTGGTCTCTTAAAAAATGTTGAAGTTTTAATAACTTGCCCTCATTTATTTTTTTCTGCATCAGTTGTGTTCATACTAAGTACAAATGAGCCTTGGGTAATACCACATGTGCGTTGATGAGGATGATGAGGTCAAAGGTTATCTATAGGTCAAAAGGTTATATGATATGAGGCCATGTGCGACATTTTCCTAAAAGTTTGGTTTAACTTGCTCTTTTTTTTAAATCTGGTTTGGATTGATCCTGAAATCATGCGAGATTCGTGGTTTGCAAACCATCTACTTCAAAATACAGTTTGTTTGATATAAGTGTATATGTGTTGTTATGTAATACTGGTATAAAGAACAGCAATGGTAATTAGAAGATTCGAGTGTGTGTTGATGAATGGGATCTCAATTTACATTGGTTACTGTGGTATTTTCATGATTCTTTATGATGTTAATATACGGTCATATTTGTTCTTTATCGTTGCATTTCCTTTACATTATTGCTTCTGTCAAATACATATAGCGTATTTCGAGTAAATAAATATCATTATGATCAAATATTATGACGCAAAGACTAGGATAAAACGTATAAGGATGGTACGTGTTGAGGGTAGACAACAATTGATATCAAGTCCCAAAGTCACGTATATAAGTAGCAAACCAATGTGGTTTTCATACCATGGAACTGGGAAGGTTAACAAATGCAATTATGCCTACGTAATGTGCACAATATAGTAACATACATCATGTAGATATGGGTCGGAGAAATGGAGAAAGAGATAACGAGAATGAGAGAGGGAAGTGGGTGGGGTATGTAAAGAACAATGACAAATTAACCCATGAAACACGTGGATAGACGAATAGAGTCAAACACACAGACAGACAGAGAAACGGGGAAACAACACAGGGGAGAAAAGGAAACAAGGAGGGGGGATGTTAGATAAAATAGATAGAGTAAGATAGCTCGAGGCAGAAAACAGATTTTTGTATCAGTCACACGAGGTGAAAAAAGAGGAAAGGTGGTATATAAGCATGGAAAGGTGTAAGGTGTCTTTGCTATCAACGACGGCAGTATTATTACTTTCAATACCAAGTTTGCAGCTAAATATAACACTTGATTCGGCTAGTGTTATTAGAAGAAAGAAAGTTCATTCTAGGTTAACATGTAATAAAAGGAAACAACACGGATTGGGGAAAGAAGTACAGCACTTTTACAGTAATTATGAATGTCGGCCATGCCATGCCTTGTACTCGTCTATGGAGACTGCAGATTCCGTCTGCTTTGTAAAAGGTATACCATCATTGGAGACCTAACTTCGATAATACATGCCACGTTGCACGTGCTATTATAAGACTCCCGCTGAATATGATGAATGAAAAACGTCATGAACGTACCTCGATCATCACGTGATATCTGTTTATTCATCAAGCCTTATTTGGTGATAAGCTGCACCCTATTTCTTTATGAATACATCAAAGTATATCCAGGGGATTACAATATTCCATGCAAATATTTCACTTAAATAACTGTTTTGCGAGTGAGATCTCACTGCGCGTGGGCCCAACCCATATACGCTCAGTGTAAGTTCAAGCGGGAATCTTCCACCATGTGTGGTTGCAGTATTCAATATGTCATGGTTCAAACTCCCCGCCTCTATTTTCAGAGTCCCTTCTGCAAAGTGTACATGAAACAGATATGTCATTTTCAGATAAACATACCGACTATATAAAATATCATGTAATGCAGTAAAACGTACATAAAGAACACATGGGGAAATGAGCTTTGCTCTTTGATCGATGTGTTTGTGTGTATGTTAGTAATTGTATGTAGGTGTGTGTGTATGTGAGAAATAAAAAGAGACACAGAAAGAAATATAGACAAAGAAACATAGAAAGAGAACAAGTGAAAGATAAATGTAGGAGGAGAGACAGATAAAGCTGATAATGGTGATAGGTTAAACATAATGATAACTACAGCCATCTATACACAGAGTTTGACAAGCTTGCTACCTCGGCATATCATCATGTATGGAAAATTTGATTATTGCCACCACATGAGAATGCTGGAATATATAAAGATCAGTTACCAAAAATATGTTTTAAGATGTCTCAATCGAAACTGAAACTTTTCTTTTCAATCTACACAATAAACCACACTAGATATCTGTACAGACTAGTAGGTTCACGAGTGTTAGCTCAATCCCAAAGAATGTATCTCCGGTTACAGAATTCAGTCACGTGATTCACGCCACACTGCACATCCATTGAATATCCAGCATATATGCAAATAGAGGTGATAGGAGACAATACGTTTGGTGCAAGGTCGGAAAAGGCTCTGGATCTTGACATCACCATAACTATTCAACCTGCAAACGCGCTGGGTTCTCTGTAATGAAGCACATAACTTGCTAGTATTAAAGGGATAGTTCACCCTGAAATCATTTTGGTTTTTAATGAAGGGAGACTCATGAAAGAAACATAGTACTGAAGGTTTGACGAAAATCAAAGGAAACGAAGTTTCGATTTTGTGACGTCACGTGCGAGATATTCTCCTATATGTTGCGTACTACTTTGGGACACATTCCTTTCATAGCGATACGTGTGTCACAGGTGAAATAGTACAAATACTTTTGACATTTTCCAAAAAAAAAAATATATACACAACGTTGGAGAGATCTAAAGCCTCCATCTGATGTATATCAAATGTTTGTCTAACTTGTATAACACCTTTATATAATTATATTGTTTTTCTTTGCCTTCTACCCACCCCCCCCCCCTCCCTCTTGTCACTGTAATTGATTTCTAGTCACAAGGACATTTCACCCATTTACTATTGCAGTAAACGCGCTTAATAGCCTAAATCACACATTTTACTCCAAATAAACATAATGTATACAATCGTTACAAGAACTCATCTTCCGAAATAAAGAAAGGGGGAGGGTTTTATTTGACTGGGGAGTTGTTGTCCGTGGGTAGTATATCCAGGGCAGTTGTCTGGGGGTAATTGTCCGGGGGGAATTAGCTGAGGGGGGGGGGGGGGGGGGTTCTGGGGGGGATGGGGGATGATTTTCCAGGCCTCCAGGGGGTAATCAACCCAGGGTTATTGTTTAAGGGGTAGTATAGTCCTACAACTATGCAGAGAGAGGCTTGTTTGTTCACTATGCATACGTTTTTTTATCACTAATATTAGTTTGTGGAGAAATTCAATTCAACACTATGTGAATGTTATTAGTGTACCAATATACTGTATGAAGATTACTCCTGAAAGACGTCATAACATGCTGATGTAACGATATTAGCGTTCCAAAATGTGAGAGTCGTTTGCACGGAATTATTATGTTGTTGCTCAGGGGGTGGCGATCATTTCAATTTACATACTAAACATGCTTATATAATGCCCCGACCAAAAAGAAATTGCACAAATTTACACCATCGGATTTAGCTGTATGTTTCATCAGAGCTACATGCCGTTGGTATGTTTGAGCTAAATCCAACAACCTTGTTGAAGAATTGTGACCTGTGTAATGCATCATGGGTAATGGACGATGAGGAAGAGGTTGAACCATGGCAAAATTAATACTGCAACTGTACGACGGAGATTTACGCCTGCCCTGTAACATTGGGTTCATGCAATGCTTAGTCAGATGTCGTCATGACTTTCAAACAATTATTTAAGCGAGATATTTGCATGAAGTTCTGTGACCCCTGCATGTCTTTGGATATGTTTATAAAGGAATAGGGTGCAGCTTATCAATCCGAGGCAGCAGCAATGTGCATAAACATCACGTGACATGGGGCACTCAAGCGTTAGCTAGCCGCCAAGCACAACCAGAGAAACTATTTTTAGGTCTTCGGTAATGTTTCTTTCAAGGGAAGACATGTACACTCATTTCACAGATGCTTTTTCAAAGCAGTAATGTACGATTTCTAGTGTTTTTACACCAGGTAATGGTGTAAAATCATATTTCTGCTCTTTAATCATCATCTTGACGCTGTTTTTCTTAATGTACAATATGAATGAAAAGAAACGCTCAGTGTTAAAAACATAACAATATGTGTATATCATTTCTCATCATTTGTTTTACTTATTCTTCACGATCATGATTAATGTTTAATGCACAGGGATATGTCTCGCCATCGACAGGGTTCAAACTATATATAAAAACAGCATTCCGATACCTTGAACAGTAATAACACATTGGTCGGTATGAACAACAACATTGTGAGGAACATTGATGATATGAAATATGAAATGTAAGGAAATATCACCCTTGTTCTGTATTATTATCGTTCCTATGTTTACCTTATTATTATTATTCTTAGTTCTTTCTGTCTCTCCTTCTAACTTGATGAAAAGGATATTCTTCTGGGTTCAAAAATCATGGTGAAGAATCGTTTTAGAGGAGTGCACGGTACGTCCCCATTTCCTACAAGAAATTGGACATTTGAGGGACAGTAGACAAACAAAATGGACTCTACATACTGCACTATCGGTTGTAAGAGTGTGTTTGACAGGTTTTTTTATAGGAAAAGTGATAAATGATCCAGTGTGAAGAGATATTTTGACAGACACTGATCATATTTGAGTACCATTATTCACAGAACAACGCAACCTCGGGGGCGGGAGGGGGGGGGGGGGGGGTCACCAAAATAAGTCATAGAGTTCTATATATAGCGAGACATAATATGTCTACGTAAGAAGGTTGCAAGTCCAAGAGCAAAAGAGCGACCCAATCACGTACTAGCATCGGTAGCACGCAGATCAAGCTATCACACATACATGCACTGTTTTTCTCATATATCGGCGCGACGCATCGCACTCGACTACACTTGATTCAACCGTGATTCAATGATCATGAACAGTTTAACCTTACCTGTACTGTGACTTTACATAACAAATTCTTGAATTGGATCTTATCTTTCCGTCATCCTGGCCTGCCACTACTTTTAGATCCTAGCTGCGAGATAACTAACAGTTTACCGTCTGATTTTAACAGGACGCAGCGACATCATACATTGCAATCTGTGAGTAAAATCGACACTTCTCCAACTGTATTGAGGCGCTGAAATAGTTACTGGTAGACTCGTCCTTTGTTGAGCTATTGAAAAATGCATCAACGAACGGTTTGGTTAGCTATTTGGGAAAATGGCTGGGTAGAAATCACAAATATACTTTTACCAAGTTAGTACAATCCTTAGGCCAGCGTGACGGACCCCCTGTATTCTCTCCTATCGGTTTGCCTCTCTCTCTTTTTTATAACCGTTCTCATCATCTTTTTGAGAACGTATGTTCACAAGAATTCCCTTTTCTGTCTATCTCACATGATACCCAGCCTTTTTAGATAGTCGAACAAGGATTGGCTGAGAGCTTGTCATTTGACTAAAAATAGTTCCACCTAGAAGGAAAATGGATATTGAAGGACGTCGTATCCGGGTGGGTTTATTTGTTGTAATATAATTTATTGGTATATTCTAGTTCTTTGATTAACTAAAATTCTTTTACATTAAAGGGAAGTAGTGTAAACATTTGTGAGTGAAAGAGTGAAAGAAGCTCAGGGGAAAAAGTCGCCACGTTCCCTCTATATCGGGACCAATCACTATTAGTCTCACTTTCACTTACAATGTACAATATGGTTCCGTCATAATTGTCGTTTTTATAGATATACTTATACACCTCATTCAATTGTATTTTGATGTCACATTCATGATGTACAATGTGTGCTTGTATATGCTATCAAGTGCTTGCTTGACTTGCTTGCTTGCTTGATTTGCATCCACTTTGATCTAAGCTTCCAGTAATCTCTTCTTTTCTGCATCACTCCCAGTTGCTGCATAACTCTGGGCCTTTGAGCAAGGCGAACCTTTGCTGCTGCAGTCTTGTGTAGGATGGATATCCCTGCTCCATTGTTTGTCAAGAGGATTGCTGAGTGGTCTCTACCTGCATAACTTCAGGTAAATGTTTTAATTTGTTCAGGTTAGGTGATGCTAAGTTCACTGTTTATTGGCTCCGACTTGTGGGTTGTGCTAAATAGACAAGATTGTGGCACAGCAAAAAACAGCAACAACAACATGAATTTCTCTGTCCGTCTTTCTTTCTCTATAATAATATTTCTCTTTCTCTTTATCTCTCCTCCTGCCCACCCCCCTCTCTCTCCCCCTACCTATCCCTCTCACTCTTTCTCTATGTCCCTCTCACACTTTCTGTATGTTCCTCTCACTCTTTCTGTATGCCCCCCTCACTCTTTCTGGACGCCTTTTCATTCTTACTGTATGTCCGTCTCACTCTTTCTGTATGCCCCTCTTACTCTTTCTGTATGTCCCTTTCGCTATCTTTTCCTTTGTTCTGCCTTTCTCTATTTCTCCTTCTAACCCCCTTCGTTTTTTATGACTCGTTTCTTTTTTAGAGCTTAATTTTAGATGATTACGTTTTTATTTTTTTATATATGCAAGTATATGTTTTTTCTTTTAAGTTCACATTTGATACAAATCAGGTATTCTAAATAATGGGAATGTTTCATTCATGATCCACTACCGTCCACATATGAAGAAGATTATACTTGTATTCCAGTCTGTGTCTATAATACAAAGAAATATCAATTTGTGCACTCATCTCTATGGGTGGAATCATGATTCTGTGCACGAAATCTCTTTATGTTGCACTACCTCAAAATGCCTGATATATACAAATATATATATATACCTCTTTTTCTTTGAATAATCACTTTAAAATTGAATTTCTAATACCTAAAAGTTCCCTTACACTTATTAATAGGCCTACAATATGACTAGTGGCGGTACAAAACAAAACTCGTACATGAATTTCCTTCTATTCATCCATAAATAAGTAAGACCATCAATATACTAGAAAGGGGGGCAGTGGTGATTTTAACTGGACCAGAGATGGATAATGCTAGAACGAGTTGAGTGGAAGGTGCAGCACACTCGCAGGAACAGCAAGAAGAGCACAGACTCGTATGTGAACCAATTACATATCACAGACTGAGCAATGAGGACAGATGAATTAGCTTAAGGCCCTGCACAGCCCAGCTCCTCCTGTTGACCTAAAACAAAATACACTTCCTGAAAATACCGAACAATTTCAATATTCATACAAATTTATAAAATGACCGTCTTTGTTTCCACATGCAATTTATTTTCATCAAAGGAATGGCTTGAACTAACTGACAAGTTTTGCTCGTGCTCCATTGAAAAAGTAAAATGGGATGGTCAAAATATTTTCACAGATACGTGTTTGCAGCTCCAAATGGAAGATATAACTTCTCTTGATCGTATCAGTATAGGATCAATACGTTCTCTTTCAAGTACACTTTAACTACCATCCTTCCATGTATAGTTACATGTAAATGTGTGCTACATTGTGTATACACAAAAGGGATGCTAACTTTACTTAGTCTCTTGTCAGTAATACGGAGTGCATACTGTAATATACAACCAATTGTTATATTTCATTATAAAATGATATTTGAAATAAACCGAGTAATGTCCCTCGGTATCTCATGGTCTCCAATACAGAATGTATGTCCTTAAGCTACTAAAAAACATCCAGCTATATAGACATTTTGCAGCTCAATAACAAAATCCAAAGCAGGCTTCCAAAACGTGCCCAAAACGTCACACCTTTTTCATGTTGTTAATAGTGTGTGTGTATTATGTCTATGTGTTGCGAGTACCGTGATTGTGCGCGCGTCTGCTGTGCGCCGTGGTACGTTGTCTCTACTCAAGTCACCGTAACAGTTAAACTAAGCTTAATCCTTGGATAGTACAATCCAACCCCCTATCATAGGTCGGTCGAGAAGCTGTAACTCCCGTTACCGTGCAGTTTCTACACGCCATTTTCCACTGCTAGACATTCGCGGTGAAAACTTCATGGCGAACAAACATAATACGCTGGGAATCAGAATTACATAGTTGTAGATTCTTTTAGTTTGGTCAAAATAGTACTACCTTCGATCTTCCGTGGGTTTCATGAATTATATTTCATTTCCTGAAAGACCTATCAACACATGTGAAATGAGACGAATGCAGTATTTTGTTAGGCTTTCAAAATGTTCGCAAAGTTGTGAGCGAATGATGTAATTGGCAGTCAGTGTATCCAAATTCAAGTAGAACAGATTTACATTTTTCACAAATTTTATCTACTTGAGAAAGAATAATATTTTCCATTTTCAATTTTCACTCTGAACACTGAGAGAGAGAGAGAGAGAGAGAGAGAGAGAGAGAGAGAGGGGGGGGGGGGGGAGAGAGAGAGGGGCGAGGGAGAGAGGGGGGGGGGGGGGTGTCGGGACTTGAGCCGAGTGGAAATTGGGCATTTAGCATATAATAGGTAAACGACTGGAGTGAGCGACTAACCTCCCTCCGTATGTATTGTCCTCCGTACATACAACATGCATACTGCCGCGCGCGCGCGCGCGCTGTGATCACCAAAGTACTCGAGTACCCACAGGCTGTGTACAAGTATTATTTTCCCATTCTAAATTTATATTTTGATATTGTGCATGTTAGTGGTACCATTATCTTCAGTCGTATTTAGCTGTTACGTGTTTCCTGTTTTTGTTTGTTGTTTTCCACTTCTTGACAACTAAAACAGTCAATTACTAGTTGATCTACGGTACGTTCGCGATCGTGAGCCGCCGAACACCGCTCGTAGTGCACTCGTCGTACGCATTGTATACCTTCACTGTACGTGCTTAACGGACCAATCACAGCGCTTTATAGGATGGAACCCCGTCTGGGGATTGCGGGACGTCTATTTTGTTTGCACGCCAACCATTACAAAAGAGGCGTGGCTTGTTCGTCGGCAAGAATATTCCAGTCCACCACTGGATAAGAGGCCCTAACACAAATTTGATACATTGATTTCTGGCTACCTACATACCAACAGCACAAAGACGCCAAATATGGTAATCTTGTATGAAACACAAAAGATACCACGGTCGGGCTGATGTGGGATAAAAGCTCATCATACTAGGGACCGTCTCAACAAACGCACCTTCATTCATTTCTCCATACAATATACAAGAACCGTGTTTGTAGATTCAAACTCCGTCAGTCAGTCACTTAGTTTGAAGCAATTATTTTGAAAATACCTGGGGGGGGGGGGGGGTAGAGAAAGATAGAGAGAGATAGAGATAGAGAGAGAGAGAGAGAGAGAGAGAGTGTGAGAGAGAGTGTGAGATAGAGAGACAGAGAGTGATATATATATATATATATAGAGAGAGAGAGAGAGAGAGAGAGAAGGAGAGAGCGAGAGCGAGAGAGAGGGAGGGATAGAGAGAGAGAGAAAAGAAAGTAAGAGGTAGAGAGAGAGCGCGAGAGACGGAGAGAGAGAAAAGGAAAGAGAGGGAGAGACAGAGATACAGGAGATAGAGGGGAGATGGAGATGGACAGAGAGAGAGAGAGAGATAAGAGGACGGGGTATAAAAAGAGACAATGACAAATTAACCCATGAAACAGGTGGATAGACGGATAGAGTCAAACACAAAGACAGACAGAAAAACGGGGAAACAAAACAGGAAAGAAAAGGAAATAGACGTGGGGGGGGGGGAGGGGTATTAGATAAAAGAGATAGAGTAAGATAGCTCGAGGCAGAAAACAGTTTTTTCATCAGTCACACGAGGTGAAAAAGGGGAAAAGGGGTGTGTAAGCATGAAAAGGTGGGAGGTTTCTTTGCTGTCAGTTGCGGCAGTGTTATTACTTTTAATAGCAAGTTGCAGCCTAATATAGCGCTTGATTTGGGTAGTATTATTAGACGAAATGAAGTTCACACGAGGTTAACATATAATAAAATGAATAAAGACAGACAGGGGAAAGATGTACAGCACTTTGTCATTGTGTAATTATTAACGTACACAGACTCGGTCATACCAGGGATATGTTAGGAAAGGATATGAAACAACATTCTTTCTTTGAGCCCATGCGTGGCACCGCCGAAAAAAAATGTGGTCTCAGCATGTGCTTTTCATATGTTTTAACAATAACGAACAGGATTGCCTAGCAACGGTTTCTCAGAGAGAACAAAAGAAATGTAGAGTCTTATTTCGCTTGTCCACTTCTGTTGGATTGCATCAATACTTTTGTGAGGAAAAGAGATATCAGCGAACAAAAATAAACTGTTTTTTTTATAGTAAAATATCTCAGCTGCACGCAAATTCACGCAAACTCTGTTAATGAAAATAAACAGCTTAATATAGAATTTTAATAATGATTGAATCCAACATTTCCGGAAATCTCCGAAAAGTGAAGAAATTTGGTAATTACGTAAGTAAGAATATTATTTTATATCTCCGTTTGTTAATCATTCAACAATTATTTAGAAGAAAAACGATTGCAGGATCTTTAGTGGTGTTGCCCTTAACTTTCTTGAAAATTACAAAAAAATGTGATAAGAAACACAGCTTCGAGAAACAAAACAGGGAATTAAAGATATTGCTTTCCAAGTTGACGGCAGCAAAATGACGGTGCCGCGCATGGGACTTCAAAGCATTGCAGTGATTGTGGAATGCTTTTGACATTCATTAGCACGCTTTAGTATCCACACAGATGTTTGAATACATTATGCTTGAGTTGTCCCTCCTTTCCTAACATATCCCTGGTCATACCTTGCCTTGTACTCGAGTCTGGAGAGAATGAACGCATCACGTGATATCTGTGTTTATTCCTCAAGCCTTATTTGGTGACAAGCTGCACCCTATTTCATTATGAATACATCAAAGTACATCCAGGGGCTCACAACATTCCATGCAAATATTTCACAGAAATCATTGTTTTGCAAGTCCTATTGAGATCTCACTGCGCGTGGGCCCAATCAATGTACGCTCAGTGTAAGTTTAGGCGGGAATCTTCCACCATGTGTAGTTGCAGTATTCATTATGTCATGGTTCAAACTCCCCGCCTCTACTTTCAGAGTACCTTCTGCAAAGTGTACATGAAACAGATATGTCATTTTCATATGAACATACCGACTGTATAAATTCATATTATGTAAATGCAGTAAAACGTACATAAGGAATGGAGAAATGAGCTTCGTTCTTTGATCGATGTGTTTGTGTGTATGTTAGTAATTGTATGTAGGCGTGTGTGTATATGAGAAATAAAAAGAGACACGGAAAGAAATGTAGACAAAGAAACATAGAAAGAGAACGAATGAAATATAAATGCAGGAGGAGAGACAGAAAGAGCTGATAATGGTGATAGGCTAAACATAAGGATAACTACAGCCATATATACATAGAGTTTGGCAAACAAGCAGACAACGAAACAATATGCACCATATTGATTCCTATTGAACCTGTCTTGGATAAACTAAAGTGGCTCTTGGAATAACGATATAGAGACGGAGAGTGCAAGAGAGGTATCAAAGAGATCGCAGAAGAGAGAGATAGAGAGAGAAAGAGGTGGGGGGGAGAGACAGACAGACAGACACACAGACAGGTGGGAGGCTTGCTACCAAGGCATATTTTCATTTATAGATATTTTATTATTGCCACAATGTGAGAAGGCTGGGATATCTAAAGATCAGTTACAAAAAATAAAAATTAAGATGTCTTCATTGAAACACAACTTCCTCTTTTCAATCTACACAATAAACCGCACTAGATATGTGTACGGACTGGTCGGTTGATGAGTGTTAGCTCAATCCCGAAGAATGTATCTCTGGTTACAGAATTCAGTCAAGCGATTCACGCCACGCCGCACATCCATTGAATATCCAGCAGATATGCAATTAGAGGTGATAGGAGACAATACGTTTGGTTCATGGTCGGAAAAAAGGCTCAGGATTTTGACACCCCATGACTGTTCAACCTGCAAACGCGTTTAGGTACTCTGTAATGAAGCACATAGCTTATTGCTATTAAATTAGCCATGCTACAGCATGCACGATACGAGATAGAAAACTATTTTCACTCGCACCTGGCTGGGAAAACTGGAAGAGATACACAACAGTCAGCACGTTAATAATAAAATAGTAAATGTTAAGAAGAGACATTTCTTCATCACATGCATGGCATGTATGACAAGACAATTACCCCCTCGGACAACTACCACCAAGACAACTACCCCTAAGACAACTACCCCCAAGGCAACTACCACCAAGACAACTACCACCAAGACAACTACCGCCAAGACAACTACTCCCAAGACAACTACACCCAAGACAATTACCCCCAAGACTACTACCCCTATGACAACTAATCCCAAGGCAACTTCTCTCAAGACAACTACCCCCAAGACCACTACCCCCAAGACAACTACTCCCAAGACAACTACCACCCAAGACTACTACCCCCAAGACAACTAATCCCCAGACAACTACCCTCAAGACAATTACCCCCAAGACTACTACCCCTAAGACAATTACCCCTAAGACAACTACCACCAAGACAATTACCCCTAAGACAACTACCACCAAGACAATTTCCCCAAGACAACTACCACCAAGACAACTATCCCCAAGACAACTACCCCTAAGACAACTTCCACCAAGACAATTACCCCTAAGACAACTACCACCAAGACAATTACCCCAAGACAGCTACCACCAAGACAACTACCCCTAAGACAATTACCCCAAGACAACTACCACCAAGACAACTACCACCAAGACAACTACCCCCAAGACAACTACCACCAAGACAACTACCACCAAGACAACCACCCCCAAGACAATTACCCCCAAGACAACTACCCATAAGACCCAAACAATTAGCTTTGTATTTAAATTGAACTCTTGCATAATATATTACAAGGATAAGTGTTTGAGTACACGTTGTGGACTTCAGAACAAGGAGTAATGATGGCTTCTCTTATGCCTTCAATACAAAATGTGTGCCCCCAGAAATTGTGCTGCCCTTAAACCGCCCAACCACGCTAGGCCACTGCGGCCTCCCACCCCCTACATCATATTGGGGTCCTGGGGGTAGTTGTCTTGGAGGTAGTTTTTTCTAGGGGGTAATTGTATTTAGGGTTAATTGTCCAGGCGAAAGTTGTCTAAGTGGGAGGGGGGGGGGTGTTACACCCACAAACGTGTTTTAAACGTTAAAAGAACAAAAAAAAAAACCTTTAGAAAGCTCGAGACATCCTAAAACCTTTTGAAAACGTTTTAAATACAATGTGGACGTGTGCAGAAAACCTTTAAAAAACGTTTGGAAAGTTTTTAAAACCTTGAATGCACTAAAACGTTTTTAGGAACGTCTAGAAAACCTTTTAAAACACGTATACAACGTTTACAGAAGGTTTTTCCAAACGTCCAAATGCTCTACAGACGTTTTAAGAACGTTTAAAGAACCTTTTAAAACACGTCTTAAACGTTCATAAAACCTTTGAGTTTGAATAATGAGGGACATTATCTCACACGACTAATCATACATGCATACGTACGCATACATAACCCTAATCCTATACTTAACTATCCTAATCATTTCTTACCCTAACCTGCTCCTATCGTATTTTAACTCCCTCACTAGTACTACGGTAATGTGCTCTACAAAATATTGCACTCAATTAGGTGGCATTTATGCTTTTAATGTCTAAATTGCAAAACGTTTATTGGAATGTATGCATAAATATTACTTCTTCCTAGTTATATGCCGGTTATCTATTCAAATGTTCAAAAATATGACACAAGTCAATACGCCTAATGCATGCATGTATATTCATGAACATCAGATAGGTTCTCAATACTGTGCCAGTTGGGTGAACAGCAATTTCTTGAAGTGAATGTAAACAAATGCCGGTATAAATTCAGGTTGTAAGCTTAGGATTAGACTGAGATAGGATGGGATTAGGATTAGTTGGTCTTTAAAGACATCGTATTGACGTAAATATTGCGTCATATTATGGTCATACAACAAGTGCAGATGTGTTGGTCATGTAATCACATTGTATTAAGATTGTATTAAAAAAAAAACATTGACGTCAAAATTACTTTACTGACATTTCAATAATGACATATATATAGTGATTTATTTCTTTATTTATGTATTTGATATTAGGCGATTTATTGAACTGGAGGTATATAAAACGTTCTGTAAACGCTAGGTACAAAAGGTTTAAGTTTGTAAAGTTTAAAAACGTTTTTAAACGTTCTCAAAAAACCGGAAAAAAGTCCCAGAAAAATCATTTAGGACGAAGACGTACAGCACCTAAAGAAAAAACGTTTTGTGTTTGCTGGGAGGGCCTCATAGATTTTATGAGCGTATTTTTTAATTGAACAGGTCTGGCGGAAAGACTACGCTCTAAACCATTGCTTTATTACAGGGTCTTAGTTTGGAAGATGGTGGGATCTTAGTTTTCAAGTTTATTTCATTTGTTTTTTATTCTTAAAATAACCGGGTCTGGAGGAAAGACTTGGTTGATTCTCGTGTTACTCCACAAGAATAAGATGATGGGGCCTTGGTTTTGAAAAGTAAGAAAATGAATTGAATGGGTCTGCAGAAAAGATTATCCTCTTACTTTTGAAATAATCGGGTTTAGAGGAGAGACTAGACTCGATTCTCAGCTTATCCCTCAGGAATAAGATGATCGGGCCTTGGTTTTGAAAATTTAAAAAATGAAATAATTGGGTCTGAAGAAAATACTATGCTCTTATTTTTTTTTAAATAACCCGGTCTGGAGGAAAGACTAGGCTCAATTCTCATGTTATTCCACAAGAATAAGACGATCGGGCCTTGGTTTTGAAGATTTAGAAAAATGAATTAAACGGGTCTGCAGAAAAGCCTACGCTCTTATTTTTGAAATAATAGGGTTTCGAGGAAAGACTAGATTTGATTCTCAGGTTATCCCTCAGGAATAAGATGATCGGGCTTTGGTTTTGAAGATTCAAAAAATGAAAAAATTGGGTCTGGAAAAAGACTACACTCTTGTTTTAATTATCGGGTCTGGAGGAGAGACTAGGCTCGATTCTCATGTTCTTCCACAAGAATAAGACGATCGGGCCTTGGTTTTGAAGATTTAAAAAAAAATGAAATATTTGGGTCTGTAGAAGAAACTGCACTCTTATTCTTGAAATAATTGTGTCTGGAACAAAGACGAGGCTCCATTCTCACGTTATTCCACAGAAATAAAATGATGGGGCCTTGGTTTTGAAGAGTAAGAAAAAATGAATTAAATGGGTCTGCAGAAAAGACTACAGTCTTACTTTTGAAATAACCGGGTCTGGAGGAAAGACTAGACTCAATTTTCATGTTATTCTACAGGAATGAGATGATGGAGCCTTGGTTTCGAAGATTTAAAAATATGAATTAAACGGGCCTGGAGAAAAGCCTACGCTCTTATTTTTTTTTAATAATCGGGTTTAGAGGAAAGACTAGACTCGATTCTCAGGTTATCCCTCAGGAATAAGATGATTGGGCCTTGGTTTTGAAGATTCAACAATGAAATAATTGGGTCTGAAAAAAGACTACGATCCTATTTTTGAAATTTTCGGGTCTGGAGGAAAGACTAGGCTCCATTCTCACGTTATTCCACAGAGAGAAGAAGATCGGGCCTATAATTGGGTCTGGAATAAAGACTGCGCGCTATACCGATGCATCAGTACAGGGTTTCGGTTTTGAAGAAATTCGACAAAATACCCCCTAAAAATTATTATTTTTGTGGGTAAAGTGCATTATTACATTTGTGGGTGAAATTATTACATTTGTGGGTAAAGTGTTATTACATTTGTGGGCGTTATTACATTTGTGGGTAAAGTGTTATTACATTTGTGGGCGTTATTACATTTGTGGGTAAAGTGTTATTACATTTGTGGGCGTTAGTGGTTAGTTCTCCTAGAACCACGCGGAGAGAGGCTTGTTTGTACACCATGCATACGTGTTTTCACGAATATTACTTTCTAACCAGTCTGTGGCTTTGTGGAGTAATTCAACTCAACGCGATGCGAATGTTGTATGAAGATTTCTCCTGAAAGACGTCATAACATGCTGATGTAACGATATTAGCGTTTCAATATGCGATAGCCGTTTGCACGGAATTGTTATGTTGTTGTTCAGGGGGTGGGGATCATTTCAATTTACATACTAAACATGGTTATTCAATATCACACGTAGACCCCGACCAAAAGAAAATTGCACAAAGTTACATCATCGGATTTAGCTGTATGTTTCATCAGAGCTACATGCCGTTGGCATGTTCGAGCTAACACCAACAACCTTGTTGAAGAATTGTGATCTGTGTAATGCATAATGGGTAATGGACGATGAGGAAGAGGTTGAACCATGGCAAAATTAATATTGCAATTAACTGTACGACGGAGATTTACTATATAAATATTCAAATAATTTTGACCAGTTGGCATCAGAGCTCAGCAAATCCTCACGCCACCTTAACCTAATAAATGCCCATAATCTTGTTCTGGGCACTTTATTTGAGCCCCATGAAGGCATGTTTGAACCCAATCTTTTTATTCCAATTTCCCACAGTTGGCAAAAATGCATGTTCGTAATGTACTCACAAATTTCCCTGACTGCCTGATGACGCGTAATTACATTCAGTTGTATTTCGTAATTTAGTTTCAATGGATGGAACGCAATTTGAATTTATTAGTTGTTGCTACTCGGAAAACTTCGGACAAGCTTTATGGTACTAGTATTAGCGCCTTGTTTAAACGAAGTGAATGAAATTTGCATAGATAACGACAATTGTGTATTCAATCAGCGTCTATAATAATTGGTAAAGTATAACTGTGGCCAGCATAAGGACAAGTGCGCTCTCGCGTCCAGAAGCAGTATATCTCGTTTATATTTAATTCAAATGGTTAGTAAACACTTAAAACATGGTTGGCAGCCCACAGCTGACTTGCACGTATTTAACATTCAATACACATATAAAAACTTTTCAAGTGTATGGTAGATATTAAATATACTAACAACGTTGGGCAGAGAACTACTTTAAAAACGTTCTGTGCATCAGGTAAATTATTTATATTTTTGTACATTGCGTAAGGTAAGATAATTTTCCCTAGGTGCTGGTAACCACAATTTGCATTAAGCGCTGTATTCAGAGGTTGTGATGAAATCAAAGGTACATGACATACATGAACTTTGGACACAAAGAAAAAAATCATAGAAACATTTACTACTTATATTCGAGATGTCGTCACATTTGTTATGCAGGTTTCTGGTTCTAAACAACATCCATCTATCAAGAGAGAGAGAGAGAGAGAGAGAGAGAGAGAGAGATGTTCTGGTCTGGCATTGTCTATTGGGCTAGTGTCGGGCACCCTCAATGACGGTCCCTGCTATGATGACCGCTGCTTGCTCTTCCCACATAGTTTTGAACCAGTCGTCTTGACAATATGCTTATATGACGTCACACCTCGGTACTCTATAAGATAGCTCGGTGTGTGTTGATTAACTAGCAGCCAACACTCTTACACTTTACAATCATTCTAGCAAACCATCCCCTAATGAACCACGGAAGGACAATAAAAACACTTCATAATTAACACCAAGATAAATATTGTGTGATATCCTTGACCCATCAACCATAAAAGAAAGCTAACCAAACAAAGTGCAAATATTGAGCTATTTGGCCAAGAAGAACTATGAGACTTACACGGTAAGAAGTAAGCGCCCATGCTAGACAATATCACAATACGAATTATTTTATGAACGAACTTGAACATAGTCTTTAAGTCTTGATGTGCCATGGGTGCATTTTGTCACGAGTGATGTTCATAAATCCCGCAGAGCAGCAATGTATCTGGCACAGGAAGGGTTAAAGAACAAACACAAACACAATCACAGTCCACAGATTACATTGTGTAGGCCGAGATATAACTGCAGTGCAGTTTGCATTCATGTTTGCGTAAGAAAATTAAGTTCATTCTAGGTTAACATGTAATAAAAGGAATAAACACGGATAGGGGAAAGAACTACAGCACTTTTACAGTAATTATGAATGTACACAGAATCGGCCATGCCATGCCTTGTACTCGAGTATGGAGACAGCAGATTCCGTCTGCTTTGTAAAAGGTATACCATCGTTGGAGACCTAACTACGATAATACATGCCACGTAGCGCATGCTATTATGAGACTCCCGCTTAATATGATGAATGAAAAACGTCATTAACGTACCTTGATCATCACGTGATATCTGTTGATTCCTCCTGGCTTATTTGGTGACAAGCTGCACCATTTATCTTTTTTTAAATACATCAAAGTATATCCAGGGGCTTACAATATTCCGTGCAAATATTTCACAGAAATTTTTGTTTTCCAAGTTTTGCGAGATCTGACTGTGCGTGGGCGCAACCCATGTGCGCTCAGTGTAAATTTAGGCAGGAATCTTCCACCACGTGTAGTTGCAGTATTCATTATGTCATGGTTCAAACTCCCCCGCCTCTTTTACCAGAAGGCAAAGTGTACATGAATCAGATATGTCATTTTCAGATAAACAAGTTTCGATTTTGTGACGTCACGTGCGAGATGTTCTCCCATATGTTGCTTACTACTTTGGGACACATTCCTTTCTTAGCGATACGTGTGTCACAGGTGGAATAGTACAAAACCTTTTGAGAAAATTGACATTTAAAAAAAAAAGTTGTACAAAACGTTTGGGAAATCTAAAGCCTCCATTTGATGTATATAAAATGTTTCTCTAACTTGTATAACACCTTTTCATTAGTATATTGGTCTTTTTTTGTTTGCCTTCTGGACATTGCTGGACACAAGGAACCAGCAACCATGCTGCTTGCGAATTACAACCACGTTTAGATATCTTTTTCTAACTCATTGTTTATTGTTAATATGTGTCTAAAGTATCGCTATATATTTTTGTGTTATTGTGCTTGTGGAAACCAAATTTCCATGATTTGGGACTGAATAAAATATCTTGTATCTTGAATCTTCTATCCCCCTCTTGTCACTGTAATTGATTTCTAGTCACATTTTACCCATTTACTATTGCAGTAAACGCGCCTATAGTTAAAAGCGCACATTTTTCTCCCAATAATCATAATGTTTACAAATGTTACAAGAACTCATCTTCCGAAATAAAGAAAGGGGGAGGTTTTCTTTTTTGTTTGGCTGGGGAGTTGTTGTCCGTGGGTAGTATATCCAGGGTAGTTGTCTGGGAGTAATTATCCGGGGGGAATTAACTGAGGGGGGGGGGGGGGGTAAATTTTCTGGGGGGTTAGTTGTCCAAGGGGTTATCAACGGAAGGTTATATTCCTAGAACTACGCGGAGAGAGACTTGTTTGTTTACTATGCATACGTTTTTTTATCACTAATATTAGTTTGTGGAGTAATTCAATTCAACACTATGTGAATGTTGTTAGTGTACCAATATACTGTATGAAGATTACCCCTGAAAGACGCCATACCATGCTGATGTAACGATATTAGCGTTTTAATATGCGAGAGTCGTTGGCACGAAACTTGTATGTGTTATTGGTGGGGCTTATTTCAATTTACACACTAAACATGATTATTCAAGCTCATACGTAGACCCCGACCAAAAGAAAAATGCACAAATTAAACCATCGGATTCATCTATATGTTTCATCAGAGTTACATGCCGTTGGCATGTTCGAGCTAAAACTAACAACCTTGTTCAAGAATTGTGACCTGTGTAATGCATAATAGGTAATCTACGATGAGGAGGAGGTTGAACCATGGCAAAATTAATACTGCAACTGTACGACGGAGATCTACGCCCGCCCTGTAATATTGGGTTCATGCAATGCTTAGTCAGATGTCCTCATGACTTTCAAACAAATATTTCAGCGAGATATTTACATGTCGTATTGTGATCCCTGGATTTCTTTTGATACTCTCATAAAGGAATAGGGTGCAGCTTATCAAGGTAATATCTAATGTAAAAGCAATGCGCATAAACATCACGTGACACGGAGCACTCAAACATTTGTTAGCCGTCAATCACAACCAGATAAACTATTATTAGTTCTTCGGTAATGTCTTTTTTCAAGGGAAAACATGTACACTCATTTCACGGATGTTTTTTAAAGCATCAATGTACGAGTTCTAGTCTTTTTACACCAGGTAATGGTTTGAAATCATATTTCTTCTCTTCAATTATCATATTGAGGCTGTTTTTCTCAATGTACGATATGCATGAAAAGAAACGGTCAGTGTTAAAAACATAACAATATGTGTATAGTATTTATCATTATTTGTTTTAATTTTTCTTCACAATCATGATTATTGTTCAATTTATAAGGATATGTCTATCAAAACAGGATTCCGATACCTTGAAAAGTAATAAGACAGTAGTTGATATGAACAACAACATTATGAGGAACATTGACGATATGAAATATGAAATGCAAGGAAATATCACTCTCGTTCTGTATCATTATCGTCCCTATGTTTACCCTATTACCATTTTAAGTTCTTTCTGTCTCTCCTCCTACATTTCGTCCTTCTCTTTGTTCTTTGTCTATCTATCACTGTCTTTCTCTTTCTCCCTGCGTGTCTATTCCTCTTTTTTTTAACTTTCTTATCTGTTTCTCTTATTGTCTCTTGCTCCCTGACTGTCTCTGTCTCTAAACAAAAATCGACATCATTTGATTATGTATTTCTGAAGATACGTTTTTAACCAAGAATCTTATTTTCCTCAAGAAGTGGTGAAGATTCTGTTTTAAATGTGTCCAATAAGTGGTCCAGAAATATCAAGGGTTCTGTTTATCACATGTTACCTTTTAACTTAATGAAGAAGACACTCTTGTGGATGCAAATATCATGGTGGAAAATCGTTTTAGATGGGTGCACGGTGCATCCCCATTTCCTACAAGAAATTAGAAATTTGAGGGACAGTAAACAAACAAAATCCACTCTACATACTGTACTATCGACTGTAAGAGTGTGTTTGACAGGGTTTTTATCGGAAAAATAGATAGTGAATGATTCAACGTGAAGAGATTTTTAAACAGAGCATGATCATTGTTGATTACCCTACTTCACAGCATAACGCAACGAAGGAGGCGTCACCACAATAAGCCTTAAATGTTCTATATATAGCGATACATAATAGCTCTACGTAATAAGGTTACACGTCCAAGGGCAAAAGAGCGACCCAATCACGTACTAGCATAGGTATAATCTTGCACACGGCTCGACCTGTCACACAAACACGTATGCATATATATCGACGTGACGAATCGCACTTGACTACACTTGATGCAACCATGATTCAACGATTACGAGCAGTCTAACCTCACCTATACTGTGACTTTACATGACAAATTCTTGAATTGGATCTTATCTTTTCGTCATCCTGGCCTGCCACTAACTTTAGACCCTACGCTGCGAGATAACTAACAGTTTGCCGTCTGTTTTTCACAAGACGCAGCGACATCATAAATCGCAATCTGTAAGTAAAAGTTCTCGAACTGTATAAAGGCGCTAAAAATTACCGGTAGACAGGTCCTTCGTCGAGCTATTGAAAAATGCAACAAGGATTGATTTGGTGAGGTATTTGGGAAAACGGCTGGGTAGAAATCACAAATATACTTTTACCAAGTTAGTAAAATCCTTCAGCTATTGTCATGGACCCCTCTACTCTCCTATTGTTTTGTCTTTTTTTTATATACTCGTTCTCATAATCGCCACAATCATTAGTATTTGACGTAGGTTCACACGAATTCCATTTACTTTAATAGATGCTTATACCCCTCATTCAATTGTCTTTTGATGTAATATTCATGATGTACAATCTGTGCTTGTATATGCTATGAAGTGCTCTTGCTTGCTTGACTTGAATCCTCTTTGATCTAAGCTTCCAGTAATCTCTTCTTTTCTGCATCACTTCCAGTTGCTGCATCACGCTGGGCCTTTGAGCAAGGGGAACTTTTGCTGCTGAATTATTGTGTAGGATGGATATCCCTGCTCCATTGTTTTTTAAGCTGATAGCTGAGTGGTCTCTACCTGCATAACTTCAGGTAAATGTTTTGATTTGTTCAGGTTTAGTAATGCTAAATTCACTGTTTATTAATTCCGAATTCTGGATTGTGCTAAATCAACAAGATTGTGGCACACCAAAAAAAAAAAAAAAAAAAAAAAAAAAAAAAAACAATTTCCCTTCTTTCTTTCACTATAATACATTTCTCTTTCTTTCTATCTCTATTCCTACCTCTCCCTCTCTCCCTCTCTATCTCTTTCTGTATGTCCCTCTCACTCTTTCTGTATGTCCCTCTCATTCTTTCTGTATGTCTCTCTCACTCTTTCTGTATATCCCTCTCACTCTTTTTGCATGTCCCTCTCACTCTTTCTGTATGCCCCTTTTACTCTTTCTGTATGTCCCTTTCTCTCTTTCTGTATGTCCCTTTCACTCTTTCTGTATGTCCCTTCACTCTTTCTGTATGTCCCTCTCACTCTTTCTGTACGTCCCTCTCGCTCTTTCTCTATATCCCTCTCACACTTTCTGTGTGTCCCTCTCACTCTTTCTGTATGTCTCTCTCACTCTTTCTGTATGTCCCTCTCACTCTTTCTGTATGTCCCTCTCACTCTTTCTGTATCTCCCTCTCACTCTTTCTCTATGTCCCTCTCACTCTTTCTGTGTGTCCCTCTCACTCTTTCTATATGTCCCTCTCTCTCTTTCTGTATGTCCCTCTCACTCTTTCTGCATGTCCCTCTCACTCTTTCTGTATGTCCCTCTTTCTCTTTCTGTATGTCCCTCTCACTCTTTCTGTATGTCCCTCTCACTCTTTCTGTATGTCCCTCTCACTCTTTCTGTATGTCCCTCTCACTCTTTCTGTATGTCCCTCTTTCTCTTTCTGTATGTCCCTCTCACTCTTTCTGTGTGTCCCTCTCACTCTTTCTATATGTCCCTCTCTCTCTTTCTGTATGTCCCTCTCACTCTTTCTGCATGTCCCTCTCACTCTTTCTGTATGTCCCTCTTTCTCTTTCTGTATGTCCCTCTCACTCTTTCTGTATGTCCCTCTCACTCTTTCTGTATCTCCCTCTCACTCTTTCTCTATGTCCCTCTCACTCTTTCTGTGTGTCCCTCTCACTCTTTCTATATGTCCCTCTCTCTCTTTCTGTATGTCCCTCTCACTCTTTCTGCATGTCCCTCTCACTCTTTCTCTATGTCCCTCTCTCTCTTTCTGTATGTCCCTCTTACTCTTTCTCTATGTCCCTCTCACTCTTTCTGTATGTCCCTCTCACTCTTTCTCTATGTCCCTCTCACTCTTTCTCTATATGTCTCTTACTCTTTCTCTATGTCCCTCTCACTCTTTCTCTATGTGTCTCTTACTCTTTCTGTATGCCCCTCTCACTCTTTCTCTATGTGTCTCTCACTCTTTCTCTATGTGTCTCTTACTCTTTCTCTATGTCCCTCTCACTCTTTCTGTATGTCCCTCTCACTCTTTCTCTATGTGTCTCTTACTCTTTCTGTATGCCCCTCTCACTCTTTCTCTATGTGTCTCTTACTCTTTCTGTATGTCCCTCTCACTCTTTCTCTATGTGTCTCTTACTCTTTCTGTACGTCACTCTCAAAATAGTTTACTTTGCTCTGCCCTTTTCTATTTCTCCCTCTCACCCTCTTCGTTTTTTATGACTCGTTTCTTTTCTAGAACCAAATTTTAGATTAATATATACAATGTGTGATACGTTTATATCTTGTAAATATGCAATTATGTGTTTCTCCATTTCAGTTCACATTTTATACAAATCATGTATTCTTAATAATGAAAATATATCATTCATGATCCACTACCGTCCACATTACGAAGAAGATTATATTTGTGATCAAGTCTATGTCTATAATACAAAGAAATATCAATTTGTGCACTTATCTCTATGGGGTGGAATCATGATTTCCTGCACGAAAAACCTTTACAATGGCACTTCCTCTTGTTCTATGAATAATCACTTTAAAATTGAATTCCTAATACCTGTCAGTCCTCTTACACTTATCAATAGGCCTACAATATGACTAGTGGCGGTACAAAACAACATTCGTCCATGTATTTCCTTCTATTCATCCATAAATCAGTAAGACCAACACTACACTAGAAAGGGGGGCAGTGGTGATTTTAACTGGACCAGGGATGGATAATGGTAGAACGAATTGAGTGGAAGGTGCAGCACAGTCGCTGGAACAGCAAGAAGAGCACAGACTCGTATGTGAACCAATTACATATCACAGAGCAATGAGGACAGATAAATTAGCTTAAGGCCCTGCACAGCCCAGCTCCTCCTGTTGACCAAAACAAAATACACTTATTGACAATACCGAACAATATAATTTAGATATTCATACATATTTTTAAAATGACCGTCTTTGTACACATATGCAATTTATTTTCATCAATATAATGACTTGAACTAACTGACAATTGTTTTGCTCGTGCGCCATTGAAAACGTAGAATGGGATGGTCAAAGTATTTTCACAGATACGTGTTTTCAGCTCCAAACTTCTCTTGATCGTATCAGTATGGGGTCAATGCGATCTCTTTTAATTACCATCCCTTCCATGCATATTTACATGTAAATGTGTGCTACATAGTGTATACACAAAAGAGATGCTAACTTTAATTAATATCTTGTCAGTAATAGGAGTGCATGCTGTAATATACAACCAATTGTTATATTCCATTATAAAATTATGTTTGAAATAAACCGAATAATGTCCCTCAGTATCTCACGGTCTCCAATACAGAATGTATGTCTTTAAGTTACTAAAAAAAAAAAAAAAGCTATATAGACATTTTGCAGCTCAATAACAAAATCCAAAGCAGGCTTCCAAAAATATAACGTGCCTAAAACGTCACACCTTTTTCATGTTATTAAAAGTGTGTATGTCAATGTGTCGCGAGTACCGTGATTGTGCGCGCGTCTGCTGTGCGCCGTGGTACGTTGTCTCTACTCAAGTCACCGTAACAGTTGAACTAAGCTTAATCCTTGGATAGTATAATCCAACCCCCTACTATAGGCCGGTCGAGAAGCTGGAACTTTTGTTACCATGCAGTTTCTACACGTCATTTTCCACTGGTAGACATTCGCGGTGAAAACTTAATGGCGAACACACATAATACCCTGGGAATCAAACTTACATACTTGCAGATTCTTTTAGTTTTGTCTAAATAGTACTACCTTCGATCTCCCGTGGGTTTTCATGAATTATATTTCCTTTCGTAAAAGACCTATCAACACATGTGAAATGAGACGAATGCAGTATTTTGTTAGACTTTTAAAATGTTCGCAAAGTTGTGAACGAATTATGTAATTGGCAGTCAAAGCAAAGGCTTGAACTAATTGACATGTTTAGCTAGTGCTCCATTGAAAGAGTAATATGGGATATTCAAAATATTGTCAAAGATGGGTGTTTGCCCTTAATTTGCAGCTCCAAAATACACTTTAGATACCATCCCTTCCATGCATAGTTACATGTAAATGTGTGTTACATAGTGTATACACAAAAGAGATGTTAACTTTACTTAGTCTCTTGTCAGTAATACGGACTGAATACTGTAATATACAACCATTTGTTATAATTGTCATTATCAAATGCTATTTGAAATAAACCGAATAATGTTCCTCGGTATCTCATGGCCTCCCATACAGAGTGTATGTCTTTAAGTTACGAAATAAAAACTATCCAGCAATATAAACATTTTGCAGCCCAATGAGAAAATCCAAAGCAGTCTTCAAAGAATAAAACGTGCCTTAAATTTCACAACTTCACATCATGTTGTTTAAAGTGTGTGTGTATTATGTCTATGTGTTGCTAGTACCGTGATTGTGTGCGCGTCCGTGGTGCACCGTAGTACGTTGTCTCTACTCAAGTCACCGTAACAGTTGAACTGAGCTTAATCCTTGGATAGTACAATCCAACCCCCTACTATAGGCCGGTCGAGAAGCTGTAACTACCGTTACAATGCAGTTTCTACACATTGTTTTCCACTGGTAGACATTCGCGGTGAAAACTTCATGGCGAATAAACATAACATCCTGGGAATCAAACTTACATAGTTGTAGATTCTTTTAGGTTTGTCAAAATAGTACTATCTTCGATTTTCCGTGGGTTTCATGAATTATGTTTCCTTTCCTAAAATACCTATCAATATATGTGAAATGAGACGGATGCAGTATTTTGTTAAACTTTCAAAATGTTCGTCGAGAACATTTTGCTTTCCGCAAAGTTGTGAGCGAATGATGTAATTGACAGTAATTGTTTTAATAAATATTTGAATAATTTTGACCAATTGGCATCAGAGCTCAGCAAATCCTCACGCCACCTTAACCCAATAAATGTCCATAATCTTGTTCTAGGCACTTTATTTGAGCCCCATGAAGGCACGTTTGACTCCAATCTTTTTATTCCAATTTCCCACAGTTAGCAAAAATGCATGTTCGTAATGTACTCACACATTTCCCTGACTGCCTGATGACGTGTAATTACATTCACTTGTATTTCGTAACTTAGTTTCAATGGATGGAATGCAATTTGAATTTATTAGTTGTTGCTACTCGGAAAAACATCGGACAAGCTTTAGGGTACCAGTATTAGCACATTCTTTGAACGAAGTGAATAAAATTTGCATAGATAACGACAATTGTCTATTTAACCAGCGTCTGTAATAATTAGTTAGGTCTGTGGGCAATAGAAGGATGAGCGCGCTCTCGCGTCTATATGTATCTCGTTTATATTTGATTCAAATGGTTTTATATACATTTTAAGCATGGTTGGCAGCAAATAACTGAATTGCACGTGTTTAACAATCAATAAACATATACAACTATTCAGGTGTATGGTAGAAATTATATATACGTAAAGGTTGGGCAGAGAACTACTTTAAAAACGTTCTGTGCATCAGGTAAATTATTTATACTTTTGTACATTGATTTTGTACATAGGTGCTGGTAACCACGATTTGCATTAAGCGCTTTATTCAGAGGTTGTGATGAAATCAAAGGTACATGACATACATGAACTTTGGACACAAAGAAAAAATCATAGAAACATTTACTACTTATATTCGAGTGCTGAAGTGGTGTCGTGAAGAGACACAGAGGGATAGCTGGAGTAGGAGAGGAATAGGTAGTCTTGCTAAATAGACCCTATTGCCTAAATTACAGTTTTGTTACTCTATGATCACCGCTGCTTGCTAATTGCCACATAGTTTTGAACCAGTCGTCTTGCTACTGCTGGTGCTAGAACTATTTTGTCCCCCTAACTTTAGTGGCCATTGGCTGGTACAACATAATATATGTCGACTAACCTTTAAGTCAAAATAACATAAGATGTCGTACTTATCCTTCGGCATGTGATTTTCTCTGTTTTTGTTTGTTTTGAGCACAAATCTAATCTAATTTTAACCCCCAAATAATCACCAACAATCGCCAGCAATTTGCGCCAACATATATTGTAAATGCGGACTGCACAACACTAATATTTGGGCCTACACATGCATGTGCGCGGTGTGCCGTATGCAACAGCTACATTGTATATGAAAGTCGAATCTAGAGCTAGATCTATCTACGCGTATACTTCATTATCAATTCATTAACAAACAAAAACAATAATACATGTATATGGCGTAGTTGTAATTTTTTAATTCTAGAAATTTTGTATTTCACCTATTATGAAACAATAAGGTTTTCAAACATGGTGTTGTTTTAGATTTATCTCTTCCGCAAAACTTAACGCAACGCGGTGCTTTAGCAAAAGCCTACAGTACAACTCTATTTTTTTTGCACTCCGCACCATTACAAAAGAGGCGTAGCTTGGTCGTCGGCAAGAATATTCCAGTCCACCACTTGATAAGAGGCTAACACAAATTTGATATATTCACTTCTGGTTGTGATACAGACAGACGTAGATATTATCAACATGATTAATATGTAGTGTACAACTTTTGCAGGCAAATTCAAAATCTGTGAGATATTTCGTGATTTTTGGTGCAGTTTCTAAGATTTATGTAGCAGAACAGTGACATATATAGTTACATTATACACGCCATTATACTACGAGCCAGTGTTTTTTTGTTTCTTCAACTTTCCCTTTTGTCTCAAGTGTTTTGCACGATCTCATAGTCCATGTTATGCAGAAGAAAGAGAGTGTGCATAGTAGTGAACGAGACATAAAGAAAGAGAAAGAGATAGAGAGAGAGAGAGAGAGAGAGAGAGAGAGAGACAGAGAAAGAGAGAGACAGAGACAGATAGAGACAAAGGGAGATAGAGAGGGAAAGAGATAGAGACAGAGAGACAAAGAGAAAGAGATAGTGACAGAAAGAGATAGAGAGAGAGAAAGAGAGAGAGAGGGAGGGAGGGATAGCGAGAGAGGAAGATAGAGAGATAACGAGAGAAAGATAGAGAGAGAGAGAGGGAGAGAGGGTTAGAAAAATATATTTATAGAGAGAGAGAGACAGAGAGAGACAGAGGGAGATAGAGAGAGAGAAAGAGATAGTGACAGAGAGAGATGGAGATAGAGAAAGAGAGAGAGAGGGAGGGAGGGATAGTGAGAGAGGAAGATAGAGAGAGATGAGGGAGAGAGAGAGAGGTGGGGGGGGGGGGGAGGGAGGGAGAGCGAGAGAGAGGAGAGGAGGGATGGAGAGAGAGAAAAAAAAACAGAAAGAAAGAAAGAGGTAGAGAGAGAGCTGGAGAGAGGGATAAAGAAAGAAGGAGAGAGAGAGGGAGAGACAGAGATACAGGAGATAGAGTGGGAGATGGAGCTAATATAGAGAGAGGAGGGAGAGAGAGAGAGAGAGAGAGAGAGAGAGAGAAAGAAAGGGAGAAGGGGGTGGGGTATAGAAAGAGACAATGACAACTTGCTATGAAAAGGGGTGGATAGATGGATAGAGTCAAACACACGGGAACAAAACAGGAGAGAAAAAGAAATAGAGGGGGGGGGGGGGGGGGGGTGTTAGATAAAAGGGATAGAGTAAGATTGCTCGAGGCAGAAAACAGTTTTTTATCAGTCACACGAGGTGAAAAAGGAGAAAAGGGGTGTGTAAGAATGAAAAGATGGGAGGTGTCTTTGCTATCAACGACGGCAGTGTTATTAGTTTCAATACCAAGTTTGCTGTTAATATAGCACTTTATTTGGCTAGTATTATTAGAAGAAATAAAATTAATACTAGGTTAACAGATAATAAAAGGAATAAAGATATATAGGGGAAAGAAGTACAACACTTTGATAGTGAACGTACACAGACTCGGTCATGCCATGCCTTGTACTCGAGTATGGAGACTGCAGATTCCGTCTGCTTTGTAGGTATACCATAATCGGACACCACGTGGCACATGGTATTATAGACTCACACTGCATATAATGAATGAAATGAATGCATTAACGTACCTCGATCATCACATGATATCTGTTTATTCATCCAGCCTTATTTGGTGACAAGCTGCACCCTATTTCTTTATGAATACATCAAAGTATATCCAGGGGCTTACAATATTCCGTGCAAATATTTCACAGAAATTTTTGTTTTGCAAGTTTTGCGAAATCTGACTGTGCGTGGGCCCAACCCATGCGCTCAGTGTAAGTTTAGGCAGGAATCTTCCACAACGTGTAGTTGCAGTATTCATTATGTCATGGTTCAAACTCCCCCGCCTCTTTTACTAGAAAGCAAAGTGTACATGAATCAGATATGTCATTTTCAGATAAACATACCGTCCATATAGATTCACATCATGTAAATGCAGTAAAACGTACAACAGGAACACATGGGAAATGAGCTTCGTTCTTTGATCTATGTGTTTGTGTGTATGTTAGTAAGCATGGTAAGTGTATGAGGGCGTGTGTGTGTGAGAAATATAAAGAGACATGAACAGAGACATGGAAAGAAAAGACAGCGAAACATTGAAAAAAGAACAGAGGTAAGATAAATGTAGGCGGAGAGACAGAATGAGCTGATAATGGTAATAATGATGGCTAAACATTAGGATAACTACAGCCATCTATACACAGAGTTTGACAAGCAGGCAGGCAGCAAAAGGAATATGCACCACATTGTTTCCTATTGAAACTGAGTTGGCCAAACTGAAGTGGCTCTTGGAATAACGATAGAGAAGAAGACGGAGAGTGCAAAAGATATATCAAAGAAATTGAAGAAGAGAGAGAGAAAGAGAGAGAGAGAGAGAGAGAGAGAGAGAGAGAGAGAAAGAGAGAGAGAGAGAAAGAGAGAGAGAGAGAAAGAGAGAGAGAGAGAGAGAGAGAGAGAAAGAGAGAGAGAGAGAAAGAGAGAGAGAGAGAAAGAGAGAGAGAGAGAGAGAGAGAAAGAGAGAGAGAGAGAGAGAGGCAGACAGACAGACAGCGGGGTGGGGGGGGGGGGGTGGTGGCTTGCTCCCACGGCATATTTTAATTTATAAATATTTTATTATTGCCACCATATGAGAAGGCCGGAATATATAAAGATCAGTTACAAAAAAACATGTTTTAAGATGTCTTAATTGAAACTTAAACTTTTCTTTTCAATCTACACAATAAACCGCACTAGATATCTGTACGGACTAGTAGGTTGATGAGTGTTAGCTCAATCCCGAAGAATGCATCTCCGGTTACAGAATTCAGTCACGTGATTCACGCTACACTGCACATCCAATGAATATCCAGCAGATATGCAAATAGAGGTGATAAGAGACAATACGTTTGGTTCAAGGTCGAAAAAGGGCTAAGGATTTTGACACCACCATGACTGTTTAACCTGCAAACTAACCTTTAGCCAAGTCATTCGGCGCTTTTATTTCCCCAAAGGTGCCAAACGAGTCTGCATACATAAGATTATCATGCGAGGCGCTTCAGCCTAAAATTGGTTATTGCCACGGAAATGATGTGATCCAAAAAGGCAATTTCGAAAACGATTCAAATTAAGTAAAAACACAGCACAAAATATAATCCTAGTTTATAGTTTTATGAATATTTAGATGCCAGAAAGTAGCAATCAAGATTGAGTCATTTCTAAGTGATAGCTGTCATGCATAGCATTAATGTTGCTATGACAATAACATGTTGATATTAAATAAAAATAGGAAAGGGACATATATTTCTCATATGGTAACATAAATACACAAAATTAGTTGTGCAAGGTGCTCAGTTGATTTTGATTGAAATCTTAGTTATTTAAGGTCAAGTTCACGTTCAAAATATGCGTATTTCCATGGTAACGATACGAAGAAAGGTCCTTTTAATGAAAACAGGCAGCAAAAAACCTAAGCCCAGTTTGTAGTATTATGATAGCTTATATTTCTAAATGATATGAATCGATATCATTGTATTGGTACTTGGTTGTTAGCATACGCAATGTATCAATGAAATATATACATCCCACCCACTTTAAAATCAAAAGACACACGGAAAGTGTATAGAGATGTGAATTCCAACCTTTCCAGATAAATGCCTTCAAGATTTCTTGTCAATTATAGTCCTGGTAATGACAAATATTGTTGCTTTAGCAAATACATAACAAAAAATACAAATTATTTGAGAATTCAACCTATGAAACACCACAAAACATATAAAAAGTAACAATTTACATGTATATGACTTATGTAACTGTGGTTGTGATTGTACGTATAAGATCCAGAAATTCAAGGTTGTCAAGGTCATGCATAATTGCCAGTTACAATGTCAATACACTGGTGCAAAACATTGAATGTATTATACGACAATATGATGTATTATGCTAATTTATGTTATATGCATATATATATGTAGTTTTATAAACTCAATAGTAAAGTGAAACATTGTACCATACAAGTCAATTTTAATTGTCACCTTCATCACTGTCACCATCCACAGACTCTTCCTGCACATTGTAAAACATGTATCTTAGTATGCTGGACATCCTCGCCTGAGCATGCAACATACATGTATCTAGCGGACTCTCTGACTGTATTTTCATTTCTATCCATTTTTGCTAGTTATGTGGTATAACGGATATTTTGCTGACCTTCTATCTAATGGATTGGGGTTGGTGGACAGTGACAGAAATGAAGCATCTGTGGTAGCCTGAAACTTTTAATTTGTGTCCCCTGTCCCATAGAGCTGGACTTAAGATATCCACATCTTGATTCGATCATGCCTTTTCCCGAGTAACAATTTGTATTTGGCATTACCACGACTTAAAATGTCTCAGCTCTTGATTGTGATCAGTCAATAAACTTGAAATATATAAATCTAGACATTTACAGTGTATATGGTGAAATGATATGTATATCAAGAAAATGACATTTTGAAACAGGTAGAATGCAGCTTGAAACAGGTAGAATGCACTACAGCAATGGATGCAAGTACGTACAGTATGTCAAACAAACAGAAGGGGAGGACGAGTGTACTGTATCGGTACAGCGTTGCACACACAGGCTGGGTATAATGCATATTCATTAGAGGGGCGGAACTAATCGTCAGCGTGTCATCGTACAGGGTCGTGTGCATACCTCTAGCTCTAGATGTTCCAAAACATTGCCTACCATTTAATACCAAACAGTGTGCGATCCACATTTGTTGTTTTGAGAAACATCTAATCATTATATTGGCGACGAGTAGAGTGAGGATGAATCTCCCACAGTTTGAACGATTTTCTGTGCATGATGAACCGGCAACAGTTGAACAAAGGTGGGCAAAATACGTCAAGAGACTGGATAATTTGTTCACGGCATTTGCTATTTTTACCGATGCCAAGCAGCAACGAGCGCTTCTGCGCGGGAGCAGTCCCGGGGCTAGTCGTATAGTAACTCCTCCACTATGCTGGTATCGGAGGTTTCGGACATTTTTGGCACGTTGCCTGATACGGGTGAGTCCTATGAATCCGCCAAAAAAGCAATTGAAAAGCATTTCTGTCCATCAGTGAACATTGAATATGAGCGTTTTGTGGGTGCTAATGCACTTTGTATCCCAAATATATAATGCACACATTGGGAACGCTGCAATAATACTGATTGTCGTCGGCAGAAAGTAACCTAGAAATCACTTTTTTGGACAAATCAAGCAGCGAAAATTTTGTCTAGGGTTAGGGTTAGTGTCAGGGTTATAGTTTAGAATTAGGGTTAGGGTTAGGTTTAGGGTTAAAATTCATAAAACTAGTACCAAAATGCATTAGCGCCCGTTTTGTGTTCAGGCAGTGTAGACAAATTGAAGATGAGATCACTATTGTCAGCGATCGCAAAAACATGCTGTTTCGTGTGATTTTGCTGACAAGGATGGTGAAATTATAAGTCGCAAATTATTCTTGGATGCCATTCACAAAAGCTACGCCGACATTGCGAGAAACAATCTCGCTGGACAAACTCCTTAGTACAGCGCGGGCCTATGGACAGGCAGATCGTCATGCTGCGGTGATCGAGGGTGCTGAAGCTACCGCAACGACCGTCCAGGCGGTCGGGGCTCATAATCGTACCCAGTGCAACGTCAGCGACAGTCGCAACAGCACAGTACATCAAAGACTGAGCACTTTACATGCCGCAACTGTGGAAGTGTGTTTCCACACCAACACAAGCCTTGTCCAGCCAATGGCCAGACATGTCATGCCTGTGGGAAGCAAAATCATTTTTGCCAAGTACTGTATGTCTAAAAACAAAGTTAAAGCAGCTAGTGCTAAACACGTCCAAGCCAGTACCACTACCACCTGTGACATTGACCCTCAAACAAAGAGTTCAGGCCCAGAACCTCCAAGTACAGGTGAACACTACCAGTTTCATGTTGAGGCACAATCACTACCTTATGTGCCTAAACCAACTGTAACTGTACATGTAAATGGTACCCCCATCAGTGCTGTCATCGATACAGGGGCGTCAGTCATGATGATGTCTCAGCGGACATTCGCACAGATCACGCCACAGCCACGTTTGGATGTACATTCTGTTCCTGTGTACGGCTATGGCAGTAAAACTCCTCTTGATGTTGAAGGTACCTTTACCTCGACAGTAAGCTACAAGTCGTCGTCTGCTAACACTACAGTATACGTTACCTCTCATGATGGTGATACGCTTCTGAACTTAGCAACAGCCACTGCCCTCAATCTCGTAGAACTCATCATCAGCTTCGCCTGAGTCAGTCTATCCAGATCGTTTTACCGGCATAGGCAAACAACTATCGATCGCTATAACATACAGGCAGACACATCTGTAACTCCTGTAGCTGTTCCACATCGTATACCATTTCACATGCGTGACAAAGTGGTAAAGGAGCTTGACCGGTTGTTGGAATGTGATATCATTGAAAAGGTGGAGAACACACCTACGCCATGGGTCTCGCCTATCACAGTCGTGCCCAAGCGGAATAGCGAGTCCATTCGCATCTGCGTTGATACGCGAAATGTCAACACCGCCATCAAGCGTGAACGTCACATCATTCCAACAGTTGATGATCTCATCGCATATCTAAATGAGGCAACAACATTCAGCACGCTGGACTTAAATGCTGGGTATCACCAGATAGAGCTTGATGAAGAGTCGCGTCAGTACACGGTCTTTTCTACACTTGTTGGGCTCTTTCGTTACAAGCGGCTCAATTTTGGTCTTTGTTCCGTGTCAGAGGTTTTCCAGAATGCAATACAGACAACCTTTCAGGACCTACCAGGTGTGCTGAACATCAGCGATGATCTTCTTGTCTTCGGTCGCAACCAAGCAGAACATGATGCACGACTTCATGCTGTTATGCAGCGTCTACGCTCAGTGAACTTGACGCTAAACTCTGCTTAGTGTGTCTTCAGCACAGATCCCGTAGTGTACTTCGGGCATATCTTCACAGCTATCGGCATCAGTCCTGATCCGTGTAAGGTGGATGCAATCAACGCTGTTGCAGAGCCACAAAACGTCTCAGAGATGCGCAGTTTCTTAGTCATGGTGACATACTGTGCTCGTTTCATTCCTGACCTCGCATCCATCTCTGCTCCTCTCAGACAACTCACAAAAGCAGACGTGCCATGGACATGGGGACGATCTCAAACATCAGCGTTCAGTCGCATTAAGGAGCTAGTCTCCCAACACTGTACTATGGGATATTTCAACCCAGCAAACTCCTCAGAGGTTATCGTCGATGCAGGCCCTCTTGGTCTTGGGGCAATTTTGGTCCAGCATGACTCGCGCACGCAGTCAGTCATCCTTATCGCGTTAGCTAGTCGGTCATTGACACCTGTAGAACAGCGATATTCGCAAACCGAAAGGAAGGCATTGGCCATCACATGGGCTGTCAGGCACTTTCATATCTATCTGTATGGTGGATCATTTGCTGTAACCACAGGTCACAAGCCACTGTTATCAATGTTCAATAACGCCAATTCAAAGCCGCCAATCCGCATAGAACGCTGGTTACTCCGGCTACAAGCGCATGACTTCCAGGTCCAATACCACCCTGGAAAATTGAACCCAGCTGACTACATGTCACGCCACCCGCGTATCGCGGAGAGCGCAGGATCATCAGCAGAAGAAGAAATCGCAGAACAGCAGGTTTCCTTCATTGCAGCAAACGCGATTCCAAAGACAGTCACGCATGAGGATATAGTATCTGCAACAAGCACTGATGATGTCCTTCAAAACTGTATGCGTGCTATCCAGGAGGATAGCTGGAGTGATATTCAATCAGTTTGCCAACTACCTGGGATTGAGGCATAGGAAGATTACACCGCGTTGGCCTCAAGCTAACGGTGAGGTTGAAAGGTTCATGAAAATACCCAAGAAAGTCTATCGCCTTGCCATCGCAGAACGCAAGTGTTGGAAGCAAGAAATATACAAGTTCTTGCGCAACTATCGTGCGACACCACACTCTACTACAGGGGTTCCCCCAGCGACCCTTCTTTTTGGACGACCGCTACGCACGCGTCTTCCAGAAGTGCCACCTCACCAACATCACAAAGACCTCGATGCTTCTGTTCGCGATCACGATAGAAACAAGAAACAGAGCATGAAAAGCTATGCAGACAGTCACGGAAAAACCGAACCATCACCATCAACTTGTTCGTAGGGATGGAATGGTCCCGAAGCACCAGTCGCCATATCTTCCGCAGCCATACAAAGTTGTGAGAAAGCGTGGATCTCGCATTACCGTTCGTTGTGCCAATCATTACATCACACGCAACTGTTCGCGATACAAGTTGTATAGCGGTCCAATCCCTTCCAATCGCTATTTATGATGATGATGATGATGATGACATGGAGACTCATTTTCCTCCGAATGCACACAATGTCCCAATGCCAGCAGGACATTCGCAGCCTGCTGTACCACGGCGCAATCTGCGTCGTGAACGCCGTCCTCCGTTACGTTTTCGTGATTTTGTACCATGACTAAGTATACATTCCAATCAAAAGTAACATAACGCTTACCTGATGATGCGTAAAAACAAGAAAATTGATAAGAAGACAACGGTGCATTTTAATGCATATTCCATTCGTTTCTTTTGATAATTTTTGAAAGTGTCTAAGAATGGCAGACACATAACGAGTTTTGTTAATTGCCTTCACACATTTTTGTACAAATCTTATAATTGGCAGTGTATTGTCTGAAGAGTTATGCATCTCTCTGAGTTGATGTTAAGATGAATATAAGATAACCATACAAGCTTCCTTGTTTAATTATTCAAAGTTATTGTACCCTCTTGATGTTAGTTCACTCATGTGATGACGACAAACAACTTTTAGTGGTCGTGTATCACCACTGAATATAGTGCAAGATACGCTGGAGAACTATATGTGTTGACTCACCGAGAGTGGATGAAGAAGTCAAGTTTCTCCGATGAGGCTAAAATATGTTCGTGGGCGGCTTCTTTGTTCGGGAGCGCATCGTTAATCATTGTCCATTGTGGTAAACTTTCTCGGAGCTCTGCGGTGTAAGAAAGTTTATTTGCCGACCGCGGTTGGTCGGATGTTTTGACCGTGGTCGGGCGATTACCGGAAATACCACGAGTAGGTGACAAACAACAGACTTCGGGAAGAATAGTGTTTCAGTTTCAGGGGGGTCCTTTGTCAAAGTCTCAGCCCAATATATTCACGGAGATAATAGTTGAGCTGCTACATTAGCTCCCCCCTAGAGAGCGTCATACGAAAATGATGCGAACGATGAATAAACGATTCGAAACTATGATGGACGTGAATGTTAAGTCGAATGTCGTCGGACCGATGAAACATCATGAACATAAAATAAGGTGCGAGAACGGTCGAAAAGTTTGAAAGGGAAAACAAGTTACGAAAAACAGTACAGGCACGAATAATGCCCATTAAATGAATTTAAAGTGTTCGAACCGTGCAGGCCAATGAACTTTCCTGCCCGAGCGGGTGCGCGGTCGGCTTGGCAGCTCGGCGGTGAGCGTGGTCGAGGGGGTAGCGTCCACGTGGACTGGAGCGGTTGGCGATATCGAAGTCGAGCTCGAAGGCGAAACGGGCAATGGATTGATGTGCGCGACTTTAAGCCTGTCGACGCTGACGGTGTCGGTTCTACCATTGATGTCGATGGTAAAATGCTTGTCAGCGCGGTTTACGACGCGATACGGGCCGTCGTACGGGGGTTGCAACGGTTTGCGGACGGCGTCATGTCGGACAAACACGTGGGTACAGGTTCTCAGTTCGTCGGGGAGATGGGAAGATCGTTGCTGCTGTCGTGGCTGAGACGGCCGAATAGCGCGCATCGTGCGTTGAAGTCGGTGGACGTAGTCGGTGGCGTCGATGACGTCGGGAGGAGGCGGTCCGTCCACAAATTGACCAGGTAGGCGAAGGGTCGTGCCATATACGAGTTCAGCCGGAGAGTGCCCGACGTCTTGCTTGATCGTGGTCCGAATGGAAAGCAAGACTAGCGGCAAGCTCTCGGTCCATTTCACATGACAACGGGCTTTGAGGGACGATTTCAGTTGGCGGTGGAAGCGCTCTACCATCCCGTTAGCGCATGGATGGTAGGCGGTAGTGCGGATGCGTCGTGCACCGAGCAATGTCATGAGCGATGAGAACAGCGCAGATTCGAATTGGCGTCCACGGTCAGTGGTGATCGTCGACGGAGTGCCATAGTGCGCTATCCAGTGCGTGACGAGCGTGCGGGCGACGGTGTCGGCTGTGATATCGGCGATAGGAACCGCGATCGGCCACCGTGTGAAACGATCCACGCAGGTCAGTAGATAAGTGAAACCCTCGCTTGGCGGGAGAGGGCCCACAATATCCACGTGAACGTGGTCGAAACGGGCATCGGGCGTGGCGAAGGTAGAGAGCGGGGCGTTAACATGTCGGTTGACTTTCGAGCGCTGACACGCGATGCATGCTTGAGCCCAGCGGCGTACATCTTTGTTCATTTTGGGCCAAACAAAGCGTTGTGTGATGAGGCGTTGCGTGGCGCGTATACCGGGGTGAGAGAGGTTGTGAATATGGTCAAAAATCTCTCTCCGCGCGGCAGTGGGAACGTACGGGCGCGGTTGACCCGTAGACATATCGCAGACGAGTGTATCCGCGGAGCCCGGAATGGGAACAGACTCGAGCTTGAGGGACGAGGCGTTGCCATGGCTACGCAATGCAGCCAACTCCTCGCAGTCCTTCTGTTGCCGGGCAACGAGCTCGAAGTCAAGTGGTGGCGATGAAGCGATGTCGGTGGGCGGGTTCATGAGAGCGTTGATGTCGATCCGAGATAACGCATCGGCGACTGCATTGTCCGCCCCTTTGACATGTCGGATATCTGCCGTGAATTGGGAAATGAAATCCAAATGTCGAATTTCACGCGGCGAATATCGATCTTGCTTTGCCGATAGTGCATGGGTGAGGGGTTTGTGATCTGTTAGGACGTGAAAATCGCGCCCCTCAACAGCATGGCGAAAATGGCGAATCGTGAGATATATTGCGAGCAATTCTCTCCCAAAAGTACTATACCGTGTTTCAGCTGATTTGAGCTTCTGGGAGAAGAATGCGATGGGTTGCCATTCATCGCCGATCCACTGCTGCAAAACACCCCCGATCGCGACATCGGAAGCGTCGACGACAACATTCAGCGGGGCGCCTTGTTGAGGGTGGGTCAGCATGGTAGCCCGTGCAAGGGAACGTTTGACCTCTTCAAAGGCGTGAAGTGCCTGCTCTGAAAGATGGAAAGAACGCGTGTTCTTCGACTTCAGTAGCTCGTTGAGCGGGTGGACGATGTCGGCACAGTGGGGGATAAATCGGCGGTAGAAATTCACCAGCCCCAAGAAGGCTCTCAGCTGGCGCACAGACGTGGGCAAGGGGAAATCGCGGATCGATGTGACCTTGCTCTCGAGCGGCCGGATGCCCTCGTGGTCGACGCGGTGACCGAGGAACTCGAGCGAGGCCACACCAAACTCGCACTTGGCAGGATTGATCACGACGCCGTAACTTGTCAACCGATCGAAAAGGGCGCGGAGATGATGCTCGTGAGCCCCCATGCTGTCACTGGCGATGAGCAGGTCGTCGATGTAGGCGTAGCAGAAGTCGAGTCCGCGCGTGACCTCGTCGATGAATCGCTGAAACGAGTTGGCCGAATTCCGGAGGCCAAAAGGCATCCGAGTAAACTCGAATAACCCGAACGGTGTCGTAATCGCGGTCTTATGGATATCGGATGGCTCAATAGGTATCTGGTGGTATGCGCGGACGAGATCGATCTTCGAAAATACGGTTTTGTTTGCCAGCATCACCGCAAAATCGTGAATATGCGGGATGGGGTATCGATCCGGGCGTGTGATAGCGTTGAGTGCTCGGTAATCACCACATGGCCGCCAATCACCCTCCGTACGTTTCGGCACCATGTGGAGGGGTGACGCCCAGTTACTCTCCGACGGGCGGATGATGCCGAGCTCCATCATGTGGTCGAATTCAGCGCGGGCGATTGCGAGCTTGTCAGGCGCAAGACGTCGCGGGCGCTGAACGACCGGTGGACCCGTCGTCGATATATGGTGCGTAACCGAGTGTCGGATGGCGGTGTCGGTGAAATTCGTCCTGGTGATCGTGGGGTAATCTGCCAAGATATCGTTGAATTTCACCGAGGGGGCTTTGGCGAGTGACGGATGAGGAGATTGGGCAGATGAAAGCACGCCTTGAATTTTGAGTGTCGTCGTCGGGTCGATCAGCTGCCGTCGAGTGACGTCGACCATCAGGCCGTAATGACGCAGAAAATCGGCTCCCAATATTGGCGTTGAAATGTCGGCAATTACAAATATCCATTTGTAACTCCTTCTCAAGCCAACATCGAGTGCAAGCGATTTCTCGCCGTACGTCCTGATGGGCGTGGAGTTGACGGCGCACAGCTGTGGTCCCGGTCGTGGTCGTTGTCGGTCCTGTTTACTCGGCGGGATAACCGACACCTCGGCCCCCGTGTCAACCAGGAATCGCCGACGTGTCTGACGATCCGTGACGTAAAAGAGGCGACTTTGAGTGGTCGATGATGAGCCAGCGAAATCAGTCGCACCTATTCGCTGGCGTTGGCGTTTCCCTGGTCGAGCTGTCGGTCGTATGTGCGGCCGTACGTGCAGGGTGCGCGGCAGTTATGGGCCTGATCGCCATACGTAGCGTGATACCAGCATGTACCGTTGTCACCGCTGCGTGAGCCAGGGCTGGGTGAGCGGTCGTGGTGTCCGCGACTACGATAACTGCCGCGCTGGCCTGATCGTGACCGACTTCGTTCACGCCGCCGTAGTTCGAAACTCAGAGCGCTAACCTGTGCTGCTAACTGCTGAACGTCTGTTTGCAGTTGTGCAACTGTCGAAGCTGGCTGGGCGGCTGGTGACGCGACAGCATTGACAGTCACACCTGTTGCGATGTCGACAATTTTATCCGCCATGTCAGCTAGTTCCGCGATGTCCATGCGTTCGCTGGTGGATGCAAGAATCAATTGAACGTTGGTAGGAAGACGGTTAATGAAAAGCTGCTTCAAAATAGAGCTCTTCAACTGGCGATCACCTAGGAGCTGCCGCATACGTCGCAGCAGCTGCGATGGCTTGCGATCGCCAAGCTCCTCCTCCGTTAGCAGCTGTTGGAGGCGTTTCTGCTCCGACGCCGATGTCCGGCGGATTAGTGCCTCTTTCAGTGTGGAGTAGGGTGTCGATGGCGGCTTGCTGATGATGAGGTCACGTACCTCTTGGGCAATTTCCGGGTTGAGTGCTGCGATTATATACGAATATTTCGTATCTTCGTTCGTTATCCTTCTGGTGGAGAACTGCGCCTCAACTTGCGCAAACCACACGTGTGGGTCGGCCGGCCAGTAAGGTGGGAGTTTAACGCCCAGCGCGGCGATGCTGGTCGTCGTCGATGTCGATGTTGCTGGTGACTCCTCCATCGTCGATTCGGTCGGTGTAGTGGTAGACATCGTTGTCGGATTACGTATTTTGTTCGAAGTATATATCTTGCTGGATCACGTCGGGGTCACCAATTTAGTGGTCGTGTATCACCACTGAATATAGTGCAAGATACGCTGGAGAACTATATGTGTTGACTCACCGAGAGTGGATGAAGAAGTCAAGTTTCTCCGATGAGGCTAAAATATGTTCGTGGGCGGCTTCTTTGTTCGGGAGCGCATCGTTAATCATTGTCCATTGTGGTAAACTTTCTCGGAGCTCTGCGGTGTAAGAAAGTTTATTTGCCGACCGCGGTTGGTCGGATGTTTTGACCGTGGTCGGGCGATTACCGGAAATACCACGAGTAGGTGACAAACAACAGACTTCGGGAAGAATAGTGTTTCAGTTTCAGGGGGGTCCTTTGTCAAAGTCTCAGCCCAATATATTCACGGAGATAATAGTTGAGCTGCTACAAACTCTTCATATTGCACAACACATTTTTAAAGGAGTACTCATATTCTGTTGTTTTACCTGTTAACTGATGATATATATGCTAACCACCTACTAACCAGTTTAATGTTTACAGTGCCCACATTTTAAGGCTTATTTTTCAAAATTCAAAATGACACAGAATTGCATGAGTGTGTGTTTTGCAAGTAGACAGGGTGACAAATATCTGTGTAGTATGATTTTGACCATTTTTCTTTTCTTTTTAGCTTTGTGTACAAAAAAGAAGAAGAGGACGAAAAGGGAGGACTATGAGTGTTTTATCTTATGATTAAGAAAATGGAAGTGAAAGAAAAACACAGTTGTTTTATCTTATGATGAAGAAAATGGCAGTGAAAGAAAAACTCAGTTGTTTTATGTTATGATGGAGAAAATGAAAATGAAACTGACAAATTTTTGGTGAAATGTTTTATTTGAGGTTTTGAGAGAAACTTGATTGATAGTGTTCGCATACAGGCATTTGCATAAAGTTGAATTTGCATTATGTATTGGTATTAAGATGTAAAGGTAGAAAACACAGCTCAGTAAACCAAAAGAAGTTAAAAAAACAAAACAAAACAAAACAAGTTGAATGTTTTGAACAGTAATCCTGGTTTATTTCAAAAGTGATTTGATGTTTATGAAAAAAAAAATTGTGTTTTGGCCATTGAACATGGTAAGAGCAGTATAGCAGTTAAGGAGTTCATTATAACAATCAGTAGCTCCTCAGTTACACTTTTTGTTATGATGTTTTTAAGGATACGATACCAGACGGTCGGTAATAAAAGACAGAAACAGGAAAAACGGTGTTCGATCCACATTTGTTGTTTTGACAAAACATCTAATCATTATATTTACATTATACCTTTTCTCTTTCTTTTTTTTTCACTTGCATTTCTTACAGTTTTTCAACATGCCGAACCAAACCAGTGAACAGCGTGCTCGCATCGGTTGCTTCTTCCTACGCAGGTGGACGAAAATGTGGCTTGAAAGGCACAGCAAGATGTTTGAACAATCATTCGATCTGGTAGAAAAGTTGTTTGGCTTACAGAAGCTCCAACGAAAATATGACGACTACTGCCAGAGGAAAGAAGGAGGCAGCACGGAAAGTGCAAAAAGATCAACAAACAATCAGGGGATGTCCAAGAATGGAGAGCCATATTCCCGAAATGACATTAACGAAAATGCCTCTACACCGTATGCAGGCTCGTTGAACACAGCTAGCGAAGACAAAGGAAGCAACGACAGTTGCGTGAAGGATGGGAGTGTCCAGGGCAATGCCAATCAAGACCTCACAGAGGAAGATACGTCTCAAAGCTACTCTTCTGTCGAGACCACAGGTTCAAGTTGTGCAAGTGGGGCAGATGGAACTCAGCTATCTCTGACATTAGAAGGCGTCCAATCTTCTAACAACAAGTCCTCTTCAACAAATCCACGAACGCAGGCCAGCTACGACGCTTGCGAATCAACAACTGAACCGTGCACGAAGAGCTACATACTGGTAGAAGGCACACTCTCTGAACATCTGACAAGGAAGGTCAATTGTTCTTGTCCTGGATTCGATCTCAACAAGAGTACCTCTGTGACAGTCGAAAGACCTCAATCATCATTGGTAAGTTTTTCATGGAAATGTTTTTTTTTTCAGTAATTTAAGACGAATTTATTATGCTACATTTGACTGAGCTAGTGTACAAACAGTTCTACCCAGATAGGTATCCAATGAAAAGGCAATGCTAGAAACGGTCATAGCTGATCCGTTTTACTGACTGTAGGTCCTATGTTAAAATGGATTAGAAAATGATAAAAGCAATATCAATACTGAAGGACAATACCATTATCTCTGTTTACCACTTCTCGCAAAGCAGACTGACACACCAGTGTGTCATCAATACGTGTATGAAGCCCTTGTTCACTGTTATGCAACAATTAATGATATGTGCATTATATCAATGTATACTGCGCAATACTGGCACTCTGGACATGCTGAAATAATTGAACTCTTTTGAGAAGTATGTTGTATGATCGTTTTTTTTTCCTGAAAAGCGCCTAGCCTGCTCCCACAATCGTAACCAACAAGATAGACGCTGAACACCTCTTTTATTCGTGTATCCATGTTTGTGTTTAAGGAACATCCACCTAATGCTGTCTCGCCAGCCAAGTGTACGATTGAGCAGTGCAGATATCACACCTCTAACGTGGCCAATGACATCGCCTGCATCGGGGAATTGCTTCTCCTACAAGCTGGGGACGTGGAGACGAACCCCGGTCCGAACGAGAAGTGAGTATTACCTCTTAATGAGTGATGTAAAACTTTATCTGTCCTCGAGCTGCCTGGTCTAGTGCATAACGAAATTAAAGTTGCCATAAAACTATGGCAGTTTAATCCCAGATACGAGTATCATGGGTTGTTTAGTTCATGATACGGCTTAATTTCAATAACACTTGACAGCATCCCATGTGAGTTTTAATTACTAACACGGTACTTTTAACATGTCTACGGATGTAGCCCTTTAACGTGCATGTCTTAATTAATCTTGAAACGATATAACATCTGCACATTGAGTAGATTTACTGTACTTTCAAAATGTTATTTTATGCTGATCAGTATTTCATCCATAAATTAGGTGTTTTGCACTTTGAAAATGCAATGCTTTGGCGTGGCATAATATATGGGTAAGAACATGAGAAGGTTGTGATTATTCCACGGTTAGAATACGGTGCACACCTTAATGGCTTGACACTTCAATGAGTGTTCAAGTCTTATTGCCTTTACCATGTATATGTTTGTCAATCTACCTCCCAGGTCTCAAAATCTCAAGTCGCTAGAAGTGTGCAAGTTGGCCGAGCTGATGGATCCACAAGACTACAGGAAAGTAGGCCTGGCCTTGGGGATCACGGAAGACGCGCTGCGCCGATATGAACACGACAAGCAAAGCATCGAATGGGCAACCTACCACATGCTGAATGATTGGCTGAAAACAGTGAAGGAGGAAGAGGCGAGGACGATCCTGGTTGATAAACTACGTTCTATTCCCTTGGAGAATCTTGCAGATCGCCTTGCTGCAGGTAGATATTATGACGATGCATGCACGTTACCTTATCCTGCTGCGATTAGTCCATGCGAACATGTAGTTCTTATTACCGTGATAACATCTTGATTTTAAATTTGATTTGATTAAGCTATTTTTTCTGCTTGATTTCCAGTACACGAAAGAGACTAGTAGATACAAATTGTAATACATAAATGATGAATAGATAAATAGGTTAGAGTGGAACGCACGTCTCTCTCTCTCTCTCTCTCTCTCTCTCACACACACACACACCTTCAAGCTTCGGCTTATTATGAAAACCCTCCGTCCTTCATTTCGTACGATATTATTTCATTCTGTTAAGCTTGGTTTCTTTTGAATAGCCTGTTGATTGTATTCAAGCATTCTTGGCTAGATTTTTGTTTTGAATATCCGCACTATGCACGAATGGACATATTATGTCCATCCGAGCTACGTCCATGCTAGGAGGGTTTGGTTACATGATGTATCTTTTATTTCTTTCTACAGGACTTGACACTACTGCTTTCTCTTCTCTGTCGGATGAGGATGTTCAGCGGTGCTCTGAGGACCTGAAGCACTACTACGCTACGCGGTTCTGCCAAATACAGGCGGACCCGCTAAATTTCGACAAGCTCCTTCAGTTTGACGATATCTTCACCAATCTTGAACTGTTGGAAGAAGAGAAGAGCACAAAGTGTAAAGTGCCGCTTGATTACGATAAGCTATTAGAAACAAAGGTCAATGGAGCCTACCCAAAACGGCTTCTGGTCGAGGGAGAAGGGGGAGCTGGAAAGACCACGTTGTGCGCCCGACTTGCCTGGGATTGGCTGAAGGGAAGAGGCTTCCAACAATTCAAGCTGCTTCTCATAGTTCTCCTTCGCAATGCTAACGACCAGACTGTGGGCAAAGTCATCAAGACCTACCTTCCTGACAGCAATCCTGTAGAAGCGTGGCAGATCGACAAGTACATCCTGACCAATCACACAGACGTCTTTCTCGTCTGCGATGGCTTGGACGAGTATGGTGGAGACTTCAAGAGCTCCCAAGACATCCCCGAGATCATGCACAACCATGCGTACAAGAGCACCACTGTGCTAGTCACGTCGAGACCCTGGCGAGCTGATGAGATACGGGGCCGGAAGGAGCTGAGACAAGCGTATGCATTCATCGCGGTTCAAGGATTCACTCCTGAGAACTTGGCATCGTACATCACAAAGTTCTTTGTTAAAGATCCAGTTTCAGGCTCTGATCTCAATCAGTTCATGCAGGATAATGACGTCATCGCAGAGAACATGTCTCCCTTCCCAATCTACACGGCTATGCTGTGTATCATGTGGAAAGATTATGACCAGGAGAGGCGACAGGCAATGCATCGACTGCAGACGTTCTCCAAGCTTTTCCGAGAAATTGTCTACTTTCTCATTGATCACTACATTTCAAAGAGCAGTTGCCAGTCATATGAAGATGCATCAGAAGTAGGCAGTCGGCGTGATATCGCTCTTGGCATTCTGAAAAAGATTGGGAAGATGGCGCTCAATGGGCTTTTCAAGAAACGACTCGACTTGTCAGAGAGCGATTTCAAATCATGTCCAGAGGCTATGGAGGCTGGCTGTAGGATAGGTGTCCTGTCTCGAGAAAGGTGTTTCGCTCAAAGGAAAGACACGTACAACACCTCTTCTCCTGTGATGTGTACCTTCCACTTCCCCCACAAGTTGTTCCAGGAGAATCTTGCTGCGATGCACCTGGCAGCCCTGTACCGCACAGACTGTTCCCGATACGACCAACTCATGTCTCAGACGGTCATTCCACAGTGCAGGGAGTTCAGGCACCTAATCTACTTCACGTCAGGCCAGGATGAAGATGTAGGAGTTGACGTCATATCACGCCTTCCAACGAAGGATGAGGGGGCCTATGGTCAGAGGCAGAGCAACACCGATTTCCTCGTAGACGTAGCGTTTGAATGTCACAGTCATGTAGCAGTGGAAGCAGTACAGCACGCCTTGGGAAACAGGACTGTCGCCCTTACAATTGATGACAAGATGACGCCTCACACTGTAGCAGGCTACCTGTATGTCATGGAACGCCTTCATCTGGTAAATTGAATATGAATTTATATTCATATATGTTGAGAATTTCTGGAGACACTACAAAGCTCAACCTTATCTCCTTCCATGTAATGGTTCATGTACTTCAAGATCCTTTAATCACCAATAGGCATACTATTAAACACACCGTCATGCATTATTTCTCCTTCTTTCCAGTCCGCTTCTTTTCCTTCTCAAAGTTCTTCGTCTTACTCCATTTCCGTTATAAGATATGTAAGGCATATGTGGATTATCTCTCTGCATCACTTCAAATACGTGCAATGCTTATTGTCTTTTCTAACACATTTGGATATCTGGTCGCTGACCTCTCTCTAACACGACATACTCTAACACTTCCCACCGCCTGTATCAGATTATATTCATCCGAAGCTACACATTGTATTAGTGACCACTGTTCCTACAATTATTGTTGCTTTGCTCCCGTTATATCACAACCCCACTCTTAACGGGACGCGCTCTTTGTTTCTCTCCATACTCAATAGGAAACACTGAGCATAGCCAGGATATGTGGACGCACTGTATCGCGTGTGGCAGCTGAATTCATCAGCACGTCATCGTCGTTGCGGTCGCTAACCCTACATAATGAGGCAGAGATGCACGATGAATTCTACAAGGTGCTTGCTGACCATGCTGAGCAGGCTAGCTCTTCACAGGTAAGATTACTGCCATAAGCCTATACCATTATCATTATCATTTTTGTCAGTAGTAGTTGTATTATTGTTTTTATTTATTCATTTACATCTTATATTTATTTGTTTATATTTTTTTTAATATATTTTATTAACAATTTATATTTTTGAGAGGGGGGGATATTTCATGCACAATCATACCCTCAACAATTTCAAGTTGCAAGCAAAAATAGAATGATTAAAACATGGTTATTATCGACAATATGAATGATGTAATCATGTTTATCATGTTGCGTGTTGCCTTAAATCCTTTATAGATATAACTGTATTTCGATAATTGTGTAAACGGCATGCGTTTCGTACTAGGATCATGTCTTAAGTAGTAACGTGATACCAATCACCATATCAATCCAGTTTGTTGGTATATTAAAGGTATCACTACAATTTACTACTCGGTCGGCCAGGGATTTATTTATTTAATGCATTTCCAGGTCTGATAAACCCCTGCAGATTCCTTGTCTATACTTGTTGAGCCAACATTGATCATCTAGGGGGAGGAACAAATTACAAGTGAATTGATTTAGGCAGTGCAAACCCTTCTGATGTGGTATCACTATATACCGCAATGGCGGATCAAGATGGATAGGGGGGGGGGGGGAGGGGGGGGGGTGCGAGTCGGCTGCCCCCTCCAGTTTTCAGACTGTCCAGAGGGGGCCTCCCCCTTTTCAGCTTAAAAATATGAAATCCAACAAGAAGAAATTTCATATCAATTCCTAACGCTCCATGTCATAACCGGGCCGCGCCGGCAGACCGCGAGTTTCCGTTTTACACTCTTGATGTAGTCTACACACTTCGCTGGTTAGATAGGACGAAGTTCGCCAGGGTGTAAAACGGAAACTCGCAGGCGGACCGAAGCATAATACGCAACTGTAACAACAAGGCCCACACAGCTGTATAGGAGCGGATCATTTTTGTTTTGTTGATACCCCCCCCTTCTTATTTTGCACGAATGTTGGAACCGTCCCTACACGTTTCATAAGAAGTACACAGCATTAAGACAGCGTGTCCCTTTTGAAGGTCAATCTTCTTTTTTTTTGTAAAATCCTTGGGAAATGGAAGAAGAATAATAAGAACTTCCCTCCCAATAAGTATGCTGCTACATTTACAAACTGACGTAAAGCAAATTCATAGCGATCATAGCGAGATTATGGGGAAGGTTTTAGGGCGTCCGAAGCCTATAGCCCAGACATCGGAGATGGCTTTACACTACGGTCTGCATCTCTTCGCTACCCGGTACGTGCGTTCAATGGTAGTAATTCTCGCATCGTGGGCTAAGAGAGGACAATACGTGGGTTGTAGTGAGACGCCAAGTTAAAAAAAAAGTTATAGGTGAGATTTTCACGACTCGGCGTCTCGAAGCGGCCCTCGGAGCCGGGGGAAGCTACCTCCCATGGTAGCTAGGAGCTCGCTTTTCTTTTAGCTGTTAATGGTGCAATTTGGTGCACACTTAAGCGACATTTTTATTTAATTATTTTGGAAGACGGCTCGTGCGGCTCGTGCAGAGGCGGCCTAGGCCAGTGCGTGCCTATTCCCTATATAGCAAATATATAGCAAATAATGCTACTTTTTTGTTCGTGTCGGGTGCCGATGCATGAGAGAATGAATGTCATGCGTGACGGAACCCGGTACCAGTGACGGATCCCAGTGAATGCGTGAGTCTCACGCAGAATGCGTGAGACTTGAGGCAGCTCTGATTGCGCAGCACTAACAATCTTAAATCTATATTCTGACTTTTCTATTGAGAGCAAAACACATTTAGTAGGTCTACTTACTGATACCTTCGTTTTATAGGCAGTTCCAGTTGTGGACTAGCTATCTTTAGTCCAAATTAGTTTAGAGTTTTTCGAGGCGGAACTTTTACATGGGCAATAAACATCATTTAATGACCATATCAATCTGTGTGCGCTCTTTGATCACTGTGTACAGATCGAGAGGTTAGCCCTGAACATGATGGACCTTCAGAAGAATACGTCTGCATATAACAAGTTCAAAAACGTGATAAGTAGTTAATTTATAAAAGTTATATTGACTTTATTTTCTATGTGAGTGCTGTAATTTGTGTTTGCAAACTTGTATCAACACTGCTAACAAGGATATAGTGACCCAGTCATTTTGTTCTGTATCTGTATTATGATTCTTTATCAAAAATGTATGTACTGCAACTTATATACACTTTAAAACAATGTGAGATACTGCTTTTAAAATTCCAAATGTTGAGGTTAACTGAAATATTAGCTCTAAACCCAAATTAGTTTCGATTTTTTAAGGCTTGACCTCAAATTGAACTTTAAATAACATTAACTGATCATGTCAAACTGTATGCGCTCTTGTTTATAAATCTTATGTATTTCTGTTCTAATCGTTTTGGGATCACTTTGTACAGATCAAGAGCTTACATCTGTTCAGTATGGACCTTCAGAGGAAGAACGCGTCTGCATCACGTGATCTTGGTCTGTTTGTGTGCGGAGCACCAAGTCTGACAGAGGTCCGTCTCTACGAGTGTAGCTTTCATGATGGCTTCTTCTCAGCATTAGCATCGAAGGCTTCAGGCACACAGGTACTAATACAAGTTCAACTAGTTGATAAATAGTTCCTTTACAATAGTTACACTGACTTTATTTTCCATGTGAGTGTCTGTGTTCTTAGTGTTTGCAAATGTGTATCAACACTGCTAACAAGGAAATAATGATGCAGTCAGTTTGTTATGTATTCCAGAACTATGACACATACTTCATTTAAAAATCCTAAATGTTGAGGTTGCCTGAAATATGCTCTAGACTAGTCCAAAATAAGTTAAGAGTTTTTCGTGGTAGAAACTCACGGGCTATAAATAGCATTAATTGATCATGTCAATTTGTGTGCGCACTTGTTTCTAAATCTTGTGTATTTCTGTTCTCATTGTTTTGTAATCACTTTGTACAGATCGAGAGCTTAGATCTGCGCGTCATGAACCTTCAGATGAATGCGTCTGCGTCACGTGATCTTGGTCTGTTTGTGTGCGGAGTACCTAGTCTGACAAAGGTCTATCTCAACGACTGTAGATTTCACGATGGTTTCTTCTCAGCAATAGCATCGGAGGCTTCAGGCACACAGGTACTATAACAAATGTGACAAGTTAATGATTTTTTTTTAACACACATTGACTATATTTCATGAACTTTGTGTGAGTGTTCTTAGTGATTGAAAAGGTGTATTAATAGTGCTGACAAGAAAATAATGACTCAGTTTATACTGTAATTATATTATGGTCTTGTTATAATCTTGTTAATAAAATATAGGCCTATAATCTGCAAATTAAGCACATCACGTAGAACAAAAATACTTCCTTCAAAAATGTAATCGTTGAGGTGGCCTAAAATAAGCTCTAGACTAGTCCAAAATAAGTTCAGAGTTTTTCCGAGGCAGAACATCAACACGGGGTAGGCTATAGGCCCTAAATAGCATTAATTGATCATGTCTGTTTGTGGTTTGTTTGTGTGCGGAGTACCCAGTCTGACAAAGGTCAGTCTCTACTGGTGTAGATTTCACGATGGCTTCTTCTCAACATTAGTATCGAAGGCTTCAGGCACACAGGTACTACCATTTCAGCAATTTCATAACCAGCTATATTCACAAATAAAATTTTATTGACATGGACTTGATATAGCAGTAACTGATCACGTCAAACTGTGTGCGCTCTTGTTTACAAATCTTGTGTATTTCTGTTCTCATTGTTTTGTAATCACTTTGTACAGATCGAGAGCTTAGATCTGATCGACATGTACCTTGGCCTTCAGATGAATGCGTCACGTGATCTTGGTCTGTTTGTGTGCGGAGCACCCCGTCTGACAAAGGTCGGTCTCGACAAGTGTAGCTTTTACGATGGCTTCTTCTCAGCAATAGCATCGAAGGCTTCAAGCACACAGGTACTATTACAAATGTGACAAGTGAATGATTTTTTTTTAACAGACGTTGACTTTATTTCATGAACTTTGTGTGAATGTTCTTAGTGATTGAAAATGTGTTTTAAAAGTGCTGACAAGGAAATAATGGTAGAGTCAGTTTGTACTGTAATTCTATGATGATCTTGTTAATCATCTTGTTAATAAGATGTAGGCCAATACTGCAAATCAATCACATCACATAGAACCAAAAATATATCCTTCAAAAATCTAAATGTTGAGAGGGCCTAAAATAAGCTCTAGACTAGTCCAAAATTAGTTTTTTTCGAGGTGGAACTTCAACATGGGGTACGCTATAATAGCATTATGTCTGTTTGTGGTCTGTTTGTGTGCAGTGTACCCAGTCTGACAAAGGTCAGTCTCTACTAATATAGATTTCACGATGGCTTCTTCTCAGCATTAACATCGAAGGCTTCAGGCACACAGGTACTACAAGCTCAGCAATTTCATAACTAGCTATTAATTTACAAATTAAATTTTACGTCGACATGGACTTTAAATAGCATTAATTGATCATGTCAAACTGTGTGCGCTCTTGCTTATAAATTTTGTGTATTTCTGTTCTGATCGTTTTGTGATCACTTTGTACAGATCGAGAGCTTAGATCTGAGGGAGATGGGACTACAGATGGATGCGACTGCATCACGTGATCTTGGTCTGTTTGTGTGCGGAGCACCCAGTCTGACAAAGGTCCGTCTCGACCACTGTAGCTTTCACGATAGCTTCTTCTCAGCATTAGCATCGAAGGCTTCAGGCACACAGGTACTATAAAGTTCAACAATTTCATAACCAGGTATTTACAAATTAAATTTTACATCGACATGGACTTTAAATAGCATTAATTGATCATGTCAAACTGTGTGCGCTCTTGCTTCCAAATCTTATGTATTTCTGTTCTGATCGTTTTGGGATCACTTTGTACAGATCGAGAGCTTAGATCTGAGCAGAATGAACCTTCAGATAAATGCGTCTGCATCACGTGATCTTGGTCTGTTTGTGTGCGGAGTACCCAGTCTGACAAAAGTCTGTATCTTGGACTGTAGCTTTCACGATGGCTTCTTCTCAGCATTAGCATCGAAGGCTTCAGGCATACAGGTACTATAAAGTTCAACAATTTCATAACCAGGTATTTACACATTAAATTTTACATCGACATGGACTTTAAATAGCATTAATTGATCACGTCAATCTGTGTGCGCTCTTGTTTCTAAATCTTATGTATTTCTGTTCTAATCGTTTTGGGATCACTTTGTACAGATCGAGAGCTTAGATCTGAGCATAATGGACCTTCAGATAAATGCGTCTGCGTCACGTGATCTTGGTCTGTTTGTGTGCGGAGCACCCAGTCTGACAGAGGTCCGTCTCAACAACTGTAGATTTCACGTTGGCTTCTTCTCAGCATTAGCATTGAAGGCTTCAGGCACACAGGTACTCATACAAGTTCGACTAGTTGATAAATAGTTCATTTACAATAGTTACACTGACTTTATTTTCCATGTGAGTGTCTGTGTTATTAGTGTTTGCAAATGTGTATCAACACTGCTAACAAGGAAATAATTATGCAGTCAGTTTGTTATGTATTCCAGAACTATGACACATCCTTTAAAATTCCAAAGTGTTGAGGTTGCCTGAAATATGCTCTAGACTAGTCCAAAATAAGTTAAGAGTTTTTCGTGGTAGAAACTCACCACGGGCTATAAATAGCATTAATTGATCATGTCAATTTGTGTGCGCACTTGTTTCTAAATCTTGTGTATTTCTGTCCTCATTGTTTTGTAATCACTTTGTACAGATCGAGAGCTTAGATCTGAACGGGATGCGCCTTCAGATGAATGCATCACGTGATCTTGGTCTGTTTGTGTGCGGAGCACCCAGTCTGACAAAAGTCAGTCTCTACTCGTGTTTCTTTCCCGATGTCTTCTTCTCAACATTAGCATCGAAGGCTTCAGGCACACAGGTACTACCATTTCAGCAATTTTATAACTAATTATTCACAAATTAAATTTTACATTGTCATTGTCATGGACTTATACCAGTAACTGATCACGTCAAACTGTGTGCGGTCTTGTTTATAGATCTTGTGTATTTCTGTTCTGATCGTTTTGTGATCACTTTGTACAGATTGAGAGCTTAGATCTGATCGGCATGGAACTTCAGGAGTATGCGTCTGAATCACGTGATCTTGGTCTGTTTGTGTGCGGAGTACCCAGTCTGACAAAGGTCCGTCTCAAGAACTGTAGCTTTCACGATGGCTTCTTCTCAGCATTAGCATCGAAGGCTTCAGGCATACAGGTACTATAAAGTTCAACAATTTCATAACCAGGTATTTACACATTAAATTTTACATCGAGATGGACTTTAAATAGCATTAATTGATCACGTCAATCTGTGTGCGCTCTTGTTTCTAAATCTTATGTATTTCTGTTCTAATCGTTTTGGGATCACTTTGTACAGATCAAGAGCTTAGATCTGATCAGTATGGACCTTCAGAGGAAGAACGCGTCTGCATCACGTGATCTTGGTCTGTTTGTGTGCGGAGCACCCAGTCTGACAAAGGTCCATCTCGAAGACTGTAGATTTCACAATGGCTTCTTCTCAGCATTAGCATTGAAGGCTTCAGGCACACAGGTACTAATACAAGTTCGACTAGTTGATAAATAGTTCATTTACAATAGTTACACTGACTTTATTTTCCATGTGAGTGTCTGTGACAGCGTTTGCAAATGTGTATCAACACTGATAACAAGGAAATAATTATGCAGTCAGTTTGTTATGTATTACAGAACTATGACACATACTTCCTTTAAAATTCCAAAGTGTTGAGGTTGCCTGAAATATGCTCTAGACTAGTCCAAAATAAGTTAAGAGTTCTTCGTGGTAGAAACTCACCACGGGCTATAAATAGCATTAATTGATCATGTCAATTTGTGTGCGCATTTGTTTCTAAATCTTGTGTATTTCTGTTCTCATTGTTTTGTAATCACTTTGTACAGATCGAGAGCTTAGATCTGAGCGGCATGGTCCTTCAGATGAATGCGTCACGTGATCTTGGTCTGTTTGTGTGCGGTGTACCCAGTCTGACAAAGGTCAGTCTCTACTGGTGTAGATTTCACGATGGCTTCTTCTCAGCATTAGCATCGAAGGGTTCAGGCACACAGGTACTAATACAAGTTCGACTAGTTGATACATAGTTCATTTACAAAAGTTACATTGACTTTATTTTCCATGTGAGTATCTGTGATAGCGTTTGCAAATATTTATCAACACTGCTAACAAGGAAATAATGATAAAGTCAGTTTGTTATGTTTTCCAGAACTATGACACATACTTCCTTTAAAATTCCAAAATGTTGAAGTGGCCTAAAATAGGCTCTAGTCTAGTCCAAAATAAGTGTACCTGAGTTTTTCGAGGCTGAACCTCAACACCAGCTACACATAGCATTAATTGACCATGTTAATCTGCGTGCGCTCTTGCTTATAAACATTGTGTATTTCTGTTATAAATGATCATACTATACACAGGTACCATAACAAGTTACACTTTTTGTGTGCAAATACGAGAGAGTAGTCAGTCTTGCGCTGCTTGGCAGCGTTCTACGGTCTTTGCTTCTGGCACACAGGTAGAGTGAGTGGTCCACAAACCACGGCCCCTGGCCCTACCCTTGAAACTGGCCCCCGCGTATTTCTGCTCAGTGCGCGTTATCGAACACTCGATGCGCGAATATGGTTACTTTACAAAAAGCTACTTTGATTTGATTACGTATTTCGAGTGAGTGTTCTTAGTGATTGAATATCTATATCAATACTGCTAAGAATGAAATAATGATACAGTCAGTCTGTTCTGTATCTGTATATTTAACTTTACATTTATGATTCGGGTGCCTCTTTTGAATATTTTGCATACCAATATAAAGATATTAAACACTGAAATATCACTCACAGATCAACAAAATATGCTTTTCAAAGAAATAATTTTGGATTGAAGATTAGAGAGAAAGCTTTGAGAATTGCGATTCAAATATCGCTCAGTAAAACACCACACATTCACTTCACTGAAGCTTGAAACCGGCCCTAACCGATAATGTTCGATATATCCGTCAATCCGACGAGTACAATACCGACATTTCACCAGGAGGGCGTTTCATGAACATTTTTCGTCTGACAAGCTGTCTTTTCTGACAGTTACCATAGTAACAGTCAGAGGCTAGTGCCTCTTAGCCAATCAAAACCGAGGATTTCACTGAAGTTGTCAGCACTGATCATTCGGTCAGTGCTGACAACGTTCATGAAATGCCCTCCAGTATTGCGTCTTTAAGAGCATGCATGTTCCTTCCAGTGGCATGAAACCTGGAAAACTTTATGCGATCAACGAGAAAATCATGGAATTACGAACGCAAGTTGAAAACAAGAGATACTGTGAACGAAAATGTGCAATCGTTATATGTACACATTGTGAAAAAATTTTCTTCCAAGATTCGTGCTTTTTTAGTACTAAGTGGGAGATGGAGAGTGGCGTGAGGTAGACATGTGCAGTGTGGAGCTGTATAAATACTAGTAACAGGCTTAACAAGTGTGTGTTCTTTACATAATGGTTAAAGAATCTCATTACACCCTGATGTTGAGGATTGTGACCAATTGTGACAAATTTTATGCAAAAATGCACAATCGCGCATCGAGCCTTCGATAACGCGCATTGAGCAGAAATACGCGGGCCGGTTTATGGACCACCCATTAACACTTTATACTACATATGTTCCACTGTTTACGTTATACTTCATGCTGATAACAAGGAAATACTGATACAGCCAGTCTGTACTGTATCTCTCTCGTTATCTAAAATGTATTGTTCACATTTACATGATAAATAGTAAGCATGGTCAGATAATGCTTTCCAAAATCGAGATGTTGACTTCGACTACAAAATCTAATCTCAAACTAGTTTCCAAGTAATTTTTATACTAATTTATTTGCCAGCCCCCCCTCTTCTTCACTCTCACACACACACTTATACAGACAGATGCACACGTGCGCACGCACACAAACGCACAGACGCATTCGTATACACATACTTATACACATGCTTATACGTATACATGCACGCACACGCACACGCAATACAGTGACAGATTCATGTTATTTTCACTATTCAATTTTATATTTCCACCAAAAAACAAACACACAATCAAAATAACAATGTGAATTCACGTACAATAAACAAAGCAAAAAAGAAACAAAATTTAATTAACACAATTAATTCATGAAAACAGTACTTTGTGGAGGTGTCCAAAGAGATGAAAAGTTTGTGTTGGACCCCAAGTACACTATACACTACTAGTATGCTACAAGAGTCATCTAATGTTTTATGCCGATGGTACTAAATTGTAGAATTACAGCATTCGGATTTAGGCGATGTTAATCACAAATGGTTCATCGTGTTCAAGTGATTAAACAATGGGCAGAAGTAAACGATCTGAACTCAGTATACGCCACTGTCGCATTTGTGCACTTGTGATACGCACAATTCCTTTTTTTTCTTATCTGACAGAGAAAGGGTTAAGCCCAATAGGAGCAAAATTAAATTTTTCACATATCCTCTCGTTTTGTTCGACAGATCCTACATTTTACATTGATTTGGATGGCGCACGGAACCACTTTGTCAGGAAGTGTTTAATTGCGGTGCACAATTTGATGATAAATTTGCTGTGGCCAATTCACAAAAAGCAGATCTGCTACTTCTACACTTCACTCAATTCATACAATTTGCAATACACAAACTTCTAAACGCTTAGGTCATGCATTTTAAAGTGTCCCCTTGATTTATGTAACAGCCTCCCTTCTCGGATTCCTGGCTGGTCAAGTCCAACATATGCAGGTTATGCAGAACTCTGCAGCTCGTCTTATATACCGTGTTAGAAGACAGGAAATCTTTTCCTCTTATTATAACTGACTTACATTGGCTACCCGTTCATCCTCGTCTTTCATTTAAAATGGTGTTGTTGGCCATGAAATGTTTTCATAATTTTGCACCTACTTAGCTTATTTCGTTGTAATAAAAATTGATTCTAATGAGAAAATGTATTTGGTATTCCACCAGTTCTGACCAGGCAATCTAGTGAACGCAGCCTCGCTGACCCGCCCTGCCGCATGCTTATCCAACAATCTTCCGGAACTTACAAAAATGATTCCCGTGATGAATATTAGATCGCATAGAAGACGCATGTATTTATAATGTGCTAATTTTTGTTTGAACATACAGTACCTCATGCATTTCATACTTTTCTCTCTACAGTGCAGAGAAATATATTTGATTACTGTGTGTTATGTGCTATGTATATTATAATCAGTACGTATCGTCATTATCATTGAACAAAACACAAAACATTGACATATATGTCGATTATTTGAATGAAAAACCATTAGGTGTTTTTTTTTTTTTTTTTTTGCCACGACTAGAAAGGAATAGTATTGCAATGTTACGCCGATCACATTTTACTACATGGTGTGTGTTGTGATTGCAGGCTGCTGGTGAGGACAGCACCTCTCCCTGCCCGCTGAGCAGGCTGTGGGTAGATGAGGTCACACTGTCTAGGTGGACGTATGGTGACATGAGCGCTGTGTTCCCCTCCCTGAAGAGGGTCACCCTGGTGGTGCATGGCGAGGAGGAGTATGGTTTCTATGATCTGCCAGTCCAGCTCCAACTATCCGGCGTCACAGTACTCAACGTCATACCTTGGTCTAGCAGTGAAGACATAACACGTCGTGCATCCGCCCACCTAGAGAAGCTGCCCACAGTCTTCCCTCATCTCCTTAAGCTGACTGTCACTGACTTCACATGGAGCAGCGATGATGTACCATCATTGCTGCGTTCACTCTCCAGTCATCCACATCTCAGGGTTCTCAGGTAAAGCCGTGTGATTGACAGTGCTCGTGCCATGATGTACACTCTCTCTATTACAGACAGGGGCATGGCTATATATAATATATATGGGGGGGGGGAGGGGGGGGGGCTTATAATCACTGCACCACCAAAGTATAAAGCAAGACAAATGTTTTCAGTTTTGAAATCAAAAAATATGTTTTTCTTTTTTGAGAGATACAAGGCGTACACGGAGCGCGCTAAGGCCCGCTCTCTAGCTCCGTAAAACAACACGATGTGGATGATCATGTTTTTTGAGGATGTGTTGAGGATTAATGTTAACATTTAAAACAAATCATTCATACTTTGAAAACCCGCTCTTATAATGTCTAGTCCAGATTCAGGACGTTGTTTGTGAACACACGATAGCGCGGATCATCGGTAGGGGAGAGTGGGGTAAATACGGACATGGAATAATACCGGACAGGCCTGTTTTAGGACTATCGCGATATATGCCATTCTAAATCTTTCCTGGCTGATATGCTCTGCTTGTGATAAGTCAAGTTCCAGGAAATGTCTTTATTTCCGTCATCAAATGATACGTTATTGAACAAAATGTTATTTCTACCTTCAAAAATGTGTTTATAGATTTCAGTTGATCAATTCATTGCTATCAGGGGGTTAGATTTACAGTAATTTTTGTGACAAAGTTTTATTAAGTGTGATCCATTGTTTAGCATAAATCCCATGTTGCCGGTATTACCGATAATATTGTAATTTTTACTTTTATATAACGAGGAATCTAAAACAACAGGGTGAATACATCATTGTCCCCATAAAGCCCGTTATAAAAAGTAAGTTCCACTGCTTATGATAATGATTGATCGCATCACAGAACCTACACCTTAAAATAAAACACTGAAGAACGACTTGAAACATGGATGCCATACGTTCAGGATAATCTTGCTTTAAAAATCCACATTGTTGATTATTTTACATTTCTCACAAAATGTAAAACTGAGCTTCACTTACTACCGCTCTTCTTTTTTAAGCACAGTGACTCAAACGGTAATTCATTAAGTGTCTGAAAGATTGATAAGTTCCTTTCAAATATAGAATAAAACGTGTTCCACAGAACTTGCGTCTTGCGTTTATGGCCTGTGTTTGGTTTCAGTAAAAGAACTCTAAGCTGAATTAACATTTTAGTTATTCAAATCAGTCCCATATCTTGTCATTAATGAAATTACATGAGGCTTACATGTAGCCTACACTTGTACAAATGGATCGATAATATCCAGATCAAATAATAAACCTAACGTACATACTAAATCCCAGCACCATCGATTCTCCATCTAAAAACCTGAAAGAAAGTATTAGCGTGAACTCAGTTGTGGCTGCATGATTAATCATCAAAATGAAAATTTCACTTATCAAAAGTTTGGCTGCAATGTTTTTTTTTTTTCTTTCGAGGTTGGGAAGCCTTTCCAACAAATAATGAAACCCAGCAGTAATCAGCTGGATACATTTACTATATAATGTGTTTGAAATGGTATAATTATATCTTCACAAACCATTTCAATAAAAGTGAAAAAATATCAATTTTTACTTTTAACACGTAACGAAGAGCTGTGACTTGCGCGCACTATTTAGTATTTCGGTCTCCCAACTCTGTAGGTTAATGTTTTCGAACGAACCATTCAAAATCTAATCAATATAAGTCTGTTTAAGTCAGTTTCCAGTTTGATAATTGGGAGAGATGAACTTTCACACAATTGTCTTCAACTTCCGTTGTTGTTTTTTTGGCTTTTTTAAACCTAATTATTTTTTTTGACCTGCAAAAAGGCTACCCTGTCTTCTATAATATTCAATTCTATAGTGAGATTTGCTGACTTACATGTAATACGCTCAATATGAAGAGTGTTTGGTTCTCTCTTCCGTGGAAGGAATATCTTGTTATTTTCGTCCGAGTTGTGCACATAAAATCAAAATTTAAATTATTTCACCTCACAGTTCTTGGATTGCAATTTGTTTCTCTCCCACTGATTGATGTCTGCTCAAAAGGTCACATGAAAATTGAATGAACGGGGTGTCTCCCCTACTGCGGTATGAAGATTCTGAATGCTTGATCTCTAAGAGAGGCTCTTTCGTGTTCTTAAACTGCGTGTGTATCGTATTATCAGCAACAGCAAAAAGAGGTTTCAGCTATGTAACTTTGTTTATCGTAGTTTGTGTACTTTTTTAGTATCCTTGATCAGCTCAATGTTATATATAGTTTAAATGAACGTGTAGAGCAACAAAGTAAAGATGGCAAGGGAAACTTTGGCTGGTTATCTAGAGCCGGGAGTGGGTCTTGGAGGGAATCCGCTTTAAGTTAGGATTACGAGAGTAACGTCCCTAATCGGTGGACTGGTACATGTATGCCATATGTGGTTGTGAGGACACTTTGCTATTTGAAGGTATTCCAAGTATTGTAGACTACTTTTCCTCCCTTATAACATATGATACCTGATTTTGATGGGGACAATACCACATATCATATCCTTTTGTTGAATTCGAACTTAGGCTTGTACTGTCTTTCAGGTTTTTCGATGAAAATCGATTGTGCTTGGATTTATATCAGATCTGTGTATACTCTAATATAATAACATACCTGAAATTTACGTGTGTACACGCAGTGTGTCCACACACTCCATTACATTGAACTTATAGCTCAGCTTATTCTACCATGGAGACAATATTCATTTATTCCATCGAACTGTCCACATAGTTCTCTCTGTCATCAATGGAGCAATAATGGTAAATACAGTTCATTAACCATTTCCGTCTTCTTGCTGATATTTGTTTCTGTTCACAGGATCTTGAGATGCGGTCCGGATGCGCTCCTGGACTCAGTTGCCGAGGAGGTCAACCGGGCAGGAAGAGTGAGAGTAACGGTAGATCACAGCAAACCACGAAGGGTATGTCACTTGACCTGTGCACCGTTTCCATTCAAATCATACCATGTATGGAGCATAAGCGAGTTAAACGTGGAGATAGAACACAAAATATACAAGAACATACTAAATATGGGATTCCTTGCGTCCAACGACTACATTGATACAATGCATTTTCCTGCACTAAAGATAGTATATGTACCATTAATAGCAATGATTTCGTATTGTGATGACTTCCTCCTAGAAGAATGAAATCGTAATAACATCAAATTCGTGTCAAATAACAATAGGACAATACAACTACATAAACACGTTGTGGACTGTCGGGGAATGCTCATAACACTAACACACATATTTCTTACTCGTAACAAAGTCCTTATAAAAGAATTTTAAGAAGCCCATGGAAAAAGTTGAATTATTATGTCATTTTAAAATATTTTTAAAGATCTGGAAAGTTGGTGTAAATAATCTATTTAGCAATTAAACAGTACTTAGTGATATTATCATAATACCAAGTGAACATTGAACCACTCTACATCTAAAAAAATATATACTGAAGACTTTATCGGCCTACATGTGTGAATAAATAGAAGGTAACTACCAACGCCAATTAGGTTTATTCGTATTCTAGATGAATGTGTGAGAACATCCCTTTCCCAATCCCAAGTATCAACCACTCCACGGATCATTGTCATAAACAAAAGCAACGATGTGACCAATTTTACCTGAAAAGGAAAAAAAACACTCTTTTTAACATGTTTAATGTTGGCAATGATATGATTAGATCACTTTCTTTCATGTACCTTGATAAGACAGTGTGCTATGTTGCATGTTACAACATTTCATGTCATTTGTTTGATAGGTTTGGTCCAAGTACAGGGAGGAGGAGGAGAGTGATGATAAAGACATCAGCCAACATGACCCTACTGCTGGGGTACCAGGATTCACTCATGTCAGCCAAGATGACCCTAGATCTGCTGGGGTACCAGGATCCACTCATGTCAGCCATGACGACCCTACTGCTGGGGTACCAGGATCCACTCATATCAGCCAAGATGACCCTACTGCTGGGGTACCAGGATCCACTCATATCAGCCAAGATGACCCTACTGCTGGGCTACCAGGATCCACTCATGTCAGCCAAGATGACTCTACTGCTGGGGTACCAGGATCCACTCATGTCAGCCTAGATGACCCTACTGTTGGGGTACCAGGATCCACTCATGTCAGCCAAGATGACCCTACTGCTGGGGTACCAGGATCCACTCATGTCAGCCAAGATGACCCTACTACTGGGGTACCAGGATCCACTCATGTCAGCCAAGATGACCCTACTGCTGGGGTACCAGGATCCACTCATGTCAGCCAAGATGACCCTACTGCTGGGGTACCAGGATCCACTCATGTCAGCCAAGATGACCCTACTGCTGTGGTACCAGGATCCACTCATGTCAGCCAAGATGACCCTACTGCTGGGGTACCAGGATCCACTCATGTCAGCCAAGATGACCCTACTGCTGGGGTACCAGGATCCACTCATGTCAGCCAAGATGACCCTACTGCTGTGGTACCAGGATCCACTCATGTCAGCCAAGATGACCCTACTGCTGGGCTACCAGGATCCACTCATGTCAGCCAAGATGACCCTACTGCTGGGCTACCAGGATCCACTCATGTCAGCCAAGATGACCCTACTGCTGGGGTACCAGGATCCACTCATGTCAGCCAAGATGACCCTACTGCTGGGGTACCAGGATCCACTCATGTCAGCCAAGATGACCCTACTGCTGGGGTACCAGGATCCACTCATGTCAGCCTAGATGACTCTACTGTTGGGGTACCAGGATCCACTCATGTCAGCCTAGATGACCCTACTGTTGGGGTACCAGGATCCACTCATGTCAGCCAAGATGACCCTACTGCTGGGCTACCAGGATCCACTCATGTCAGCCAAGATGAATCTACTGCTGGGGTACCAGGATCCACTCATGTCAGCCAAGATGACCCTACTGCTGGGGTACCAGGATCCACTCATGTCAGCCAAGATGACCCTACTGCTGGGGTACCAGGATCCACTCATGTCAGCCAAGATGACCCTACTGCTGGGCTACCAGGATCCACTCATGTCAGCCAAGATGACTCTACTGCTGGGGTACCAGGATCCACTCATGTCAGCCAAGATGACCCTACTGCTGGGGTACCAGGATCCACTCATGTCAGCCAAGATGACCCTACTGCTGGGGTACCAGGATCCATTCATGTCAGCCAAGATGACCCTACTGCTGGGGTACCAGGATCCACTCATGTCAGCCAAGATGACCCTACTGCTGAGGTACCAGGATCTACTCATGTCAGTCGAGATGACCCTACTGCTGAGGTACCAGGATCTACTCATGTCAGTCGAGAGCGCCCTACTGCTGGGTTACCGAGAACATTCATAATGTTGACACTCATGGTAATGCTACTGAGCATGATCTTCTATCAAATAGTCTATTCTTAGTTCAAGTTCCCTTTAAAAGCATTTGGTTATTAAAATGTGATTCCGTTGTGATTGTGTACTTTCGTAATCTCCTATTTCGTCTTGAAAATTTCATGCACAGTGTTAGCAAATACCATTATGTCAATCATTTCAAGTTGACTGTTCATAATAACACGACAATGCCACCATGCTTAACAATCTTATATTGTTTAATCATCAAGTGAATTATTATGATGTAGATAAAACATTGGATGTTTTTGCTCATAAGCTTATAGAACATGTACTTGCAGATGTCGTTGTTATGGTCACTTTTGTTTAAAAACGACCACGATATGTCTCATTTCCTTTCTTTAATCCGCGCACGGCAAAAATAAACATCTTGTAGCTCTAAGTAGCTTCAAAAGGTTAATGATATACAATAGATTTCTTTCGCAGGTGTGACATATACAGTTGTGCGTAAACCACAGTCCATAAAATACGTACTGTACTCAAAAAATGTGGGAAGAACAAACTATACATTAGCTTACTAACGAGGTGTCTACAAAACTGTTGACATTTCTGACAAATAAAAAAAAGAAGTTGCAAGTCGAATCAAACTGAAATTTACACATCATAAAGTCGAGGGATATCATTTGTCTAGAGACAGGTTTTGTGACATTTCGTCTTTTACTTTGCTTGTGATAACCCTATGGAGATTTAATGATATATATTTACTTTTTGACAAATTTGGATCTAAATGTTTGTGTTCATCACATAATTTGTTGAGAACACAGCAGTGGCCACTGTCCATCAGACATGTAAACCCACTTTTTTTTTGCCTGGAGCACCATGCATTATTAATGACACTGTGATGGCAGTTGTTAGTGAATTGGCAGGTGTGATACACAATCCTCAATGTTGTGTTCTGAATCAATTGTCTGATAAACACAAATGTTTATGTCCAAATTTGTCCCAAAATGAAAACATCATTAAATATTCCAAGGACTATTACAAAAATTTGAATTAAGGAAATTCATGAAACTAGTTTGTAAAAGTAAACAAAATGACATTCCGTGACTTCATGATGTGATAATGTTAGCTTGATTCTAGTTGTAACTTTTTTTTTTCTTCAAAAGTGTCAACAGTTTTTTTTTAGCACTTATTGTGATCAGGCTACTCACTTTATAAAGAACAATATAAAACATAACTAATTGAGTGTAATTACCCCAGAAAGCCAATCCATTAAAACATAGGTATATTATCAAATGTGTGTCGTGTTTGGTTTGACGATGGTGTATCCCCTTGACATAGGTATCAGGCGTAAGATGAACTTTATTCAGAACAAACGAACAAAAACATGTCTTTCATTCAAATTATATTATAGATCTACGCAATCTGACAGAATTATTCAAATATTGATACATGTATATGATGGAAATGTCATAGCGTTTCAGTACAATTATTGTTTCGATATATGATAACAAAAATGTGTTTGATTTGTGGGAAATAATGTTGACATGTTGGTGGTGGTGGTATGTGCTTAATTCGACAGTTCATGATCATTCGATGAGTTTGTAAATAGCTTTGCATTCATACAAATATATGTTTGAAAGATTTACTGATATGACGTGGTGTACATGTGTAATCCTTTTCTAAACCCTTACGGTAGTGTAGACCTTTTGATAATATATGGATGAATTCTCTTGGTAAGAGCATCGCTCACAATATAACAACTGGTAATCAAATTAAAATCTACATTTCGAGTTGAGTTTTGAACAGGCCGTCCAAGTTCCGTGACTGTTATTTTAAATAGCTATTGTTAAACTATGTATTGGTAATCTATGATGAGGTTCATGACTTTGTTTGAAGGGACACACCATCTGTGATGTAAAATAGATGTCAGTACTACATGGTATATAAAACACACTACCATCTCGGAGCTCACTTCAGAATATTACTAAAAACTGGCTGGTAGTTTAATCATTTTGTATATTTTGTAGAAGCTTAATTCATATCAACATGACAAGTGTGGATACATGTAGATGTCAACGTGCCTCAATAAATCTTTGAAGCATGTTTGAAATGTAAGTTTTGTTAACAGAATTCATGTATATACATCTTTTGTTCATGAATTTTATTTTTTAAGTTCATACGCGCTGTATGAGCTTGTATGTGTATTTTTCATCAATACAAATGCATTGTGATCTGCATTGTTTATAAAATCTAAGATGTCAATGTGTGTACATACATACGCGCCCTGTATTAAAATACATTTATAGCATTGCAGGACTCGCTGCAGAATGTATGAATAAGAAAGTGACTCTCAAACTGGCGGTTTAAACGTAAACAAGGATGGCTTTCACTTTTCCAGATAATGTTTGTGAAGCTATCTGTGTAATTTCATACATGTTATTGTTAGAGTATACTGCTAATTCCTGCCGAGTTTCATGACTTTTGAAAACGGGATACTTTGTCTTAAATGCCCTTTGTGTTCAAAGATGGAATGATTGTTGCAAGCCTGAATATAGTGTGAGGTGCATGGACTCAACAACTATGTCTGGTAACAAAGACTATGCCTTAAAGATGGCCCGTCCCTTTTACAAACATCTGCAAACGTCATGAAAGTTTGCACATGTTTAGCTCGTACCTTTAAGATACCAACTGTGCAATTTTAAAGTCAGAGGTACTACATGTATAACTCCCGTAGAATAAATGAAAATCTTACCAGTTTTCATTGAGATTTGACTATTTTCGTGGTACGAAAACAGAAAGTTCGATCAAGTATCGAAGATTATTTCCTTTAAACCGAATATTACGCTATGTCGATTCCAGGGAAAGGTTATACATGTATATACACTCTCTTCCCAATGATGACAAAGTCAGGGAACTTTCAAAATTAGGAGTGCAAAAGGGACGGGCTACCTTTAATCCCGTCCTGGCTCCAATAAGGAGCACAAAGAACCAGGGTGGGATTAGGGTATAGTCTGTGTCACCATGCAGACATAGTTTTTTACCGCCTCGGTTGTATCCATGCACCTCCCAGTCTAGTAACTAGGCTAGCCTGAATATAACATGGACAAGTGTGCAAGCAACATGTGAGAAACTACCATTGCGACAGGTCACGCATGATAGATGAGCTTGTAACTGGAGTAGCCTCCAAACACCTAAACACATGTGCTGTGAAATATATTTCCATTTGGCCGTCCTCCTTGAAATATGGCGTAACATTAGAATGAAATTGTAAAATACATGCAATAATTTATCATGTTGATACACGTAGCATTAATTGACTCTCCTATAAAAAAGAAGTGTAACAAGGAGCTGACTTGTATTGACCGTAGTCTTTTAACGTGACGTATTGTCATGTGGACATTTAATCATTACACTACACCTGTATAGCTGTGTACTGACAAAATGAATATTACATAACTTATTGAAGGAGATTTCATTAAGTAAATGCGCTTTATATGTCATGGTAATGTTGCAATTATGGGAAACCGTCATCTCCATAATCTGCATTTGGATAAGAAACATTGCTTTAGGGATAAACTACAAAGTATATTCGGATCCATATTTATGTAGAGTCACTTATCAGAATCCAGATGCAAAATGTTGCTGTGGTAGCTCAATGAATGTGTTCGTAACTTTGATGTCTGGATAAGGGATGCACCCAGGGCCACCAGGACGAGCAGTGCATAGCAAACTGACGAGGTCATCCGGGTAGCAAGAAGTCTTGATGAAAATTGAAACGTGTAGATATACATATGTGGCCTTTCAACCAGATAGGAAGGTTGTCAAAATTCTCAAGTTAATCTTACATTATTATTGTGTCTAGATATTAAGTTGTGTTTTTTTTTTTTTAATTTTAGGCTACGACAGCAACGATGATGTTTTTTACTCATGTGTACATTGATATCAGGCTCAGTAAATCAATTTGAACGGTACAAATACAAATTCAGTAATATTGTAGCAATATAATACACGATTACTAATAAAATACGTGTGCATATTTCAAAATGAAGATTATAAACTAAATCATTGGAAACGGATTTTCACTTGTGTCATGATGATGGCTTATTTGGTAATAGTGAGGGTGATAGTTACTGTGTTAACACTACGTTGAGGAATGAGGTTGATGATGTTGATGACGACGATGACGTTGATTCTGATGATGTTGTTTTCCTTGTTCTTTTCGTTCTCCTGCTCATTATAACAGGTTAATGCTCAGTAGGGTAGATTCAGTTTGCGCGAAGGATGTATGAGACACGAGTAAAGCCGCTTTTTAAGAATTGCACTACTTTCATTGTGTAGTCTATTAGCGCAAGTTAAGATATAATGTCATTCGGACTGAAGGTTGTGAGAACAGGAGTCTTACGTAGCATACTACGGGCATGATGAAGGCCAGGTTTCAGGTTTTAGGGTTGGTAAAATCGGGAGTAATTTACCAAAGGGCATGATGACAAGTAGGAAGGTGAACGGTGAAGCAATCAACCCCCCCCCCTTCCCACCCCCTACACACACACACACACACACACACACACACACACACACACTCACACGCACGTTATGTTCTAATATTTTTTAATTTCTATTTCATTTCAACACAATTTTACAAAGATCAAAGCCCTCAATTAAAATACACAAATATAATTTTCACTCCATTGAGAATAAATTGACGTACTCAACGATGTACAATCATTCGAAAGTAAAAAAAAAGCAGACGAATGAATCAGTATGCCCATCTTCAACCCCCCATCCACCCCACCAAATGCACCTAACTAAAACTACCCTTACTCGCGTGTACACACACACACAAACACGCACACACGCACACACACACACACACACATACACACAAACGCACACACACACATACTCGCCATAACATGTTCCTGCTCGCGTTCCTGTTTTATAACCTTTAAAATACCAAATTAAAAGTAGATGTCATGCAGGACTATTGTAAAGGTTTTTTTTCCACATTTTTTTGACGATCCAAATTGTTCATCCAATTTTACTTCCCTCTTTGCAATTATAAGATAATAAAGAGGGGAAATAAAGAGGGAGCTGGGGAACACAAGGAAAGATCAATAAAACTCAACTCAAACTCAACTTTATAGATTCTCGTCTCAATACACTTAATCCCTTTTTAACACCTTCCATACCGATTTGATTTTCCTCTTCCTTATATCCCAAAAGTTGTTCACGTACTCAAAATGATTGTATATAATATACGTTAATCACACGATGTTGTTGTTTTGATTCTTTTCCACGCTTGGTCATTTTGTCATTTGTTCCACTTCTTTGTACAGAGACTGTTGTCATTGCTTGAAGACTAAGCCAACACTCAGAGAGTATTAAGAGCCACACTTACTTACATTCAATCTGAAAGATGATGAAACTTTCAGACAAGTTTAACAATTATTTCGTGTGGCATTTTTAATGCATGTTTGATTCATTTTTGCACAAGGTGCATTGGCGAATCCGGGGGCGGATGAGGGGTTAGTGGGGGTGAGGTGTTTGAGGGTGTAAGGGATGATTACATGAAGACAACATGAGGACAATTGATTGTTTTCTAGGTCTAACACCCCTCCCCTCCTCTCACTCCCTTGGAATCTAAAAAGAAGAGGAAGGGGAGATAACGGGATTTAGGAGATCGAAGCCTTAAAAAAGGGGGTGATACTTGCCCGCTAAAAACAAACCCACCGCTACCATGGAAAGATGTTAAGAATATGGCCTCTAATCCACGCCAATATTCGGGACCATACTGACATCTCCTTTTCTTACTATATCCATGGGTTAACCATAGTTTACCCACTGTACTCTCCGTTTAACGGAAATTCTTCAACAAACATCAACGATGAACGTTGACACCAATATCATGACGAGCGCCCTCTCGTGCATAGAAGCGATATCTAGTTCATGATATACCATTTTCGTTTTTGCACATTTTATTCACGTCGTTCAAATAATACGTTTCCAGTGGAAATCCTAAAGCTTGTCCGAGGTTTTTCCGAGTAGCAACAACTAATAGAACGTTTCATCCATTGAAACTTAATCACGAAATACAGGTGAATGAAATGAGGCGTCACCAGGCAGTTAGGGGGAAAGTTTTACGAAAATGGATTATTGTATGTCTGTGGTGAAGTACGGGTATCTTTAGCGCCCTCTTCGTTAAATCATCATCAATCCATGGATCACTGGAATGATAGCCTCAGAGGGAAAGAGAGAGAGGCATGTGCATGTGTATGCATATGTGAGTAAAAGAGGAACAGACAGACAGAGAGAGATATATATATGGGGATGAGGGGAGCATGTGAGAAAATTAAGAAAGGGGTAAGGGAGAAAAAATAAAGAAAGAGAAGTACAAGTAATGTTCACGGGTTAGAAATATTTACAAGTCTGGCGGAAGGGTGGAGGAGAAAGGTGTGTGTGTGCGTGTGTGTGTGTGTGTGTGTGTTTACGTGTGTGTGTGCAGGGGGTTAACACAATGTTCTCAATAACAACCTCGTTGATTGCATTTTTTTCTTTCAAGTTTAATTTAAATACTAAAAAGGACCACCACATCGTGGATAGGCGTCGTTCTAGTAAATCTGTTGCAAATGTGTCATTTAATCCATTGTATTGGCTTGCAAAAGTCTAGTCCAATCAAAGCGTCTCTCAAACCTCAGTATAAGCTATTTGTTTTCCAATTAGTGTCATCAGTGCTCATTAATCACATGCGCCCCGACTACCTCTTGGACTAATCGTTGTTATTAGTTTGTTGAGCGTGTGTAAATTTCATTGTTTATATTACTTGTATAGATAATACTTTGCATCAATGTGTGATTGGTCGTCAAAAAGTTACGGGACACGATGATAACGATATGTGCATCTTTGGAGTCTTTGTCAATATTTCGCCCTGATATTACCATATTTATTATTTTGCAGTCAGTAAGCACTTTCGAAGGAGTATAAAGGTGACCAAGACCAGTCCTGGTGCAGATATAGGTTCAGATCATAACCCAGACGTTGTTAAGGTCAACATTTCACTTAGGGTAATAAAGAAGGCTCTACCCATAAAAACCAGACTTGACGTGGAACCGCTGAAGGAGAGAGATTTCAATGAGAGACACACACACACTCATACAAAAGACACACTCACACACTCACATACACACGCAGACATGCACACACACACACACACACACACACACACACACACACACACACACACACAAAACGTGATTCAGGCCCTCAATTCATCCCGCCGATTATTTTTTTTTTGTGTGTGTGTGTATTCATGAGCCAAAAATCACGTACCTGGGAGTTGATGAACACTGTATCATAGAATAACGTATTGACACGCGTATTGAGTCTAACTATAGAACATCAACAAACCCACTCCCACTCGAGTCTAAAGTCCATCAGGCGAAGGGCAATACGAAGCACAGCTTTCCTGGTCGGATATGGAGTTCATGGGCACGCTGTACTTGCTGCAGAGCCAATGGACGTACTGGGATTGTTTGATGCGCATGGGTGAGGGTAGGGGTGGAATGGGGTGGAGAGAGAGAGGGGGGGGGGGGGCAGTGGACGGCGTACAAGTGACTGATCTCGTAATCATGACTCACACAATACATCGTTGCTAACTGCCAAAATTTGTTTTTATCCGAACTTATTTGCAATATCAATATGTAAGACCATCTCCAGCTTAGCGAGTTTCCATTGCAAACCCATCCACCCCACCCCCCCCCCCCCAAAAAAAAAAAAAAAAAAAAAAAAAAAAAATGACGGGGAATTAACGAGGATGTTGAAAAATAATGATGAACTCTAGGATAGTTTTCAATCATGTTTGCTTTCCTGTTTTCAACAGGAAATATTGTCCTGGTGCATCAAAACACTATCAAAACTCAAATCTCCCTTCTATTTGTCTCCCTCTCTCTCCCTCTATCTATCTATCTTGCTATCTCTATTATCTCTTTCAGTGTATAGGAGCCGAGTGTCCTCCTTTTTAGAGGGCGTGGCCTGATAAATGTTGTAACCAATTCGATTAAGTGTAGGCCTCGGTTGCATGATCTGTGACTATCGTTGAACAGTACACACTCGCACAATTTTTATTATTAATGGCGGCGGAGGCTTGTTCGTCGAATCCATCAGGAAGCGAGGAATCTGAGCGCCGGCAGTTCCGGGTACTGATGTGGTGCGCGCCCCGCTCGACCTCGTCAATTCTTACCAAGTGCCTCAGCTTTCTTCCCAAGACGCGGGTCTTCTTCGAGCCTTACTACTTCTGCTACGAGTACGAGAAGCGACTCAGGAGCTTGGGGCTGGGGGAAGGGGGTGAATCAACGATCAGGGAGGCCGATAGCTTAACGAGCTCATCAGCGGTGGTGAAAACTGCGGCGATGGGAGGGTTGATTTCAAGATGTTTAGGTGAGTGATACAGAGCGACCTTTCAAGCAAATATAATAGTTTTCTTGTTGAGATCTAACAAAGTGCACTACCACAGATTGAAACCATGTCAACCCTGTGAGATTTGTGTGTTTTACTTGTGGCACGCAAAGTATTGAATTGAAATTCCTTTCAGAACCATGAATGCGGGAATGTCGGATTAATACCTTGCTTACATCTATTGTGAAGTTCGTTTGTCCAAGCTGTGCTTCACATGACCGGTACATGGTCATTTATAGCTCGAGTCCCATTTCACATTCTACCATGCAACAACGTGCCAGGGTGTGGATTACTTGTGTTTGTAGACGGAATTGATATTTTATATTTATTTCATTATTTACTCGAGTATCACACGAATGAACACGCGTTCCTATAGGAATTAGTGAGCTTTCGATTTGGGACTGTACAGGCATTGAGGACGGAGATCGAGTTTAAAACCAAATGTGATAATCCTCGAACACACGACCTGCCTGATTTACCTATCGTTTGTCAGCGGATTTGTTGTATGTCATTGTGTGATCCATTCTTACTCTTTTTAGGAAAAGCATTCCTCGTAGTCCTTTTGTTTTTGAACTTTAATCCCCATTCTGTAAATTTTAGCTGATACCATGCCTTACAAAACTCGTCCTATTCACAGCTCACCCCTCTCTTCTCCATCCCTTACTCTCCTTCTCTATGTCTGTCTCTCTAAATAATCATATGCATGAGTTTCATGAGAACGTTAATCTTATTTTACAATATCATCATGATTTCATTTAAAACAAAACAGATTGAAAAAAACATTGGAAATATGCTGCATTATTTTTGATGTAGCCTTCCTCCAACATTAAACACAGCCTTTCCCCTACCGTTCCTTCTCTCTTTCTTACGCTCGCCATCCCCATCCACTTCTTTATTGATATAAACTTTGCCTCGAACTTGCAGTTATCACCGAATCCAGGAATTGCTGGAAAACCCTGAACCCGCTTTGAAAGGGGTCTTTCTGAAGGAGATGGCCTACGCAATCACCGGGCAACTCGACTTCCTACCAGCCAGGTCCTCCGGGTACAGACACGCCTTTCTGCTTCGTCACCCCATCAAGGTGTTTGTGTCCTGGCGGAAGGTCATGTTCGAACTCAACCAAGAACTTACCCCCGAGGCAGAGCGATCCAAGTCGCAAGAGGCCTTCCATATGGTCAGAGATGTACCCGCGATGTACGCCCCGCCCGGCCGCTTCTTCAAGGAGCTCTATGACATGTGGAAGCACGTCAAAGACCACCTTGACTCGAGCCCGGTCATTCTTGACAGCGACGATCTCCTGGCCGACCCAGCCGGCGTACTCCCGAAGTTCTGTCGAGCTCTGGGCATGCCGTACAGCGAGGACCTACTACGGTGGGACGCTAGTCCAACGACGACCAACAACTGGGTCAGTGCATTCGCGCCACCCAACGACTTTGAGTTCATCCGTATCTACTGCAAGACGGCGTTCCATACATCTCACTTTCTTCCCCCATCTAAGCTTCCCTCCATAGAAGACGTCACTGATGACGTCAGGGAGTGTGTGGAGGCGTGCATGCCGTATTACCAGGAGATGTACGATGCTAGAATCTAACTGTATCCATTCAATCCTCCAATTCTTTAGAAATCTACCAACATGTTACCGGAAAGAATCGCATTAAAAGCATATACCGACGATGACCTTACTGCCTTAAAGAATAATTACGTAATCATTTGAAAGCAAAAGAATGCTGATAGATCGTTGCGCAGCTATAAGCAATATTGTTGTATTAAATTAAAAAATGAACTAACAGCTCTCTGTGGTTACCAAATCTCTGTTAGCATACTTTAGCTCTGGCAAAAGCTTGCATAAAGCCAAAATAAAAAGTAAGAGGGTGTGAAGGCCGTGACTACGGCCGTTATTTCTTTTAACTTCAAAGATGACATCATTTTCAGATTTGTTCGACTTTTGTTTCGTATATCAATCTCAAAGCATATTTGATACAGTTTGATACAAGGTTCAGTAGCGGGAGGGGGGAGGGGCTGTTTTTTCACCCCCTCCCTTGGAACATTCAATTAAGAAAAAGTGAGTAAAAATATTTGTTTTGATAAGTTTTACACTCCACCCCCCCCCCCTTTCCCCAACCCTTGGCATTAAGCTGGATCCGCCTCTTGGGTATGTCTGTTCTATACACGGGATCTCCATCCGTCCTATCCGATGGACAGTGTTTTCCGACACAATGAAATAGCATTTATTCATGTAGTTCAGAAAAATAGAATACTCCAGCTGCGGACATTAATTTTAGTCCATTACCTTGAAATTGTGCATGGGCTCAAATTTCCGTTCACATAATTTTATGCAGATATCATTAAACAAATTGTGAGTATATTACAAAGGTCTTACTGCATTCATCATTATTGTTGTTTGTTTAGCTATTCAATATTGTACTAATATACCGGACCACTTACATCTTTTTGCTTACAATGCTTACAAGTGTTTCTTCACTCTTTGTGTGCTACATGTGACTTTTTACACAGGTAGTTCACACAATTATCATGAGATTGATATACGAAATAAAAGCGAACGAATCTAAAAATGATGTCATCTTTGAAGTTGAAAGAAATAACGGCCTTCACACCCTCTTACTTTTTATTTTGGCTTTATGCAAGCTTTTGCCAGAGCTAAAGTATGCTAACGGTATATGCTTTTAATCCGATTCTTTCCGGTAACACGTTGGTAGATTTCTAAAGAATTGGAGGATTGAATGGATACAGTTAGATTCTATTTGATATTTGATACAGTTTGCACAAGGTTCAGTAGCGGGAGGGGGGAGGGGCTGTTTTTTTCACCCCATCCCTTGGAACATTCAATTAGGAAAAAGCGAGTAAAAATATTTTTGATAAGGTTTAACCCCCCCCCCCCCCTTTCCCCAACCCTTGGCATTAAGCTGGATCCGCCTCTTGGGTGTGTCTGTTCTATACACGGGACCTCCATCCGTCCTATCCGATGGACAGTGTTTTCCGACACAATGAAATAGCATTTATACCCGCAGCTGCCATATACATGTAGTTCAGAAAAATAAAATATTCCAGCTGCGGACATCAATTCCATTCCATTACCTTTAACTTGTGCACGGGCTCAAATTTCCGTTCACATAATTCCATGTAGATATCATTAAACAAATTGTGAGTATGTCACAGACGTATTTTTAGATTCACCTTTATTGTTGTTTTGTTTAGCTATTTAATATTGTACTAATATACCAGACCATTTATAATATTTTGCTTACAATGCTTACAAGTGTTTCTTAACTCTTTGTGTGCTACATGTGACTTTTTACACACGTAGTTCACACAATTACCATAGAGCAAGAGGTCATCTGACACTAAAATGGTTACATTTCTTAGTTTCTGTGTTATAAACAATGGAGATGAGTCTAGAAAGTTCAGAGAGCAGATGCAGTCTGACGTCAAATACGTTTATTCGTATCTTAATTGTATGTCAATCCGATATTTTCAAATATTAAATACCGTGAAGCTTCAAACTTCACAGATATTAGGTTGGACATCAAGCAGTCGATTGTGATTGGATCGTTGTCAGATTTCATTACCCAATGACGGTAAAGACAGGCGATGTACGCCCGGATGGTTAGCATGTACACACTAAATAATATTTTTAGGGATGCACAATCTTGTCTCATTTTTTCACGTCTGATGGTGCAAATGTGCACCCTATAATAGGAGTGTTCATGTACACCCCTAAAAAAGTAAAGTGCACATGTTCACCCCAAGGGTGCCTATGTCTCCCCTGTAAGGTGCACAATCACTGGGGGGCATACCTTCACCTTTGGGGAGAAAATTTGCACCTTTAAAGGTGGAGATGCCCACCCCTGGTGTGCATATGCTTGTGACCAGTTTGAAGAAAAAAAAAGTTTAAAAATAGGGTGATATGACTCACATGACGAATCATAGTCATGGATACATACGCATGCACACATTAGCCTAATCCTTTCCTTGTCCTATACTACTCCTATCGCATTCCTTAGTACACTCACTCTCATATTGTACTACGCTAATATGCCTCACAAAATATTATTTAGTAAAACATAAGATTATTATTTTGTTATAATTATGTTGTATGCATTCATTTATTTATTAATGTATAAATTTCAAAGCGTTTATTGAAATGAATGTTTAAATATTCTTTCTATGTAGTTATATGCCGGTTTTCCAGTCTAATGTAATTATGACGCAAGTCAAATGACATAATATTGGCATGAATATTCATGAGCATCTTAGTATTATATTTTTTCATGTAGATAACATACTGAGCCAGTTTGGTTAACGGTAATTGCTTGAAGTGAAATAATAAATTTCCGGTATAAATTCAGGTTAGGCTTGGGATTAGAGTGAGATGGATATGATATTTAGTAATTCATGCTACCCTTTGATTAACAAACCTTCACGTATTACGAAGTCGTCTGCCACGTTAATCGATAACATATTCACAAACAACATACATTCATCCATTGATTCTGGTTTATTGTATTGTGATGTCTCTGATCACTTGCCAGTCTTCCATATATCAAAATTCGGCACAAGCAATGTAAAATCACCAAATGCAAAGGCTAGCTGTAGAATGATAAATGAGAGAAATATTGCAGGTTTATGTAGGGATTTACAAGAAGTCGACTGGGGAGAAGTATATGATAATGACGATCCAAATGAAAGTTATAATCTTTTTCATGTGAAATTTCGTAAACTATATGATAAAAATCTCCCTGTCGTAGTTGAAAAAAGTAGGAATAAAAAGTTGAAATGTTGGATGACGAAAGGCTTGTTACAGTCTATTCGACATAAGAATAAATTATATAAATGGTATATACGGAATCCGTCAGATGAAAATGCTTCCGTTTATAAAAGTTATCGTAATTTACTTACAACGCTAATTCGTAAAACAAAATCACAATATTTTCATAATGAATTTTTACTCAATAAATCCAATATTAACCGCACTTGGAAAACAATTAATTCACTACTTAATAAAAGTAAGCCAAGTGAAAATTCTGTGTTTAAACATAACGGGAAAACTGTTACAGAACCGAGCATTATATCGAATTCGTTTAATAATTTTTTTACTAATATAGGTCCATCTTTGGCAAACAGAATCCCTGAAACTCAAACGGACTATTTGAAGTTTATCAATGATCCACCAACTGACTCCTTGTATCTGTATCCCACCTCGGAGAATGAGATTTGTAACATTGTTAAAACATTTAAAAACAATAAAGCGGCTGGTTTGGATGAATATAGTCCAAGAGTCATCAAACAAATCATACCATATATTTGTGGACCTTTGTGTCATATATTTAATTTTTTTTTTTTCAAAAGGAATGTTTCCTCATGAATTAAAAAAGGCCAAAGTGACACCAATTTTTAAATGTGGGGACAAAGGTGAATTTACGAACTACAGACCTATTTCTGTTTTATCTGTTTTTTCAAAGCTATTAGAGCGTATTGTTTACAAGAGGACTTTCGAATTTCTTGATAAATGTTCTATTCTTTATGAAAATCAATTTGGGTTTCGTAAAGATTATTCCACAAGCATGGCTCTTACAAGTCTCTCTAGTAAAATAATAGATGCTTTTGAAAATAATGAGTTTGCAATTGGAGTTTTCATCGACTTATCCAAAGCCTTTGATACAATTAACCATAACATATTACTATCTAAATTATATCGTTACGGCATACGTGGTATTGCTTATAATTGGTTCACCAGCTATATTAATAATCGTGTACAATGTACTAAATACAAATCGTGTGTGTCAGACTTTAAGACAATAACCTGTGGAATTCCCCAGGGCAGTCTCCTCGGCCCATTGTTATTCATATTATATATTAATGATCTTTATAAATCAGCAAATGAGCTATCATTTATACTATACGCCGATGATACAAACATACTTCATAGCAATTCAAACTTGAACTCCCTTTGTGATATTGTGAATGCAAATCTCGTACATGTATGTGAATGGTTTAAAGCTAACAAATTATCTTTAAATATCAAGAAATGTAACTACATGGTTTTTCATAATAGAAAGAATGTCGATTTGAATGATGCATGTGTTATACTCGACAATGTGATATTACCACGGGTAGACAAAGTCAAGTTCCTTGGAATTTATTTAGATAGTTTTATGACATGGAAAGATCATATACATGAGGTCGAAAGCAAAGTATCCAAAAGCATTGGTATTATATCTAAAATTAGATATCTCTTGCCAAGTCACATTCTACGTATGTTATATTGTGCTCTGATACTTCCATATTTCTCGTATTGTAATATTATTTGGGCCAACTCCTGTAAGTCTAGCATCCTAAAGCTTATACTACTGCAAAAGAGGATTGTTCGTATTATATCTGGATTACATTTTCAATCTCACACAAATCCTGTATTCAAAGAGTTAAAATTATTGAAATTTAGCGATATTAATTTGCATCAGCAAAGTATTTTTATGTACAAAAGCACAAACAACATTTTCCCCTCGCAATTTAGTAATCTCTGTCATTTCAACTGCAATTCGGATGTTCATAAGTATAGTACGAGAAACGCTACCCAAATTCATTTACCGAAACATAGAACCCGAAGATACCAGTACGATATTCGCTACTCTGGGCCAAAACTTTGGAACAGTTTACCAGCCCGCCTACAAAACTCTCGTTCTTTGCAATCTTTCTCTTATAAAATGAAACTTTATTTAAATGCAGATCATTGACATGTTGACATGCTTGAACTACCTTCCATTTCTATTGTTAATTAATACACATGCCTTACCAGTTGCTATGCTAGACAAAATGTCAGTCAAGCTCTATATACATGTACCAATGTTACGTTACTGCGACCAGTTTACTCTTTTGTTCAAATGAACTTATCTTCTAATGCCTACATTTCTTCTCCCTCTTCTCTATCTACTGTATGTTTCTTTTATACTCTTTATACTCTTAACTTTTTTTTTTTTTAAATGCAATTACATATGATGTCATAACAGTACGTAACTTGTTGCTTATTTGTATCTGGCGACCCCAACTCAAGCTCTGCTTTTCGGGTTTTCGCCTCCTTCAAATTTGTGCCGAATTATATACTGTATTCGTTGCTATGTCAAATATTATTTTGTATCTGTTTGAAGGAAATAAATGTGATTTTCAATTCAATTCAATTCAATGGATGGGATTAGGATTAGTTGGTCTGTTAAAGACAACATATTGACATTAATATTACGTCATCTTGTGCTCATACAACAAGTGGAGATGTGTTGGTCATTTAAAACATATCATATTGAGATTTTTTTTAATTTAGATGCACGTAGAAAAAATGACCACTTCTGGCATTTAACAAAAAAGATTTTAGTTTATTTATGAAATTGGACATACATAAAACGTTCTTAAACGTTATGTAAAAACAAGTTTATTTTGTAACGTCCAAAAACTTTTTGTAAACGTCCTATATCAACGGTCTGTAAACGTCCTATACAAAACATTTTGTAACGTTAAAAAACGATTTTTAAACGTTCTCAAAAAACATTAAAAACCGTTCGTTTACGACTAAGACGTACCGGCCCTAAAAATGAACGTTTTGAAAACGTTTTGAAAATGTGTAAATTTGGTTGACAAGGGGTGCAGATGTCTATTACTGGAGTGCACAATAATTGGATCTTCGTCTATCACTGGGGTACATATTTCTAACCCTTGAGGTGCAATTTTCTAACGCTTTAGGAACATATGTACAATTGAAATATGAACGTAGAACAAAGGCGTTCCCAATATACACGTCTTAGTTAAATTTTAGTCTTATTATAAACTTACAAGCAATACAAAATAATAATAATAATAATGATAATAATAATAATAATAATGATAATAGTATTTTTTTTTCTATTTTTTTTTCAAACGAAAATGAATTAGAGTAATATATGGACAAAATGATTGAAGAAAAAACACACCCACAATCACAGTCCACATATTACAATCATGTAGGCCGGAATAGCAGTGCAGTGAAGTTTGGACTCATGTTTGGAGAGATAAATGGCGAATGCTGGTGATTATTTTGGGTTTGTCGATCATTGTATAAACCTAAATGACGCAAAGCAGTTCACGGCTTGACTTCGCAGCTGCTACTGCTGCTGCTAGTACTATTTTACCCTCCTATCTCTAGTGGCTATTGGCTGGTACAACATAATATCTATGAAATAACCTTCAAGTCAAAGTAATAATAATGCCGTACTTATCCTTCGACATGTGATTTTCTCTGTTTTCGTCTATTGTGATCACAAATCTAATCTCATTCAACCCCCAAATACTCACCAGCACTCGCCAGCAATTTGCGCCTACAAACGATCTAAATACATTGTAAATGCGGACTGCACTACACTGATATCCGGGCCTACACATACATGTAATGTGCGCGGTGTGCCGTATGGGACAGCTATATTGTATATGAGAGCCTATTCTAGAGCTAGATCTAGATCTACATGTGTCCAACCTCATTGTCAATCCATTTACTAAACAATTACATATCTATGGCTTTGCTGTATTTTTGTAATTCCAGAATTTGTTTATTTCATCTATTGAATAAATATGAAGGTTTCCAAACATGACGTTATTTCAAATAGTTTAATGTCTTTTTTACTTCTCTTTGAAGGCGCAGTGCGAAATATATCGGCTAATTTCGGCGAAACTTAACGCGACGCGATGCGACATTTCCCGAGAGTTAGGCAAAAGCCTGCAATGCAAATCTATTTTTTTTTTGGCACACCACACCCTTACAAAACAGGCGCGGCTTGTTCGTCGGCAAGAATATTCCCGTTTACCTTAGGATTAGAGGTTCGAACGCAATATCTTGATATCTTGATTTCTGGCAACTTACATACCAACAACACAAAACCACTGTATAAAACACAAAATATACCACGGTTGGGCTGATGTGGGATAAAAGCTCATCATACTAGGGACCGTCTCAACAAACGCGCCTTCATTCATTTCTCCATACAATATACAAGAACACAGTTTGTAGATACAAACCCTGTCATTCAGTAACTGAGTTTCAATACATTATTCTGAGCAGGATCTGACTGGCGCTAACTTCCCTTTTCACATTCTGATTTCACAATCGGTGATTTCAACCCCTGTTACCTGTGTGGCAGAGAGAGAGACAGAAAGAGACATACAAAAATAAAGTAGTGGTACAGATAGACGTAAAGGAAATATTATTAATATGTAGTGTAAGCTTCTCCAGGCAACCAATCTTCTTTTGTTTCTTCAACTTTCTCTTCTGTCTTACTAGGTTTCCAATCGACGATCTCGCACGATATTACAGTCCATGTCAATATGGAGACAAAATAGAGTGCATGGCAGTAAACAAGGCATAGAGAAAGAGAGAGAGAGAGAGAGAGAGAGAGAGAGAGAGGGGGGGGGGATGATTGCAAAGTCCGTCTGCTTTGTAAAAGGTATACCATCGTTGGAGACCTCACTTCCATAATACATGCCACGTAGCACATGCTATTATAGACTCCCACTGAATATGATGAATGAAATGAATACAGTTACTCCCCTCATCACGTGATATCTGCGTTCATTCCTCAAGCCATATTTGGTGACAAGCTGTACCATATTTCTTTATGAATATCAAAGTACATCCAGGGGCTTACATTATTCCATGCAAATATTTCACAGAAATAATTGTTTTGCAAAATCGAGATCGAATGTATGCTCAGTGTAAGTTCAGACGGGAATCTTCCACCCGCGTAGTTGCATTATTCATTTTGCCATGGTCCAGACTCACCCGCCTCTATTTTCAGAGTCCCTTCTGCAAAGTGTACATGAAACAGATATGTCATTTTCAGATAAGCATACCAACTACATAAGTTTACAATATGTAAATGCAGTAGAACGTTTAGAAGGAACACATCGGGGAATGAGCTTCGTTCTTTGGTCGATGTGTTTGTGTCAGTAATTGTATGCAGGCCTATGTGCATATGAGAAATAAAAAGAGACATGGGAAAAAAATAGACAGAGAAACATGGAAAGAGAAATAAGGAAAGATAAATGTAGGAGGACAGACAGAGCTGATAATGGTGATAGGCTAAACATAGCCTACAGCCATCTATACACAGGGTTTGGCAAGCAAGCAGACAATAAAAGAATATGCGCCATATTGTTACCAATTGAAAGTGAATCGGCCAAACTGTAGTGGCTCTGGGCATAACAATATAGAGAACGAAAGGGAGAGTGCAAGATAAATATCAAAGAAATTGAAGGAGAGACAGAGTGACACAGAGAGAGAGAGAGAGAGACATGCAGACATACAGGCAGACAAACAGGGTGGGGGAGGGTTCTGCATATTAACATTTAGATATATTTGATTATTGCCACCATATGAGAAGGATGGAATATATAAAGATAAGTTACAAAAAATATGCTTTACGATATAGTGAATAAAACAGAACTTCCTCTTTTCAATCTACACAATAAACCACACTAGATATTTATACGGACTGTTCGGTTAATGAGTGTTAGCTCAATCCCGAAGAATGTATCTCCGGTTACAGAATTCGGTCACGCGATTCACGCAACCCTGCACATCCATTAAAAGTACGCAGAAGATATGTAAATAGAGGTCATAGGGGACAATACGTTTGGTTCAAGGTCGCTAAAAGGCTCGGGATTTCTACACCACCATGACTGTTCAACCTGTAAACGCATTGGGTACTTGGTGATGAAGTACATCGCTTAATACCATCAAAGGGATAGTTCACCCTGAAATCATTTTGGTTTTAATGAACGGAGACTCATAAAAGAAACATAGTAGTGAAGGTTTGACGAAATTCAGTCAGAGGAAAAGAAGTTTGGGTTTTGTGACGTCACGTGCGATGTGTACTTCAATATGTTGTGTACTACTTTTTTCCATAAAGTGCCCCTTTTATGTTCTTTGATGAAGGAATACATTATTTTCATAGCGACATGTGTGTTAACAAATGTGTCCAACGATATATCAAACGCATAGGGGAAATGGTAAGAATCCTTTTTCACGAAAATCAATTTCTTGCCGGTCTGTGACTTTTTGGAGTAAATCAATTTAACACTGTGTGAATGTTGTTAGTGTGTCAATATACCGTATGAAGATTACTTCTGAAAGACGTCATAACATGCTGATGTAACGATATTAGCGCTTCAATACGCGAGAGTCGTTGGTACGAAACTGTTATGTTGTTGTTCAGGGGGTGGGGATCATTTAAATTTACACACTAAACATGTTTATTCAAACTCACACGTAGACCCAGACCAAAAAGAAAATTGCACAAATTTACACCATCGGATTTAGCTGTATGTTTTATCAGAGCGACATGTCGTTGGTATGTTTGAGCTAAAACCAACCACCTTGTTGAAGAATTGTGATCTGTGTAATGCATAATGGGTAATGGACGATGAGGAAGAGCTTGAACCATGGCAAAATTAATACTGCAACTGTGTGACGGACATCTACGCCTTCCCTATAAAATTGGGTTAATGCAATGCTTAGTCAGATGTCGACATGACTTTCAAACAAATGTGTCAGCGAGATATTTGCATGAAGTATTGTGAGTCCCTGGATGTCTTTTGATATTTTAATAAAGGAATAGGGTGCAGCTTATCAAGGTAATATCTGAGGCAGAAGGAATGTGCATAAACATCACGTGACACGGGGCACTCAAGCGTTCGTTAGCTGTCAATCACAACCAGAGAAACTATTTTTAGGTCTTCGGTAATGTTTCTGTCAAGGGAAGATATATACACTCATTTCACGGATGCTTTTTCAAAGCAGTAATGTAGATTTCTAGTGTTTTCACACCAGGTTATGGTTTGAAATCATATTTCTTCTCTTCGATTATCATTTTGACGATGTTTTTCTTAATGTACAATATGGATGAAAAGAAACGTTTAGTGTTAAAAACATAACAATATGTGTATAATCATTTGTTTTACTTATTCTTCACGATCATAATTAATTTGTAATGCATAGGGATATGTCTCGCCATCGACAGGGTTCAAACCATATATAAAAACAGTATTCCGATACCTTGAACAGTAATAAGATATTAGTCGGTATGAACAACATTATGAGGAACATTGACGATATGAAACATCAAACATGTCAAATGCAAGGAAATATCACTCATGTTCTGTATTATTATATTATGTTTACCCCATTACCATTATCAGTTGTTTCTTTCTCTCCTTCTAACTTGATGAGAAAGATAATCTTCTTGGTTCAAAAATCATGGTGAAGAATCGTTTTAGATGGGTGCACGGTGCATCCCCATTTCCTACAAGAAATTAGAAATTTGAGGGACAGTAGACAAACAAAATTGACTCTACATACTGCACTATCGGTTGTAAGAGTGTGTTTGATAGGGTTTTTATAGGAAAATAATAAATGATTCAGTGTGAAGAGATAATTAGAGAGAACATGATCATGTTTGAGTACCATTATTCACAGCACAACGCAACGAAGTGGGCGGGGGGGGGGGGGGGGGGTCACCAAAATAAGTGATAGAGCTCTATTTATAGCGAGACATAATAGGTCTACGTAATAAGGTTGCAAGTCCAAGAGCAAAAATGCGACCCAATCACGTACTAGCATCGGTGGCATGCAGATCAAGCTATCACACATACATGTACTGTTTTTCTCATATATCGGCGCGACGCATCGCACTCGACTACATTTGATTCAACCATGATTCAACGATCACGAACAGTTTAACCTTACCTGTACTGTGACTTTACATGACAAATTCTTGAATTGGATTGTATCTTTCCGTCATCCTGGTCTGCCACTACATTTAGACCCTACACTGTGAGATAACTAACAGCTTACCGTCTGCTTTTAACAAGACGCAGCGACATCATACATCGCAATCTGTGAGTAAAATCGACACTTCTCCAACTGTATTGAGGCGTTGAAATAGTTACCGGTAGACTCGTCCTTCGTCGAGCTATTGAAAAATGCATCAACGAATGATTTGGTTAGCTAATTGGGAAAATGGCTGGGTAGAAATCACAAAAATACTTTTACCAAGTTAGTACAATCCTTAGGCCAGCGTGACGGACCCCCCCCCCCCCCTGTATTCTCTCCTATCGTTTTGCCTCTCTCTCTTTTTATAATCGTTCTCATCATCGCCACAATCATGACTATTTGACGTATGTTCACAAGAATTCCCTTTTCAGTCTATCTCACATGATACCCAGCATTTTTAGATAGTCGAACTAGGATTGGCTGAAAGCTTGTCATTTGACTAAAAATAGTTCCACCTAGAAGGAGAATGGATATTGAAGGACGTCGTATCCGGGTGGGTTTATTTGTTGTAATATAATTTATTGGTATTTTCTAGTTCTTTGATTAACTAAAATTCTTTTACATTAAAAGGAAATGGTGTAACTATTTGTGAGTGAAAGAGTGAAAGAAGCTCAGGGGAAAAAGTCGCCACGTTCCCTCTATATCGGGACCAATCACTATCAGTCTCACTTTCACTTACAATGTACAATATGGTTCCGTCATAATTGTCGTTTTTATAGATATACTTATACACATCATTCAATTGTATTTTGATGTAACATTCATGATGTACAATCTGCGCCTGTATATGCTATTAAGTGCTCTTGCTTGCTTGACTTGAATCCACTTTGATCTAAGCTCCAGTAATCTCTTCTTTTCCGTATCACTTCCAGTTGCTGCATCACTCTGGGCCTTTGAGCAAGGCGAACTTTTGCTGCTGAAGTCTTGTGTAGGATGGATATCCCTACTCCATTGTTTGTCAAGCTGATAGCTGAGTGGTCTCTACCTGCATAACTTCAGGTAAATGTTTTAATTTGTTCAGGTTAGGTGATGCTAAGTTCACTGTTTATTGGCTCCGACTTGTGGGTTGTGCTAAATAGACAAGATCGTGGCACAGCAAAAAACAGCAACAACAACATGAATTTCTCTGTCCGTCTTTCTTTCTCTATAATAATATTTCTCTTTCTCTTTATCTCTCCTCCTGCCCCCCCCCCCCCTCTCTCTCCCCCTACCTATCCCTCTCACTCTTTCTCTATGTCCCTCTCACACTTTCTGTATGTTCCTCTCACTCTTTCTGTATGCCCCCCTCACTCTTTCTGGACGCCTTTTCATTCTTACTGTATGTCCGTCTCACTCTTTCTGTATGCCCCTCTTACTCTTTCTGTATGTCCCTTTCGCTATCTTTTCCTTTGTTCTGCCTTTCTCTATTTCTCCTTCTAACCCCCTTCGTTTTTTATGACTCGTTTCTTTTTTAGAGCTTAATTTTAGATGATTACGTTTTTATTTTTTTATATATGCAAGTATATGTTTTTTCTTTTAAGTTCACATTTGATACAAATCAGGTATTCTCAATAATGGGAATGTTTCATTCATGATCCACTACCGTCCACATATGAAGAAGATTATACTTGTATTCCAGTCTGTGTCTATAATACAAAGAAATATCAATTTGTGCACTCATCTCTATGGGTGGAATCATGATTCTGTGCATGAAATCTCTTTATGTTGCACTACCTCAAAATGCCTGATATATAGAAATATATATATATACCTCTTTTTCTTTGAATAATCACTTTAAAATTGAATTTCTAATACCTAAAAGTTCCCTTACACTTATTAATAGGCCTACAATATGACTAGTGGCGGTACAAAACAAAACTCGTACATGAATTTCCTTCTATTCATCCATAAATAAGTAAGACCATCAATATACTAGAAAGGGGGGCAGTGGTGATTTTAACTGGACCAGGGATGGATAATGCTAGAACGAGTTGAGTGGAAGGTGCAGCACACTCGCAGGAACAGCAAGAAGAGCACAGACTCGTATGTGAACCAATTACATATCACAGAGCAATGAGGACAGATGAATTAGCTTAAGGCCCTGCACAGCCCAGCTCCTCCTGTTGACCTAAAACAAAATACACTTCCTGAAAATACCGAACAATTTCAATATTCATACAAATTTATAAAATGACCGTCTTTGTTTCCACATGCAATTTATTTTCATCAAAGGAATGGCTTGAACTAACTGACAAGTTTTGCTCGTGCTCCATTGAAAAAGTAAAATGGGATGGTCAAAATATTTTCACAGATACGTGTTTGCAGCTCCAAATGGAAGATATAACTTCTCTTGATCGTATCAGTATAGGATCAATACGTTCTCTTTCAAGTACACTTTAACTACCATCCTTCCATGTATAGTTACATGTAAATGTGTGCTACATTGTGTATACACAAAAGGGATGCTAACTTTACTTAGTCTCTTGTCAGTAATACGGAGTGCATACTGTAATATACAACCAATTGTTATATTTCATTATAAAATGATATTTGAAATAAACCGAGTAATGTCCCTCGGTATCTCATGGTCTCCAATACAGAATGTATGTCTTTAAGCTTCTAAAAAAACATCCAGCTATATGGACATTTTGCAGCTCAATAACAAAATCCAAAGCAGGCTTCCAAAAATATAACGTGCCTAAAACGTCACACCTTTTTCATGTTGTTAAAAGTGTGTGTGTATTATGTCTATGTGTCGCGAGTACCGTGATTGTGCGCGCGTCCGCTGTGCGCCGCGGTACGTTGTCTCTACTCAAGTCACCGTAACAGTTAAACTAAGCTTAATCCTTGAATAGTACAATCCAACCCCCTACTATAGGCCGGTCGAGAAGCTGTAACTCCCGTTACAATGCAGTTTCTGCAGGTCATTTTCCACTGCTAGACATTCACGGTGAAAACTTCATGGCGAACACACATAATACCCTGGGAATCAAACTTACATAGTTGTAGATTCGTTTAGTTTTGTCCAAATAGTACTACCTTCGATCTTCCGTGGGTTTCATGAATTATTTCCTTTCCTGAAATACCTGTCAACACATGTGAAATGAGACGAATGCATTATTTTGTTAGACTTTCAAAATGTTCGCAAAGTTGTGAGCGAATGATGTAACTGGCAGTCATTGTATCCCAATTCAAGTAGAACAGATTTACATTTTCACAGATGTTATCTACTTGAGAAGGAATAATATTTTCCATTTTCAAATTTCACTCTGAACACTGAGAGATAGAGAGAGGGAGAGAAAGAGAGAGAGATAGAGAAAGAGAGATAGAGAGAGAGAGAGGGGGGGGGGGAGGGAGAGAGAGAGAGAGAGAGAGAGAGAAAGAGAAAGTCGGGATTTGAGCCGAGTGGAAATTTGGCATTTATCATATAATACCTAAACTACTGGGGTGAGCGACTAACCTCCCGCTGTATGTATTGTGCACCGTACATACAACCAGGGATGTATTATGGGAAGATAGGAAGCAATTTTCTTTCTTTGAACCCATGTGCCAAGCCGCTGAAAAGTTATGGTGTTCTCAACAGGTGCTGTTCATGTGTTTGAACAATTATGAACATGAATGTGTGGCAACGGTTTCTCAGAGAGAACAAAAAAAATGTACAGTCTCATTTCGCTTGTCCCGTTCTGTTAATGACATTAATACTTCCATGAGCACAACAGGTATCAGCAAACACAAATAAACAAGCTTTTCAAGTGAAATATATCTGCTTCACGCAAACACACACAAACGCCGTCAATGATAACATACAACTTAATATATCATTTTGAGGGTGGTTGAATCTCCTAAATGCACAAGTTGTCGGAAAGTGAAGAAATTGGTCAATTTTGTAATTAATACAAATAGCTTATATGTCCGATTTTTAATGATTCCTCAATGCTTTTCGAAACAAAAACAGAGCATTAGGATATGTCATTATCTGCCGTTAACTTCCTTATAGTTTGCAAAAAAATTTGTCAAAAACAAAACGTCTACAGACAAATGGGAAATTAAAGAAATTTATTTTCAAGTTGACATCGGCTAAATGTCGGCTCGGCGCACGGAACATCAAAGCATTGTCATGATTATGGAATTCTTTTGACATTCATGAGCACGCTTTAGAACCCATATAGATGTTTGAATGTATTATGCTCGAGTTTCTACTCCTTCCTATAACACTTCCCTGATACAACATGCATACTGCCGCGCGCGCTGTGATCACCAAAGTACTCGAGTACCCACAGACAACTAAATGAGTCAATTACTAGTTGATATACGGTACGTTCGCGATCGTGAGCCGCCGAACACCGCTCGTCGTACACTCGTCGCACGCATTGTATACCTTCACTGTACGTGCTTAACGGACCAATCACATCGCTTTAGGATGGAAACCCGTCTGGGGCTAACGGGACGTCTATTTTGTTTGCACGCCACACCATTACAAAAGAGGCGTGGCTTGTTCGTCGGCAAGAATATTCCAGTCCAACACTGGATAAGAGGCTCTAACACAAATTTGATATATTTATTTCTGGCTACCTACATACCAGCAGCACAAAGACGCCAAATATGGTAATCTTGTATGAAACACAAAAGATACCATGGTCGGGCTGATGTGAGATAAAAGCTCATCATACTAGGGACCGTCTCAACAAACGCGCCTTCATTCATTTCTCCATACAATATATGAGAACCCTGTTTGTAGATTCAAACTCCGTCAGTCAGTCACTGAGATTGAATCAATTATTTTGAAAAGGACCTGACTGGCGCTAACTTCCCCCTTGACATTTTGATTTTGATTTCGGTGTTTTGAAACCCTGCTACTATGCTGTCACCCTGTGTATGTATGTGGCAGAGAGAGAAAGAGACATACAAACATATAAAGAGGTAGTGATACAGACAGACGTAGAGAAAATATTATTAATATGTAGTGTAAAACCTTTGCAGGCAAATTCAACGTCTGTAAGATATTTCGTGATTTTTGGTCCAGTTTCTAAGATTTATATAGGAGAACAGTGACATAGTTACATTATACACGCCATTATACTGCGAACCATTGTTCTTTTGTTTCTTCAACTTTCCCTTTTATCTCACGTGTTTGGCACGATATCATAGTTCATGTGAATATGCAGAAGAAAGAGAGTGTCCCTAGAAGTGAACAAGATGTAGAGAAAGATACAGAGGAAGAGAGAGAGGGGGTAGAGACAGATAGATAGAGAGAGAGAGCGTGAGAGAGAGTGAAAGAGAGAGAGAGAGAGAGAGAGGGAGAGAGAGGGAGAGCGAGAGAGAGGGAGGGATAGAGAAAGAGAGAACAAGAAAGGAAGAGGTAGAGAGAGCGCGAGAGAGGGCGAGAGAGAGTGAGAGAGAGGGAGAGACAGAAATACAGGAGATAGAGGGGAGATATAGATGGACAGAGAGAGAGAGAGAGAGAGAGAGAGAGAGAGAGAGAGAAGTGGGCGGGGTACAGATAGAGACAATTACAAATTAACCCATGAAACAGGTGGATAGATGGATTGATTCAAACACACATACAGACACAGAAACGGGGGAACCAAACAGGAGAGAAAAGGAAATAGAAAGGGGAGGAGGTGTTCGATAAAAGGGATAGAGCAAGATAGCTCGAGGCAGAAAACAGTTTTTTTTTTGTCAGTCACACGAGGTGAAGGGGGGGGGGGAGGGGTGTGTAAGCATGAAAAGGTGGGAGGTTTCTTTGCTATCAACGGCGGCAGTGTTATTACTTTCAATACCAAGTTTGCAATCAAACATAGCACTTGATTCGGCTAGTATTGTTAGACAAAATAAAGTTCACACGAGGTTATTCCTCAAGCCTTATTTGGTGACAAGCTGCTGCCTATTTCTTTATGAATACATCAAAGTACATCCAGGGGCTCACAACATTCCATGCAAATATTTCACAGAAATCATTGTTTTGCAAGTCCTATTGAGATCTCACTGCGCGTGGGCCCAATCAATGTACGCTCAGTGTAAGTTTAGGTGGGAATCTTCCACCATGTGTAGTTGCAGTAAACAAATAATCAACGTTGGTGAAGGTGATGGGATGAACTATCACTTCCGAGGTGATCTGGATGTAGCTATCTTTCCGAAGCGCAGCTGAGGAAAGATAGCGTATACATTCATATCGCCGAGGAAGTGATAGTTCGTCTCATTGCCTGAAACCAAAAGTTGATTATTTGATTTATATTCCACATCTGAAACCAACTATATACCAAAAATGACAATTTGACGTACAAAAAAATTGTTTACTTCTCTACCTAACCCCGAGCCGCTGCCATGGGGAACCCGCGTTAGGATGCGCGTTAATTAGGACGCGCATTATGACGCGCGTTTAATTAGGACGCGCATTATGACGCGCGTTTGGACGCGTTGGTGGGAGCTGATAGTCCGAGTGTAACGCACTTTTATTTCGCGCGTACTCAAAATATTAATCACGCATTAGACTGTGAGGAGTGAAGAAATCAGCGAAACCAAAGAGTACTATCACCTAGAGTGTAACGAACTTTTATTCTCAGGTGATCTGATAGGAAAAACTACGCCTCATCACGTGATCAACTCTTGACCAATCATATAGCAACATTCTTAGTATGTGGAATATAATATTCATTATGTCATGGTTCAAACTCCCCGCCTCTATTTTCAGAGTCCATTCTGCAAAGTGTACATGAAACAGATATGTGATTTTCAAATGAACATACCGACTATATAAAATCATATTATGTAAATGCAGTAAAACGTACATAAGGAACACATGGGGAAATGAGCTTCGTTCTTTCGTTGATGTGTTTGTGTGTATGTTAGTAATTGTATGTAAGCTTGTGTGTATGTGAGAAATAAAAAGAGACACGGAAAGAAATATAGACAAAGAAACATTCTAGGTTAACATGTAATAAAATGAAACAACACGGATAGGGGAAAGAAGTACAGCACTTTTACAGTAATTATGAATGTCGGCCATGCCATGCCTTGTACTCGTCTGTGGAGACTGCAGATTCCGTCTGCTTTGTAAAAGGTATACCATCATTAGAGACCTAACTTCGATAATACATGCCACGTTGCACATGCTATTAAAAGACTCCCGCTGAATATGATGAATGAAAAACGTCATTAACGTACCTCGATCATCACGTGATATCTGTTTATTCATCAAGCCTTATTTGGTGACAAGCTGCACCCTAGTTCTTTATGAATACATCAAAGTATATCCAGGGGATTACAATATTCCATGCAAATATTTCAAATAAATAACTGTTTTGCGAGTAAGATCTCACTGCGCGTGGGCCCAACCCATATACGCTCGGTGTAAGTTCAAGCGGGAATCTTCCACCATGTGTTGTTGCAGTATTCATTATGTCATGGTTCAAACTACCCGCCTCTATTTTCAGAGTCCCTTCTGCAAAGTGTACATGAAACAGATATGTCATTTTCAGATAAACATACCGACTATATAAAATATCGTGTAATGCAGTAAAACGTACATAAAGAACACATGGGGAATTGAGCTTTGCTCTTTGATCGATGTGTTTGTGTGTATATTAGTAATTGTATGGAGGTGTGCGTGTATGTGAGATATAAAAAGAGACACAGAAAGAAATATAGACAGAGAAACGTAGAACGAGAACAAATGAGAGATAAATGTAGGAGGAGAGACAGAAAGAGCTGATAATGGTGATAGGCTAAACATAAGGATAACTACAGCCATCTATACACATAGTTTGGCAAGCAAGCAGACAACAAAATAATATGCGCCATATTGATACCTATTGAACCTGACTTTGCCAAACTGTAGTGGCTCTTGGAATAACGATATAGAGACGGAGAGTGCAAGAGAGATATCAAAGCAATTGAAAGAGAGAGAGAGAGAGAGAGAGAGAGAGAGACAGACAGACAGACAAACAGACAGACAAGGGGGGGGGGGGAGGCTTGCTACCACGGCATATTTTTTTTTTTATATAAATATTTGATTATTGGCACCATGTGAGAAAAGTGGAATATCTAAAGATGAGTTACAAAAAAAAAAAAAAATAAGATTTATTAATTGAAACACAGCTTCCTCTTTTCAATCTACACAATAAACCGCACTAGATATGTGTACGGACTGGTCGGTTGATGAGTGTTAGCTCAATCCCGAAGCATGTATCTCTGGTTACAGAATTCAGTCACGCGATTCACGCCACACTGCACATCCATTGAATATCTGCAGCAGATATGCAAATAGAGATGATAGGAGACAAAACGTTTGGTTTAAGGTCGGAAAAAGGCTCTGGATTTTGATACCCCCATGACTGTTTGACCTGCAAACGGGCTTAGGTACTCAGTAATGAAGCACATAGCTTACTACCATTAACTTAGCCATGTTACAGAAAGAAAACTATTTTCACTTGCACCTGGCTGGGAAAAGTGGAAGAGATACACAACAGCCAACATGCTAAAAATAAAATAGTAAATGTTAAGAAGACCACATGCATGGCATGTACGACAAGACAATTACCCCCTCGGATATATACCACCCAAGACAATTACCCCAAAGACTACTGCCACCCAAGACAATTACCCCCAAGGCAACTTCCCCCAAGACAATTACCTCCAAGACTACTACCCATAAGACAATTACCCCCAAGGCAAATATCACCAAGACAACTACCCCCGAGACAACTAACCCCAAGACAGCTACCACCAAGACAACTACCACTAAGACAACTACCCCTAAGACAACTACCACCAGAAAACTACCACCAAAACAACTACCACCAAGAAAACTATCCCCAAGACAATTACCCCTAAGACAACTACCACCAAGACAACTACCCCTAACACAACTACCACCAGGATAACTACCCCAAGACAACTACCACCAAGACAACTACCCCCAAGATAACTACCCCCAGACAATTATCCCAAAGACTACTAGCCTTAAGACAATTACCCCAAATACAACTACCCCCAAGACAATTACCCCTAAGACAACTACCACCAAGACAATTACCCCGAAGACAACTACCACCACGACAACTACCCCCAAGGCAACTACCCCCAAGACAAGTACCACCAAGACAACTACCACCAAGACAACTACCACCAAGACAACTATCCCCAAGACAACCACCCCCAAAACAACTACCTCATACCCAAACAATTACCTCCTGACAACTACCACCAAGAAAACTACCACCAAGAAAACTACCCCCGAGACAACTACCATCAAGACAACTACCCCTAAGATAACTACCACCAAGACAACTACCCCCAATGCAACTACCCTCAAGACAATTACCCCCAAGGCAACTATCACGAAGACAACTACCCCTAAGACAACTACCACCAATACAACTACCCCCAATGCAACTACCCCCAAGACAATTACCCCTAAGACAACTACCACCAAGACAACTACCCCTAAGACAACTACCACCAAGAAAACTACCCCTAAGACAACTACCATCAAGACAACTACCCCTAAGATAACTACCCCCAAGGCAACTACCCCCAAGACAACTGCCACCAAGACAATTACCCCAAAGACAACTACCACCAAGAGAACTACCCCCAAGACAACTACCACCAAGGCAACTACCACCAAAACAACTACCTCAAGACAACTACCACCAAGACAACTACCCCCAAGACAACCACCCTCAAGACAACTACCTCAAGACCCAAACAATTACCTCCTGACAACTACCACCAAGAAAACTACCACCAAGAAAACTACCCCCAAGACAACTACCCCTAAGACAACTACCACCAAGACAACTACCCCTAAGACAACTACCATCAAGACAACTACCCCTAAGATAACTACCACCAAGACAACTACCCCCAATGCAACTACCTCAAGACCCAAACAATTACCTCCTGACAACTACCACCAAGAAAACTACCACCAAGAAAACTACCCCCAAGACAATTACCCTCAAGACAACTACCTCAAGACCCAAACAATTACCTCCTGACAACTACCACCAAGAAAACTACCACCAAGAAAACTACCCCCAAGACAATTACCCCTAAGACAACTACCACCAACACAACTACCCCTAAGACAACTACCACCAAGACAACTACCCCTAAGACAACTACCATCAAGACAACTACCCCTAACCCTGATAGCAGACTGACGTCGTAAAGACGTCGTGTACATGTCATAAACTTGTCAACACGTCGTACGTCGTAAATGCGACCATATTATGACATCATAATGACGTCTATAAATGACCAAAAAATCTTACATTTTTGCCTGGCCATATTATGACTGTGTAACAACGTCATAATCACTTCTTTAAATGACCAAACAAATCCCACTTTTGCACGACCATTTTATGACTATGTTACGACGTCATAATGACGTCATGAAATGACCTAACAAATCCCACTTTTTTGACAACAATACTATTTTACGACGTCATGTTCACGTCTTGAAATTACCAAACAAATCTCTTATTGCACGACGAGAATCTGACTATAATACGGCGTAAAAATTACGTCTTTAAATGATCAAATTTTTCATTGTATGACCAGAATCTGACTTTCATTCGATCGACATCTTAAAAGACGTATCCAATTTCTGCATGACTATATCATGACCATATAACGACATCATAATGACGTCTTTGAATGACCAAACAGATCATGTATTGTACGACTAGAATCTGACTTAAATACGACGTCATACTGACGTCTACAAATTGCCCAAAAATCTTTTTTTTTGCACGACCACATTTTGACTATCTTACGACACCATGTTGACGTCTTAAGATGAGCAAAGAAATCTCTTATTGTACGACCAGAATCTGACTCAAATGTAACGTCATAATTACGTCTTTAAATGAACCAAAATCTTACTTCTTTGCACGTCTTTATTATTACTACGTTACAACATCAAAATGACGTCTTTTAATGATCAAACACATCTCTTATCTTTAGACCAGAATCTGACTATAATACGTCAGAATGACGTCTTTAAATAACCCTAAATCTTAATCTTTTTTGCCCGACCATATTATGACTGTGTTACGACGTCAAAATTACGTCTTTAAATGATCAACATTTTTCAATGTATGACCAGAATCTGACTTTCATTCGATCGACATCTTAATGACGTATTTCACTTCCTGCATGACCATATCATGACTATATAACGACATCATAATGATGTCTTTGAATGACGTACCAAACAAATCATGTATTGTACGACCAGAATCTGACTTAAATACGACGTCATACTGACGTCTACAAATGACCCAAAAATCTCACTTTTTGCACGACAACATTTTGACTATTTTAAGACGCCATGTTGACGTCTTTAGATGAACAAAGAAATCTCTTATTGTACGACCAGAATCTGACTCAAATACAACGCCATAATTACGTCTTTAAATGAACCAAAATCTTGCTTATTTCCACGACTTCATTATGACTACGTTACGACATCAAAATGACGTCTTTAGATAATCAAACACATCTCTTATCGTAAGACGAGAATCTGACTATACGTCAAAATTACGTCTTTAAATGACCCCAAATTTTTCATTTTTTTGCCCGACCATATTATGACTGTGTTACGACGTCAACATTTAGTCTTTAAATGATAAAACAACTCTCTTATTGTATGACCAGAATCTGACTGTCATGCGACATCATAATGACGTCTAACAGTGACCAGAAACATCTCCCTTTTTGCATAACCATATCATGACTAAATTGCGACGTTATAAATTACCAAATAAATCTTTTACTGGACGACCAGAATATTACTTGAATATGACGTCAAAATAACGTCTTTGAATGACTTAACAAATCATATTTATTGTACGTACGAATAGGATCATGACTAAATATGACGTCATAATGACGTCTTTGAATGACCAAACAAATATCTTATCATATGAACAGAATCTGACTCGTATGCGATATCATGATGACGTCTATGACCAAAAACATCCCACTTTTAATATGCACGACCATAAATTATGACTAAATTATGATGTAAAAATGATGTCTATAAATGATCAAACAAATCTCTTAAAAATCTGACTTTCATACGACATCATAATGAAGTCGAACAGTAACCAGAGACAACCCACTTTTCCATGAATATTATGACTAAGTTATGACGAGTTTTATGACTTTTACAAATGGGACACCGACGTTTCTTTAAACCTGATAGCGGAATGACGTCTTTAAGACCGTCTAAATTGGTCATATATTTGTCACACGTCGTACAGACGACTACATTAAGACGTCTTTATTTAATTCATTTCGCATAAGAAAAAACACATGTATACATGCAATCAACCTTTTAAAAACGTAACATACAAAATACAAATAGATTGTCTCACGTCTCAAATACCTGGTCCTTATGTTCTTGCGACGTCATCATGGCTTGAAAGACTTCGGAGCTTGCTGATATATCAAAATCCCCAGGAAAAGACAGAATGAAAGAAGTCCGAAGTAAACCAGTAGTAAGGGTGAGTTCATTGGCATGATTTGTCAGTCCCATGTGTGTAATTTGGTGTTGGGATTGTGAATTACACGTACTGTCTGTGTAACTGTCATGACTGTTGCTAATGCTGGCCTATATTTCATTAGTTGTTTGTTGACTTAAATGCGAAAAAGATGTTGGAGAGAATAGAATTGATTGAATTAATCAAGCAAAGATGCATTATAGTTCAATTAGTATTCTGCAATACCCGCAACTGTAAACTGTGCGTAGTAGGGCCTACCTTGTCAATAACATCTTACTGCAACCAGCCCGCTGACGCAGTGAGCGAGCTGCAAAGTCATTCATATGGGATAAATGTATTGCACATGAGTAATTCATTCATATGCACAGGTCGATTACACAGTAGTCTGAATGATGGCGAGCCCTCAGGGTACTCTCGCTTTGCATGAGTAGTCCCGGGGGTTACAAAAGTAAATTTACTCTAACTAGGATAATGAATGCTTTTGCTGTATTTTGGTAATTTTAATTTGTTGTGTTTTATTCAAATTCCAGTTAACGGCCAGCCATCGGATGCTGTCATCCATCACACAGCTATTGCAACATGTGCAAAGCAGCAATCCTTGACAAGTGGGACATTGTGACATCTTCCTGAGTTCTTTAAGGATTCCAACCAAGAGCGTCAAGATGCGTTTACAGCAGCACCATTCTAAGCATCATTCTAAGGCAGCCTACATGTAGTCATACGTTGCTAAGGATCTGACAAGCCCAAAAGAGAATGTAGCTACATTCCCACATTCTATGTAAGTATTAGAAAAGAAATGAATGTATTTTTCTTTTTAAAATCTTCCACTAATGCATAATTTATACTTCTTAGGGAATTTATACTTAATTGGACACGCGTACTACTGAGGTTTTGCGCGCTTATTGAAAAGCCATTGAAACCTGTGTGGTAGCTGAGATGAAATTTTGCGCCATAAAATTGGTTTTAAATCACATATTAACCTCACTGAACCCTACCTTACCCATACCATGACCCTAATCTAGTCCAGATCCTAACCTTTATCGAATTCTGTGGAATTTAAGCTGTTAATTCATGAACAAAACCATAAAAAACGAGACATACTTGTGGACAAGTATAAGGTGGTCTGCATTGGCAAATTCATACACAGACATGGGCTGGAAAATGCACGGTGACTATAGACCTGCAATCGTAACACCATCTATTCATAAGTAATGAGAGACATCGCTCAAGAAAGCTCATAGGGCATGTGGCGAGCAGGATCTGTGTTTTGTAAAAGAAAATCAATTGTTGCATTTTAATTGCCAGCTAGGTTACCCTTTTCATGCATGAATTAATATTTTCAAATTTTGTACTCATTGCTTAAACATTTCAGTCTTCTTCTTACAGTGATTTCCTTTTCTTTTTAATGGGTGATGTCTTTCTCATGTTTCTTTTTTTTATAATTGCTGTTTTCATTGCAGTAGAGTTATTTTATTTCTTATTTCCACCCCACCCCCTCCCTTTTCTGATGCAGATACCGAACGCAGAGTGAGGGGGGAGTTGAAGTGTGTTCAGCCAAATTTCACAGCATCTTTGCACTTGAGAGAAAAGGAACCAACATCATTAAGTCTGTTAGGTCAAACAGCAGCAACCCAGACTGGAAAAGAGAAGTGGACATTAGAACCGAGGATGTGAAGGAGAAGATAAAAGCTCACATAAAAACAATGTGCAACGATGTAGCTAATCACATTATGGATGGAACCATGGTGGTCCCCAGTGTAGAACAGGGTAAACACGCGTCTGCTCCAGAAAGTAATTGTGATTGTGTGGTTGTGCACCATACGTCCAGCACAGCTATCTGACAAAAAGTGACATTCTGCTCTATTTACAACAATTTATGGTACCCCCAATGAATATTATGACATCATGGATATGCACCCATTGATTTGTCAATGTTGTAATCTTTATTGCTTGTCAATCTGTACTCTACATCTACATTCAACTGAAGTAAATGATATCGATGAACATAATATTTCACGTCTTCGAATTGCTGTATTCAGTATACCCATGTACAGGTTGAATAATGTTACTAAATGTTGCTAAATTATAAAGATTGATAAGATATGAAAATTTATGTAAAATACATGCTATGCAGAATTCTTCTACATTGCATTTGTATGACCAATAGAGATTACTCTTCTACCTGAGAAATACATTTAATCAATAAACAGAGACACATATATATATATATATATATATTTTGTGAAAGAAATGTATGAAGAGAACAATGGTAGGCGTAGCTTAAATCAAGGTTCCCCAGAGCTATCTACCCTTTGGAAAAATTGGTGATGCCGAAAAAATGTCTCTGCCGGGAATCAAACCCGGGCCCCCAGCTTTAAACGCCGGTGCCTTAACCACTAGACCACAGAGACGGGTTAGTGGCTTAGGCGACCCCGATACAATTGTCTCTGTGGTCTAGTGGTTAAGGCACCGGCGTTCAAAGCTGGGGGCCCGGGTTCGATTCCCGGCAGAGACATTTTTTCGGCATCACCAATTTTTCCAAAGGGTAGATAGCTCTGGGGAACCTTGATTTAAGCTACGCCTACCATTGTTCTCTTCATACATTTCTTTCACAAAATATTTAAAAATAAAAGAGTTGCCAAAGCTGTTGTATATGTATAATTTCTCACATTGATATATATATATATATATATATATATATATGTGTGTAATTCAAAAACACTAATTTTCTCCAACTAAACAGGAATGAATTTAGCGCCTTTCTAAGTTTACGTCAATATTACGATGTCAATAAGATTTATTTCCATGACCAATAAATACTGACTTATGTCATTATTTAAATGTCATCATATCAACGGCAATGTTATAATATCAATATGATGTGTTTAAATGACCAACACATCTCTACTTGTTGCATGACCGCAATATGACGTAATATTCACGTCATTATGACGTCTTTAAAAGACCAACTAATCCTAATCCCATCCCATCTCGGTCTAATCCTAAGCCTAACCTGAATTTATACCGGTAGTTGATAACTTTCACTTAAAGCAATTACTGTTCACCCAACTGGCGCAGTATGTTATCTACATGTGCAAGAAAAACTTGAAGAACTTGAAAAACAGCTGAGAGGCTAATGAATATTCATGCCTGCAATAGGGGTATTGACTTGTGTCATATTTTTGTACTTTTGAATATATTAATTGTCATATAACTAGACAAAAGGAAAATTTAAGCATGCATTTCAGTAAATGTTTTAAAGTTTAGACATTAAAAAGCAAATGCCACCAAATTGAGTGCAGACAACTATAATTACAACAAAATATTAATCTTTAGTTGTACTAACCAATATTTTGTGATCCATATTACCGGACTACTATATAAAGTGAGTGTGCTCAGGATTTGGATAGGAATAGGATAGGAATAGGAAAGGATAGGGTTAGGGTAGAACATGGTTAGGATATGTGTTATATGTGCATATGTGTATGTATGATTAGACATGTGAGATTATGTCACTCCATTATAATTTTTTTTCATACTGGTCATAAACATTATGTCAATGACGTCTTTAAGACGTGATTAAGACGTCATTTTATAATGTCGTATAAACTTCATTATGTGACGTCATAATGACGTCAAAATGTGACGTCTTATTTGACGTCGTGTGCTGTTGCAAAGTCGCGTCTTTACGGCGTCATTTTGTGACGTCGTTAAGACGTCATTTTACGATGTTGTAAAGACGACATTATGTGACGTCACAATGACGTAAAAATATGACGTCTTATTTGACGTAGTGTGCTGTTGCAAAGTCGCGTCTTTAAGACGTCATTTTGTGACGTCGTTAAGACGTCATTTTAAGATGTCGTGAAGACGACATTATGTGACGTCATAATGACGTGAGACACGACCTAGAAAAGATGCAATTAAGAAGTGATATTTACCAGTTTTCGGTCATTTAAACAGCATTTTCGTGTTTAAAAAACGTCTTAAAGACGTCGTATTTTAACGTCAAAATGACGTCAAAATATGACGGATTTTTGACGTCGTGAGCTGTTGCAAAGTCGCGTCTTTAAGATGTCATGTATATGACGTCATAAAGACGTAAGACACGACTTCAAAAAGACGTAAAATTGACGTGATTTTTACCAGTCTCTGCTATCAGGGAAGATAACTAGCCCAAAGGCAACTACCCCCAAGACAACTACCACCAAGACAACTACCCCCAAGACAACTACCACCAAGGCAACTACCACCAAAACAACTACCTCAAGACAACTACCACCAAAACAACTACCCCCAAGACAACCACCCCCAAGACAACTACCTCAAGACCCAAACAATTACCTCCTAATAACTACCCCGGTCGAGTATTGCCGATTCCCAAACCATACAGTATACTCTTAATGACTTCTTCATCAGTATCTATGTATTTAAATTGAACTCTTGCATAATTGATAGTATTATAGGTTTTCCCGCTCAATTTCGCACTGAGTGCATGCAAGAGTATAAATAAATCATTCAATTTCGCTATAGAGCAACCAAAATTTTAATTATATAGTCATTCAAAATCGCCATAGAGCCGCCAAAAATTGAAAATGGACATTCAGTTTGGCTATAGAGCAATCAAAAGTGTAAAAAACATCATTCAGATTCGCCTTAGTGCACTGAGGTCACGTGACTGAAGACAGGGCCTTCAATTTTGCTAGTGAGTATTCATGTCCATACCAAGTGCACCGTATTTACATGACTTGTAATACATATTCAAACATTCTTCGCTTGTTTTTCCCAACCATGTCCCGCTGTCTGGCTAAAACAAAATGACTAAGATATGTGCTTTGAACTTTAACATGTAAATACCAACGATCCGTAAAATATAACCATCTGTAATTACGATATCATATGAAGTATAAACATTTGGTTATGTTTTTGAAAGGATACAAAAGGTTAAAATGTATAACATAATAGAAGGAAACCGTTGTCAATGTCTTAAGTTTTGATGAAAATATTATTGTTTTAAATGATTGTAAAACATGTAAAATGATGCAAGATAAAAAGAACATTTAACGTAAATATTTAAGAAGAAGAAAATAATATACATTAAGAACAAAAAACTTGCAAAGATAGAAAAAAAAAAACACATATACATTAACATCGGGAAATGTCAGGAAATTTTCCCGCAAATGATTAGATAGTTTGTTTGGTGACTTAATATGGACAGAGTAATCTCATAAAATGGAAGAAATTATAAGCATGAGAAAGTTATAAAACAAATAGAAAAAATTACGTGTGCTAAATTGCATGCACAAATTGTATAATTGGATGCACAATGACGAAATTAAATGCTCGAGGGGGTTTCCCGGGCAAACCTGGTTGCACTATGTACAAATTCGTATGCCAAGTGGCGGATTTGGTTTCTTTCAAGCGATTATGAATGCCAAATGGCCATTTTGGTTGCACTATAGCGAATTTGAATGCCGAATGGCGATTTTGGCTGCCCTATCTAATAAATTGAATGACACATTTATAATTTCTCATGCACTATTTGCGAAATTGAATGACCTGTCTTTACTTTTACATGCACTACGTGCGAAAACCTATACTACGATAAGCGCTTGAGTACGATTTAAGGAATATGATTAAGATAGTCTTATTGATCACGCTGTGGACTTCAGAACAAGGAGTAATGATGGGTTAAATTGTCTCTTATGCCTTCAATACATAAGGTGTGCCCCCAGTAATTGTGGTGCCCCTAAACGGCCCAACCACGCTAGGCCACTGCGGCCTCCCACCCCCTACCTCTTACGGGGGGAAGGGGGGGGGGGGTCCTGGGGGTAGTTGTCTTTAGGGTAGAAACAGGGGGTAGTTGTCATAGAACTACGCGGAGAGAGGCTTCTTTGTACACTATGCATACGTGTTTTCACGAATATTAATTTCTAACCAGTCTGTGGCTTTGTGGAATATCTCAACTTAACGCGAAGTGAATGTTGTTGGTGTACCAATATACTGTTTAAAGATAACTCCTGAAAGACGTCATAACATGCTGATGTAACGATATTAGCGTTTCAATATGCGATAACCGTTTGCACGGAATTGTTATGTTGTTGTTCAGGGGGGTGGGGATCATTTCAATTTACATACTAAATATGGTTATTAAATATCACACGTAGACCCGACCAAAAGAAAATTGCACAAAGTTACACCATCGGATTTATCTGTATGTTTCATCAGAGCTACATGCCGTTGGCATGCTCGAGCTAAAACCAACAACCTTGTTGAAGAATTGTGACCTGTGTAATGCATAATGGGTAAAGGACGATGAGGAACAGGTTGAACCATGGCAAAATTAATACTGCAATTAACTGTACGACGGAGATTTACGCCTGCCCTATAAAACTGGGTTCATGCAATGCTTAGTCAGATGTCGACATGACTTTCAAACAAATGTTTCAGCGAGATATTTGCATGAAGTATTGCAAGCTGTAATATACAACTATTTGTTATATTTTATTATAAAATACTATTTGAAATAAACCGAATAATGTTCCTCGGTATCTCATGGTCTCCCATACAGAATGTATTTAAGTAAAAACTATCCAGCAATATAAACATTTTGCTGCCGAATTACAAAATCCAAAGCAGTCTTCAAAAATTATAACGTGCCTAAAACGTCACAACTTCATATCATGTTGTTAAAAGTGTGTGTGTATTATGGCTATGTGTCGCGAGTACCGTGATTGTGTGCGCGTCCGTGGTGCGCCTTGGTACGTTGTCTCTACTCAAGTCACCGTAACAGTTGAACTAAGCTTTACCCTTGAATAGCACAATCCTGTAATCCCTTCCTGTAGGTCGGTCGAGAATCTGGAACTCCCGTTACCATGCAGTTTCTTTACGTCATTTTCCACTGCCAGACATTCGCAGCGAAAACTTCATGGCGAACTCACATAACACCCTGGGAATCAAGCATTGTTGTAGATTCTTTTAGTTTTGTCAAAATAGTAGTATCTTCGATTTTCCGTGGGTTTCATGAATTATGTTTCCTTTCCTGAAATACCTATCAATACACGTGAAATGAGACGGATGGAGTACCATACATATAAATGGATATACATAAACATTAGTTGATAACAAAGTAGGTTTCTTCATTACCTATACAGCAATACAGTTTCTTCATTGCTTTTACAATGTACAAAAGAACATATCAGCGGTGCAATGAATAACGCAGAAGGGCTACAGCTTAAGCAATGCTTGATTTGCATGCAGCCCTCGTATATAATACATAATATATAGGAAAATAGGGGAAGGATGACTTGCATAGAGATAGGATAGGAGAAAGGAGAGGGGAGAGGTCTGTCTGCTTTCGCAAATACACAAAATTAGATCACCTGGATTACTGAATAGTAAGGTATTTTCTTACCGAGGTACAGGTGAACAGTTACAGGTCATGGTCGGTTACATAACATTACGTAAGAAATTCAGAACGGCGATAATTCCACGAGGGAATTTCATATACAATACAATTGCAATGACATTATAAGATCACTGATATCCAGAAAGCAGCATTGTCTTTACAGCTTTCTTGAAAGAATACATAGACTTTAAAGTTCGAATTTCTGAAGAAAGAGAGTTCCAAATATCAGGTCCAGTGTGTCTGATAGATTTCAGAGCCATAACCGTTTTTGGATTTTGTACATGAAATTTATCAGATTGCCTTGTGGGATAAGAATGTATATCCTTGTTTAAATGAAATAATGAGAAAAAAGAAGATGGCAACTGACCGTTATACAAACGAAACATAAAAAGTGAATTTTGCAAAAAGTTAATATTTTTTACCTTTAGTGTTTTTAATTCTACAAACAAAGGATCTGAATGGTCCCGATGACCTGAATTGGTACATATACGTATAGCTTTCTTTTGTAGAAGCAATATACTGTCAGTGTGACTTTTTGTAGTTGCCCAAACAATGTTACAATATGAGATGTTCGATAATATCAATGAATTATAAAGCATAAATAAAATATTCTTTGGGACATAATACTTAAGCTTACAGAGTATACCAACGTTACGAGATACTTTATCTGAGATGTATTACACATGAGCATTCCATTTCATATTTTCACTGATATATATTCCAAGCAATTTGACACTTGATCTTTTTGTTCTAATAATATACCATCCACCATGGTATTCAAATGGTGCATTTCATTGTTATGCTTCTTATTATGAAAATAAATAAAATTTGTCTTTTTTTAAGTTGAGTGACAATTTATTGCTCTTAAACCATGTAGATAATTTCGGCAATTCAGTATCAAGAGTTCTTAAAAGCGACTGAAAATCAGTATTGGAACAAAATACATTTGTGTCATCGGCGAACAGAATATATTGCAGTAACTTAGTAGAATTTGTAATATCATTTATATACACTAGAAATAGTAGTGGTCTCAATATTGATCCTTGTGGGACGCCACAATGTATGGGTAAAACTTCAGAGTTTACCGATTCATAGTATACGTATTGCTGTCTATTTGATAAATAATTTTCAAACCATTCCAGTGGAATGCCACGAAATCCATAACGATGCAATTTGCGTAAAAGGATAGTGTGATCAAGAGGGTCGAATGCCTTGCTTAAGTCCATGAACACACCAATGACATGTTTTTGTTCAGCTAAGGCAGTCGACACTCTGTTATACAACTGGGCTAGTGCCATATCAGTAGAATGAATTTCCTGAAACCAAATTGGTCATGGTTCAGTATATCATTTTGTAACAAAAAATCATACAGTCTGTTATAAACGAGTCTTTCTATGACTTTAGAAAGACTAGGAAGAATAGAGAAAGGTTGGTAGTTCGAAACAAAAGAAGAGTCATCTTTTTTGTATATTGGAATAACTTTTGCAATTTTACATGCGTTCGGAAATACACCAGTTGACAACGACAAATTACAAATATGTACTAAAGGTGTCAGTATACTCCCAACAATTTGTTTTAAAAGGGACGTGCTCATTTCATCATGACCACATGTATAACTTGATTTTAGAGAATGCACAATATCAAAGATCTCACTAAAATCCGTTGGTTTAAAAAATAATAAATTATCATTTGACGTGCCCAAGTACTGCGAGAAATCTGTCTGTGTATGATCAATCTTAGAAGCTTGACTAGGACCAACATGAACAAAGTACTCATTAAAACAACATGCTACATCTTTAGGATTACAAAACGTTTGTCCATTATTTGTAATTTGAGATGTTGACACCTTCTTTTTCTTACCAATGACGTCATTAATAATCTTCCAAGTGGCTGACATATTTCCAATAGCATTTTCAAAAGCTTCCGCATAATACATTCTGCGGGAAAGCCTGATAATCTGTGTGAGTTTATTTCTATACGATTTATATCGATTAACATTATCATTATCAGGATACCGTAAACTATTTTTACATAAAATATTTCTTTTCTTAATGGAACGGAAAATTCCCTTTGTTATCCACGGATTTTTGACTTTTGTATTGTTTTTCTTTTCAATTGTGGGGATATGTTTGTCAAAATAAGAAAGGAATGTATTCCAGAAGGTGTCATAAGCAATGTTTTGGTCTGCAGAAAGTAATACATCATCCCATGTTTCCGTGATTAAATCATCATTGAGTAATGATTTTTTTAGTGTGAATTTCCGCTTCTTCTTACGTTCTTTTTGCTTAACATAAGAATTCTGTGTGTCGCCACAAATGAAAAAGATAGGTAAATGGTTAGAAATATCACTATACAAAAGACTAGATTTCGAATAATCCGTGTCAATATTCGTAAAAATATTATTGATCAACGTTGATGAGTTGACCGTAATTCTCGAGGGCTTTTCGATTGTAATATTACAAAAATTTGCTCGCAAAATATTGCAAAATTTATTTCTAAGAATGTGCTCTTCTCTCAAGAGATCAATGTTAAAATCACCCATAATATATACATCTTTGTTTTCTTGATTAATCCGCTCTAATAAAACATCAAAATTATCCAAAAATGAGTTACTATCTGTATGAAGGGGCCTGTATATTACACAAAGTATTATATTTTTTCTATTATACATATTAATTTCAACACATGTGCAATCAATTTCATTTCCATTGTATATCAAATCAGGCCTTTCTTTATACGATAACGTGTCTGATAGGAACAGGGCGACTCCGCCTCCTCGTCCGCATTTCCTATCAGAACGGACAACAGAATACCCATCAATGTTATATAAGGGGGGATATTTGTCGTTAAGCCATGTTTCTGTGATACCAAAGCGGAGAATTTCATATTTATCATGGACAATAATAATTGCATGTTTTCATAATTTCTTAACAGACTGCGGGCATTGACATGTAATAAACTGAAAAAAATGCTCATTATCTGAATTCTGAATTGAACTCGTCAGGTAAATAATACCGACATTGGACATTTTTATGTAAACATAAATCAATTTCATCCATATTTAAAACAAGAACAACACATGGACCATGTCATGGTCGTGAACATTTGCTTAAGAATTGATGAAAGCAGACAAGAAGAGAAGGAAAGAATAGAGCAAGTCATACAGAGAAGATATTGTTTACAAATTACTCTCGTGAGTGGCCGCATCGGACAACAAAGATTGTTGCTATATCAACTCTCCCTGTAGACAATATACATCAGAAGTCAAATGGTATCTTTGGAAATATTCTATATACACAATATACATCATACACAATGAACTATAAACTCATAATATTTACACATTCGGGGTATAGACTAAGAGATTCACAGATAATAATAATAATAATAATAAACCATGTTTATATAGCGCATAACACATATACATAAGAAAGTCTCTTTGCGCTTCAAGGAGCAAAGAAAAAGAGAAATGAGGTTACTGAGTTCCTTAAATCATTTTGCCATTTGAAATAAGTGTGTTTTAAGAGCAGACTTAAACCTATCTAGGGTGTTAATATTCCTAAGACTGTCAGGGAGGCTATTCCATAAAACTGGAGCAGCATGGGCAAATGAGCGTTCACCATATGTTCGTGTAATTATAGGAGGAACAATAAACAAATTCTTTTTACATGATCGAAGATTTCGTGTTGGTTTGTATACAGTGAGTAAGTCATTTAGATAAGCAGGAGCTAATCCATGAAAACATTCATAGGCTAATAACAATATCTTGAACTTAATGCGAGACTGGACTGGTAACCAATGTAAATTACGTAAGACAGGGGATATTGAAGCATGTTTCCTCGTACGTGTAACAAGTCGCGCTGCTGAATTTTGTATAGTTTGTAGTCTTTGAATTTGGCGAAGTGGTAATTGAAAAAGGAGACTATTGCAGAAGTCAAAATGACACATAACAAATGCGTGAACCAAACGTTCAGTTGTACTTCTATCAATAAAATCACGGATTTTACCAATTTTGTAGAGTGCAAACGAAGCTGAACGGCATTTTTGTGTGATGAAATTGTCAAATGTAAGCTTATTGTCGAAAATTACCCCAAGATTTCTACATGTTTTGGTAGCTTTAATTTGCTTTCCGGCTAGATCCAAGTGAATTACTGGAGTCGCATTTCTAAAACGGGATGAAACATGAAGGAACTCTGTCTTACTGCAATTTAACTTGAGACAGTTTTGGTGAGACCATTCTTTGATTGCTTGAACACAGTTTGCTATCTGAGAAGAAACATTTTCAAGCCGTGACTGTTTGAATGTAATATACAACTGAGTGTCATCAGCATAAAACATCTTGAAAATGTTATGTCTTTCAATCAAAGATTCTAGAGGAGAGGTGTATAATGTAAACAGGACTGGACCCAATACAGATCCTTGCGGTACTCCTTTGGTGAGTACATGTCCTGAAGACCGATCATTTCCAATGACTACATTATGAGTACGTCCTGATAAGTATGACTGCATCCAATTAAGTGCTTCACCACATATTCCAAATCTTAGTGATAAGCGTTTAAGCAATATATCGTGATCAATGGTATCAAAAGCTGAGGAAAAATCAAGCAAGATAAACATAACCTCCTCGCCCCTATCAAGTGATAACAGAATGTCATTTGTAACTCTCAAGAGAGCAGTCTCAACACTATGAAATGACCTGTATCCTGACTGAAACTTTGCATGTAGATCAGATTTACCTGGATATTCTTGTAGCTGATGTGCTGCCATCTTCTCTAGAATCTTAGCAAAGAATTTAAGGTTTGCTATTGGGCGGTAATTCTTCAGATTGTCACTAGATAAAGAAAGGCAGAGAGGTGGATGGTCGGGGAAAGATAGAAGTAGACATAAAGAACATGATTATGACATAATGAATGAGTAGCAATACCGTACTCATACCGAAGTGATCTAACTGGAGGAAAGGAAGTTGTGCGGGACTCCTGTCCGGTTCCTCCATTTCCCAGCAAAGAAGCGAAGCTTCACGCCGTTCTTGTAGAGCTTCTGAACGGCCGCGGACCACTTCCTCTTCTCAGTCAGATCGTCAGCAGTGAGGTCATCTGTCATGAAGTACGCTTCCTTCGCGAGCTTCAGGCGCTGGTTCTTCATGATGTCGACTTTCTCGCGGTACAACAGGGTTTTGAAGAGGATGTGCCTGGGCTGATCCTTGGTTGCTTTTCCATCACGGTGCGCTCGTTCTACTTTGATGTCAAGCCCAAACTTCTCCTTCGCAATTTTCTCGACGAGAGCTGGGCAATCCTCGTCGCCGGTGGTGGACTCAGGTATGCCCACGATGCGGATGTTGTTGCGCCGTGAAAACCTTTCGCTCTTGTTGATTGCCGAGCTATGCTTCTCCAGTTCCGATCGCAGGGCACCAACCTCCTTTTCCATTTCGCCCATTCTTTTCTCTAGCTGTTGATTCCTGGCCTCTACCTCCGTCACTCTCCTGCTCTCAAACTCGATTGCCTGTCCCAGATGTGTCTCCACCTGTTTGATGTTCTCTATCAAGGATTCCACAGCTTTCTTTATCATCCGCTCGAAGTTCTTTGTTGCTTCGTGGAAGTAGCGGGCAATTCCTTCTGGTGAAGTTACGTCAGCTCCATTGTCATGCAAATATCTTGATATGTCGGGCACGTCAATTGTATCGGATGCCAAGGGTGCTGCCGCTGCTGCTGAAGTGGTCTCGGGATGGTTGTTTACCCGGGGTGGGCTGGCGGGCTGAGCTGTGGAGGCTCGTCTTCTTGATAGCGGCATAGAGTTTTTCGGAGAAGGAAGAGCGGCGCCGCGGTCTTCCACTCCAAAATCGCTCTTCCTGTCTTGCTTTGCCTTCCTTGGCAGCACCTTCCTTGTCTGGGTACTCATTCTAATAAGTTGGTATAGCAGGAGTTGTCAATATCAGTATCCAAAGATAGATATCTAAACAAGATTCGGGAGAGGTGATAAGGTGACGTGTTACTCGCTGGCGGCCATCAAAAGGATTTGAACACAGTCTGTCCTTCCATACCATATGTCGTGCGGAATGTAATAAAATCTTTCAAATATTAGCTTCATTGGTTTTTGCTGGACTGTTTCTGCATAAAAAAATATAGTATGACAACTGATTCAAACATTCAGGCTGTTACGTAGTAAATCACTCATCATCGTGTGTGTTTCATTACGCAAACAGCGTATTTGTGTCTGATAAGATAGACTAGCCTACGCTGGGCCGTATGCCCCTGCCCGATTCAAACCAAACAGATGGACGGTCACTGCGACCAATCAGAGCGGGTATTTCGTACGTGGGCGCGATTTCGCCTAACGACTCTGAGCGAATTGCCTACAAGCCTTTTTTTTTTCTCCGGGCTGGCGCAATCACTAGATATCGTTGCACTGGGTTTTGTCGCGCGCTGTTTTTTTTCCAATAGCGGGCTGATAAAACACGTCTAAAACCTAGACTACACGCACGGGGCGGCAGGCCAGGTTCGCTAGCAAGGGTACAATGTTTTTCGCAGTCTGCGAATTTTCGGAACGTGAAGCCTCTGACTTCGGGTCACTGTCGGACGTTTTCGGACACTTTCCGAGATTGCTAGACTAGACCGACGAGCACGCATAACGTACGGGATTTGTGTACGACTGAATAGGGCTTACGGAATCGCGCATTATATCTCCCAGTTGAATGGGCCTTTAATACTCACACTTTTGAAGCGGCAAATTGACTTTGAATTGCATACTGCTAACTAAAAAAAAATGATTTTTTTCTGATTGTTTCCATGGCAATAACCATTTTTTACGCATGATAGTGGCCTTATATGCCTTAGATTCCTATCAGAATCATTTGGGCAACTCTGAAATTTAAACTTAGACGCAAATTTTGTCTTTTTATGTTACTATTTAAAGACAGCCAGTCCCTTTTGCAGATCACCACAAAACCATCGAAACATTGGCAAAACATATAGAGAACTGTTAGCAAGCTCTATATTCAAAATTTGAAGCTGATGCGTAGTGTAAGATTCAAATAATGCACGTAAACAACGTCTGATTAATAGTCTTTACCTCAGGCTCTTAGCAGTTTGTGTTGAAATATCTGCTTTATTGATTAGTCTGTTTATTAAATTATAAAACGCATTATGAAAAAAATTGTTCTATGGAAGGAATCATCTCCAGAGTTTGGTAGTTACTCATAAAATTAAGATTTCACACACGCATAATAACCACTATGTAACAAAGACTAATACTTTTTTCGCTTTGAAATTTAACGGCTGAAATTTTTTACATATACAGAATGCTTCAACATGCTATATTCTTAGAAATGGTCTTGAATCACACTTTCTTCAATTTACGATCGTGATAGACGATTTCAAATTTTAAGCTTGCAAAAGGGACGGACAATCTTTAAGAAATATATGGCAATTTTGTAACTTCCTCAAATTCAAGAATTTCATTGACATGTTTCCATGGCAAAAGTTCTGGAAGCCACATACACCACCAGCGCAATAGCAAACAGGCAGATTCTGACAGCTGAGGGTCCTGTCTAACATAAAAACATGGATTCAAGTTGTGGCTAAGGGGGGGGGGGGACCTTTTCGGTTTCTGGCCCATGGCCCATGTCAATCCACCAGCAAATGCCATCACAGTGTTAACTCCTTGTCCGCCAGACTCCAGACTGCCCTATGGAAATAGTGTGTATTACCAGTGCAAAAATGCCTCAATGGCGCATTAAGAGTTAATGAAGCTCCTTGCGGACGAGAAGTTGCGGGTTGACGTGCAGAATGCACAATGGCTATTGTTAGAGACAACGATCATGACGTCATCCGTGGCGTACCTGTTGTACAGTACGGGGCTCGCAGAACACTTCAACACAAATGTGCTCTCATTGTAGCTTTTGCAAAGGCAAGACACGTACAGAGACACACATGAGCATGATACTAACACTCAGTCATTTTAGAACATCAGACCTTAACCCCAGACTGTAGGGCATAGTTTTTTCACAGTGCGTTCGCGTCTATTGAACCTAATGTTGAACACACGCACCCCATCACTCCCCACGTGACTTATGGAGTCCATTAATGATCAAACATAATTGCGAATGTTAACTTATTGTGAGTGGTAGCAGAGAAACACTTTACATTAAACCATTTTTTTTCACTTTCATTTCCTTCAGTTTTTCGACATGCCGATCCAAATCAATGAATGGAGTGCTCGCATCGGTTGCTTCTTCCAACGAAGGCGAAAGAAAAAATGGCTTGAAAGGCAGAGCAGGATGTTTGACCAATCACGTGACTTGGTAGAAAAATTGTTTGGCTTACAGAAGCTCCAACGAAAATATGACGACTACTGCCAGAGGAATGAAGGAGGCAGCACGGAAAGTGCAAGAAGATCAACAAACAATCAGGCGATGTCCAAGAATGGAGAGCCATATTCCCAAAATGGCTTTAATGAAAATGCCTCTACACCGTATGCAGGCTCGTTGAACACAGCTAGCAAAGACAAAGGAAGCAACAACAGTTGCGCGAAGGATGGGAGCGTCCAGGGCAATGCCAATCAAGACCTCACAGAGGAAGATACGTCTCAAAGCTACTCTTCTGTCGAGTCCGCGGGTTCAGGTCGTACAAGAGAAGCAGATGGATTGCAGCTATCTCTGACATCAGAAGGCGTCCAATCTTCTAACAACAAGTCCTCTTCAACAAATCCACGAACGCAGGCCAGCTACGACGCTTGCGAATCAACATCTGAGCCGTGCACGAAGAGCGACATACTGGTAGAAGGTATACTCTCCGAACATCTATCAAGGAAGGTCAATGGTACTTGTCCTGGATTCGATCTCAACAAGACTACCTTTGTGACGGTCGAAATACCTCAATCATCATTGGTAAGTTTTTCATTGAAATGTTTTTTTCCCCAGTAATTTAACATGAACTTGTTGAACTACATTTGACGGTGCTAGTGTACGTACAGTTCTACCCAGATAGGTATCCAATGAAAAGGCAATGCTAGAAACGGTCATAGCTGATCCGTTTTACTGACTGTAGGTCCTATGTTAAAATGGATTAGAAAATAATAAAAGCAATATCAATACTGAAGGGCAATACCATTATCTCTGTTTATCACTTCTGGCAAAACAGACTGACACCCCAGTGTGTCATCAAGACGTGTATGAAGCCCTTCTTCACTGTTATGCAACGATTAATGATATGTGAATTATATCAATGTAAACTGCGCAATACTGGCACTCTGGACATGCTGAAATAATTGAACTCTTTTGAGAAGTATGTTGTATGATCGTTTTTTTTCCCTTTAAAGCACCTAACCTGCTCCCAGAATCATAACCAACAAGATAGACCCTGAACACCTCCTTTATTCGTATCCATGTTTGTGTTTAAGGAACGTCCACCTAATGCTGTCTCGCCAGCCAAGTGTACGACTGAGCGGTGCAACGATCACACCTCTAACGTGAACATCGGGGAATTGCTTCTCTTACAAGCTGGGGACGTGGAGACGAACCCCGGTCCGAACGAGAAGTGAGTGTTACCTCTTAATGAGTGATGTAAAACCTTATCTGTCCTTGAGCTGCCTGGTCTAGTGCATAACGAAATTAAAGTTGCCGTAAAACTATGGCAGTTTAATCCCAGATACGAGTATCATGGGTTGTTTAGTTCATGATACGGCTTAATTTCAATAACACTTGACAGCCTCCCATGTGAGTTTTAATTACTAAAACAGTACTTTTAACATGTCCACGGATGTAGCCCTTTAACGTGCATGTCTTAATTAATCTTAAAACGATATATCATCTGCACATTGAGTACATTTACTGTACTTTAAAAATGTGATTTTATGCTGATCAGTATTTCATCTATGAATTAGGTGTTTTGCACTTTGAAAATGCAATGCTTTGGCGTGGCATAATATATGGGTAAGAACATGAGAAGGTTGTGATTATCCCACGGTTAGAATACGGTGCACACCTTAATGGCTTGACACTTCAATGAGTGTTCAAGTCTTATTGCCTTTACCATGTTTATGTTTGTCATTCTACCTCCCAGGTCGCAAAATCTAAAGTCGCTAGAAGTGTGCAAGTTGGCCGAGCTGATGGATCCACAAGACTACAGGAAAGTAGGCCTGGCCTTAGGGATCACGGAAGCCGCGCTGCGCCGATATGAACACGACAAGCAACGCATCGAATGGGCAACCTACCACATGCTGAATGACTGGCTGAACACAGTGAAGGAGAAAGAGGCGCGGACGATCCTGGTTGATAAACTACGTTCAATTCCTTTGGAGAATCTTGCAGATCGCCTTGCTGCAGGTAGATATTATGATGATGCATGCACGCTATCTTATCGTGCTGCGATTAGTCCATGCGAACATGTAATGCTTATTATCGCGATAAAATCTTGATTTGATTTGATTTGATTAAGCTAATTTTTCTGCTTGATTTCCAATACACGAAAGAGACTAGTAGATACAAATTTTAATACATAAATGATGAATAGATAAATAAGTTAGAGTGGAACGCACGTCTCTCTCTCTCTCTCTCTCTCTCTCTCTCTCACACACACACACACACACACACACACACACACACCTTCAAGCTTCGGCTTATTATGAAAACCCTCCGTCCTTCATTTCGTACGATATTATTTCATTCCGTTAAGCTTCGGCTTCTTTTGAATAGCCTGTTGATTGTATTCAAGCATTCTTGGCTAGATTTTTGTTTTGAATATCCGCACTATGCACGAATGGACATATTATGTCCATCCGAGCTACGTCCATGCTAGGAGGGTTTGGTTACATGATGTATCTTTTATTTCTTTCTACAGGACTTGACACGACTGCTTTCTCTTCTCTGTCGGATGAGGATGTTCAGCGGTGCTCTGAGGACCTGAAGCATTACTACGCTACGCGGTTCTGCCAAATCCAGGCGGACCCGTTTAATTTTGACACTCTCCTTCAGTTTGACGATATCTTCACCAATCTCGAACTGGTGGAAGAAGTGAAGAGCACGAAGAAAAAAGTGCCGCTTGATTACGATAAGCTATTAGAAACAAAGGTCAATGGAGCCTACCCAAAACGGCTTCTGGTCGAGGGAGAAGGGGGAGCTGGAAAGACAACGTTGTGCGCCCGACTTGCCTGGGATTGGCTGAAGGGAAGATACTTCCAGCAATTCAAGCTGCTACTGGTAGTTCTCCTTCGCTATGCTAAAGACCAGACTGTGGGCAAAGTCATCAAGACCTACCTTTCTGACCGCAATCATGTAGAAGCGTGGCAGATCGACAAGTACATCCTGACCAATCACACAGACGTCTTTCTCGTCTGCGATGGCTTGGATGAGTATAGTGGGGACTTCAAGAGCTCCCAAGACATCCCAGAGATCATGCACAACCATGCGTACCAGAGCACCACTGTGCTAGTCACGTCGAGACCCTGGCGAGCTGATGAGATACGGGGCCGGAAGGAGCTGAGACAAGCGTATGCATTCATAGCGGTTCAAGGATTCACTCCTGATAACTTGGCAGCCTACATCACAAAGTTCTTTGCTGACGACCCAGTTTCAGGCTCTGATCTCAATCTGTTCATGCAGGATAATGACGTCATCGCAGAGAACATGTCTCCCTTCCCAATCTACACGGCTATGCTGTGTATCATGTGGAAAGAATATAACCAGGAGAGGCGTCAGGCAATACATCGACTGCAGACGTTCTCCCAGCTTTTCCGAGAAATTATCTTCTTTCTCATTGATCACTACATTTCAAAGAGCAGTTGCCAGTCATATGAAGATGCATCAGATGTACGCAGTCGGCGTGATATCGCTCTTGGCATTCTGAAAAAGATTGGGGAGATGGCGCTCAATGGGCTTTTCAAGAAACGACTCGACTTGTCAGAGAGCGATTTCAAATCATGTCCAGATGCTATGGAGGCTGGCTGTAGGATAGGTGTCCTGTCTCGAGAAAGGTGTTTCGCTCAAAGGAAAGACACGTACAACACCTCTTCTCCTGTGATGTCTACCTTCCACTTCCCCCACAAGTTGTTCCAGGAGAATCTTGCTGCAATGCACCTGGCAGCCCTGTACTGCACAGACCGTTCCCGGTACGACCAACTCATGTCTCAGACGGTCATTCCACAATGCAGGGAGTTCAGGCACCTAGTCTACTTCATGTCAGCCCAGGATGAAGATGTAGGAGCTGACGTAATATCACGCCTTCAGAGGCAGAGCAACACTGATTTCCTCGTAGACGTAGCGTTTGAATGTCACAGTCAAGTCGCAGTGGAAGCAGTACAGCACGCCTTGGGAAACAGAACTGTCGACCTTACAATTGGCAAGGAGATGACGCCTCACACTGTAGCAGGCTACCTGTATGTCATGGAACGCCTTCATCTGGTAAATTGAATATGAATTTATATTCATATATATTGAGAATTCCTGGAGACACTACAAAGCTCAACCTTATCTCCTTCCATGTTATGGTTCATGTACTTCAAGATCCTTTAATCACCAATAGGCATACTATTAAACACACCGTCATGCATTATTTCTCCTTCTTTCCAGTCCGCTTCTTTTCCTTCTCAAAGTTCTTCGTCTTACTCCATTTCCGTTATAAGATATGTAAGGCATATGTGGATTATCTCTCTGCATCACTTATAATACGTGCCATGCTTATTGTCTTTTCTAACACATTTGGATATCTGGTCGCTGACCTCTTTCTAACACGACATACTCTAACACTTCCCACCGCCTGTATCAGATTATATTCATCCGAAGCCACACATTGTATTAGTGACCACTGTTCCTACAATTATTGTTGGTTCGCTCCCGTTATATCACAACCCCAATCTTAAGGGGACGCGCTCTTTGTTTCTCTCCATACTCAATAGGAAAAACTGAGCATAGCCAGGAGATGTGGACGCACTGTATCACGTGATGCAGCTGAATTCATCAGCACGTCATCGTCGTTGCGGTCGCTAACGCTACAGAGAGAGGCAGAGATGCACGATGAATTCTACAAGGTGCTTGCTAACCATGCTGAGCAGGCTAGCTCTTCACAGGTAAGATTACTGCCAGAAACCTATACCATTATCATTATCATTTTTGGCAGTAGTAATTTTATTATTGTTTTTATTGATTCATTTACATCTTATTTTTATTTGTTTATATTTTTTGTAATCTATTTTATTAACAATTTATATTTTTGAGGGGGGGGGGGGGGTATTTCATGCACAATCATACCCTCTATAAATTTCAAGTTGCAAGCAAAAATATAATGATTAAAACATGGTTATTACCGACAATATGAATGTATAATCATGTTTATCATGTTGCGTGCTGCATTAAATCCTTTATAGTTATAACTGTATTTCGATAATTGTGTAAACGGCATGCGTTTCGTACTAGAATCATGTCTTCAGTAGTAAAGTGATACCAATTACCATATCAATCCAGTTTGTTGGTATATTAAAGGTATCACTACAATTTACTACTCGGTCGGCCAGGGATTTATTTATTAAATGCATTTCCAGGTCTGATAAACCCCTGCAGATTCCTTGTCTATACTTGTTGAGCCAACATTGATCATCTAGGGAGAGGAACAAATTACAAGTGAATTGATTTAGGCAGTGCAAACCCTTCTGATGTGGTATCACTATATACCGCAATGGCGGATCAAGATGGATAGGGGGGGGGGGGGGGGGTGCGAGTCGGCTGCCCCCTCCAGTTTTCAGACTGTCCAGAGGGGGCCTCCCCCTTTTCAGACTTAAAAATATGAGATCCAACAAGAAGAAATTTCATATCAATTCCTAACGCTCCATGTCATAACCGGGCCGCGCCGGCAGACCGCGAGTTTCTGTTTTACACCCTTGATGCAGTCTACACACCTCGCTGATTAGATATGACGAAGTTCGCCAGGGTGTAAAACGGAAACTCGCAGGCGGACCGAAGCATAATACGCAACTGTAACAACAAGGCCCACACAGCTGTATAGGAGCGGATCATTCTTGTTTTGTTTACCCATCCCCTTCTTATTTTGCACAAATGCTGGAGCCGTCCCTACATGTTTCATAAGAAGTACACAGTATTAAGACAGTATGTACCTTTTGAAGGTCAATCTTCATTTTTTTTGTAAAATCCATGGAAAATGGAAAAAGAAAAAAAAAGAACGTCCCTCCCAATAAGCATTATGATACAATTAGAAACTGACGTAAAGCAAATTTATAGCGATCATAGCGAGATTATGGGAAAGGTTTTGGGGCGGAAATGGCTTTACACTATGGTCTGTATCCCTCCCATTCCCGGTACGTGTGTTCAATGGAAGTAATGCTCGCATCGTGGGCTAAGAGGGGACAGTATGGTCATGAATGAAGACTATGCCCGCTGCGGTTAACAAGGATGGTTTTCCACTTCTCCTGAAAATATTCGTGAAGCTATGACTGTGAGATTTCATACACGTCAAGGGTATACTAATGAACCCTGCCGAGTTTCACTCGTGATTCCTGCAGAGTTGCACGAGTTTCATGCGACCCCTTGTCTGAGCACGGCAGATTGCCCATATCCAAAGCATTTAAATCGGGAGGGGAGGTGGGGAGGGGAGGTGGGGTAGGGGGGGGGGGGGGGGCATCCATTCACGCACTCTCCGCACGCTCGGATGGCCTGTCTAATGGCTATGCCATTTAATAGCAGCTAAATGAAAGCGCCGTATGGTGTACGGAATGATATTGCAACACGCCATTTCATTGAAATAATCCATCAATACCATATCCCAATGGAGATAATGTGAAGATATACAAACAAACATCTTTCCGGCACATGGCTTTTTTCGGATCGCCTGAATACAGTGTAAGCAGATCATTCTTATGAAAGTTCTGGCACTGTGACAACTGCGTGTTATTTTGACCCCACATTGGTATATAATGGTCGAATGAATGGAAGTCATTTGGACAAATTAACAATAATTTGAATTTTCACATTTGTTTTGGCAGAGCATGTATGAAATGTTAAGTGTACCATAGGGTGTGTTGTATACCATTAGACTAAGAAATTTGTGTAGAGGGTGGGCAAAAACAAACATTTTATATGTTACTTGAAACGCTTTAAAAACCCGTAGTAAACGGGTTAACTTTTTTGTCCATTAAAACCTAAACTACCACCCTGAGCCAGAGACGGGACACTTTCCCAGACCTACAGCGGATGGTCGGAAAACAACAAGTATTGGGATGTTACTGGCCTCCTCGTAAAGAGCTATACCGACGTGGTAATCACAATCATTTATATTTTCAGTGCGATCGTTACTTCATATTGTAGTAGGAATTTTCGAGCGAGATGGAGACATTGTGTCTCTGTCCGCGTCAGGAAAGTCGATCGTAGGCGTCTACCAGTCTACCAATCAAATCGTGGCCGAGATTTTAAAGGAAAGGAGGGGGGGGGGGGGGCTCAAAATAACCCCCCCCCCCCCCTCCCCAAGTCAGTTTTGCTGAAGGTAGACTTTCGTTCATTCAATATGTTTTTTTATTTGATTTCGGGATAATTTGGTTGGGATCATTCAAGAGCATATTTGCAGCATCACAGTGGACAAACTTTCCTTGTAAAAAAACGCGATAAAGATAAGTCGAAAAGACTCGTCTTAACTCGTTAATTACAAAGTAAGTTTGATCGTCTGACGCTACTATATGGTACGCCGACCGCAAAAATGAATAGTACTACGTGTTATACATTTGCACTCTTAAACGATAAAAAAAAATGCTTGGAAGCCACGTCCGGCTTTATGTTAGTACCTGTCAAATGTAGGCCTATACATTTTAAGGAGATATTTTGAAATAGATTTTATCCAGTAATATATATCAATGGCATTTATCATGATTTTGATTTGGCTAGAATGGCCCAATGAATTATTTTTTTTCGAATAACACAACGCCCCTGTGCCTACCCACCACCACAGCAACCAAATTAAAACAACATTTATATGCACAGGCAAAATTGTGTGTACATTTCCCTCAATCAACGTAGCAACTTAGTATTTCTTCATCTCCCTTTCACAATGTTATGTCATTAATTTTTGTACAAGACAACCACGCAGCTTGCTCGCTACCCAGGCCGCAAACCCTGTTTGGGTGTCCATTACACATGGGCTGTTGTAAAACGTGGCTGGGCGTCAATGCGTTTGGGAGACTAGCGTGCACATTTTCTATATGCACTACCTTTGCAATTTATTGCTGTTTGAGAAATGGCGACCAATTTTTTTAAATTACCACTATGGAAAAATTAGTATTGACAAATTGTTTACAAGTGGATTAAAAAAAAATAAACTTTACTCGCACCATATATGATACATCATATTTTTGACTTCTGGATGTTTATATTGTTTGGCAAAGAATTATGTCTTACTTTCTTTCCCAAAAAATAGAATTTGATGAAAATAGATAGCCTATGTCTTCACATTTCATCAAGTATTTCCACTATCTAATGAAATAAAAACTTTTCAGAAAACTGTCCTGTCATCTTAATATGAGGGGGCCTACACGATGTGCTACAATCACGGGCAATATTTGTATTCCGTATTCATGGTTCTCCAAATTCCCAAAGTGATATTAGCCATATCAGCATTTTGTAAATTTTCCATAGCCTCTACCTGCCCCTCTGCCATATAATACAAACCCGTATATTGGCTCACAGTGTCCATTATGAGCCTATTGTATCTACGTTTTCTCCCACATTGCACTTTGTTTTTGTCTTGTCACTAGTCTCCCTCTCTGTATCTCACTTCTGTCTCCCTCCATGTAGTGAAAACTTTGAGCCCGTTTTGGACAAAAGGTGAATACGCGCTCGCTGCCCGAGTGCGCATCACCGGTCTCGGCTCGAATTGGGTAGGACTACTCCATTATGGCATACAGGGGTGATTGCTTAATTTACGGATTTACGGCTGCACAAGTAGGACACAGGTTCAAATGTATCCAAATGCAAACATTTCGCATGCATCCTCCACACGTTCTTCAGCTATTGACCGCAAGCACTTGTGTTTCATAACATAATTTTAAATATGGGGTTCGTTACAGGGGAAACGTAACATTGTTCTAAAATCTTCCTTTCAACTGGCGGATCCAGCTCGAGCCTAGCCAGAGCTATCAAGCCCTCAAACTCAGAGTCAGACGAATGCAAATGAAGTCAATTAAACCTTGTCAGTTTGAAACCATGAATTCCAACACAAGTAACAAGACTAGTAACAATTAAGGGGTCGACATGCTTTATTGAGTTACCATGTTTATTCCCACAAGTGTACGCTAGCTACCAAATTAATCATTTCGTAATAAAGCTGCTACTAGTACTATAAAACCAACATATATTTGCACGCGTGAGACCAAGTCTCAGTCACCATTCACACAATATTCTTTCGGCTGCAGAGTGCAGACAACACCGAAAATATGCGTTTATTTCATTATTTAGCGATGTGTATGGGAAATACGCTCCACAGCATTAAACAATGGGTGAACTTTTAAATATCTCACCTGCATTGTTCTAAATATTCTGGACATTGTTAGTAAAGGAACACAAATGTCACAGGAATATGCAGTTCTCGTCGCTGAGTCGTACTCGTGAGTCCTGCGCGTCTGCAGCGCGTACCTGATTGCGCGCAACACTCGCGACGCCCCCGCTCTATAATGGAATCGTCGCATTACGTCATTTGCCGCAGTTCTCGTTGCCTTCTTTTCTATTATTGTCTCTCATTAGACAAAACTTTTTGGAACAAAAGTGCAACGAGATTTTACAGCCAATGAGAATAAGTTTTATATCAAGTTTTAGTGTGAAATCTCTTCTGTCAGAAACCGCTCGCCCCAGACTGACTGCTTGCTTCGTTTGTTTTCTGTAGGCCTACACGTGTGTGATGTACATGTTTGTTCGTCGAATTCGGAGGCATTTCCCATAGACTTCCACCCCAAAAGACGAATGCGTAACAGATTTCAAGCAAAAAGTGCAACGAGACTACTAGTTATCCTCGAATTATTGTTAGTTAATCATGTGTAGAAAAGTGTTGGCTTTCAGATGCTACTCGCCCCAAGCGAGGATATTTATGCTAACATGTAAAAAATTAGCGATTTATGACACAATGTCACGAACTCTAACATAAATTTACGTGTTATATCGACGCGCGGACATGCACACGCGCGCACGGTGAGCAAATGTCCACAATGTTTCACTATGAGTCTGTCACGGATAATGTTTCTTCTCATAATGTCTCTCTCCGTCTCAGACAAGCACGTACATAATACATTACCATTGATGTCACCCCTTCCCACCCCACTCAACACGTGTACTACGTGGGTTGTAGTGAGACGCCAAGTTAAAAAAAAAAAAAGTTATAGGTGAGATTTTCACGACTCGGCGTCTCGAAGCGGCCCTCGGAGCCGGGGGAAGCTACCTCCCATGGTAGCTAGGAGCTCGCTTTTCTTATAGCTGTTAATGGTGCAATTTGGTGCACACTTAAGCGACATTTTTATTTAATTATTTTGGAAGACGGCTCGTGCGGCTCGTGCAGAGGCGGCCTAGGCCAGTGCGTACCCTATTTCCTATATAGCAAATATATAGCAAATAATGCTACCTTTTTTGTTCCTGTCGGGTGCCGATGCATGAGAGAATGAATGTCATGCGTGACGGAACCCAGTGACGGATCCCAGTGAATGCGTGAGTCTCACGCAGAATGCGTGAGACTTGAGGCAGCTCTGATTGCGCAGCACTAACAATCTTAAATCTATATTCTGACTTTTCTATTGAGAGCAAAACACATTTAGTAGGTCTACTTACTGATACCTTCGTTTTATAGGCAGCTCCAGTTGTGGACTAGCTATCTTTAGTCCAAATTAGTTTAGAGTTTTTCGAGGCGGAACTTTTACATGGGCAATAAACATCATTTAATGACCTTATCAATCTGTGTGCGCTCTTTGATCACTGTGTACAGATCGAGAGGTTAGCTCTGAACTTGATGGACCTTTAGAAGAGAGCGTCTGCATATAATAGGTTCAAAAACTTGATAAATAGTTAATTTACAAAAGTTATATTATTTTAATTTTATTTATTTCATATGTGAGTGCTGTAATTTGTGTTTGCAAACTTGTATCAACACTGCTAACAAGGAAATAGTGACCCAGTCAGTTTTTTTTTTCTGTTTCTGTATTACGATTCTTTATCAAAAATGTCTGTACTGCAACTTATATACACTTTAAAACGATGTGAGATACTGCTTTTAAAATTCCAAATGTTGATGTTAACTGAAATATTAGCTCTAAACCCAAATTAGTTTCGATTTTTTTTTTTAGGCTTACCCTCAAAGTGAACTTTCAATAACATTAACTGATCACATTAATCTAAGTGCGCTCTTGTTTATAAACCGTGTGTATTTCTGTTCTGATCGTTCTGGGATCACTTTGCACAGATCGAGAGCTTAGATCTGCGCGTCATGAATCTGCGCGTCATGAATGCGTCTGCATCATCACGTGATCTTGGTCTGTTTGTGTGCGGAGTACCCAGTCTGACAGAGGTCCGTCTCAACCAGTGTAGCTTTCACGATGGCTTCTTCTCAGCATTAGCATCGGAGGCTTCAGGCACACAGGTAATATAACAAATGTGACAAGTTAATGATTTTTTTTTAAAAACACGTTAACTATATTTCATGAACTTTGTGTGAGTATTCTTAGTGATTGAAAGTGTGTATTAATAGTGCTGACAAGGAAATAACGATGGTCAGTTTGTACTGTAATTATATTATGGTCTTGTTATAATCTTTTTAATAAAATGTAGGCCTATAATCTGTAAATTAAGCACATCCCATAGAACCAAAAATACTTCCTTCAAAAATGTAATTGTTGAGGTGGCCTAAAATAAGCTCTAGACTAGTCCAAAATAAGTTTAGAGGGTTTTTTTCGAGGCGGAACCTCAACATGGGGTAGGCTATAGGCCCTAAATAGCATTAATTGATCGTGTCTGTTTGTGGTCTGTTTGTGTGCGGAGCACCCAGTCTGACAAAGGTCAGTCTCTACTGGTGTAGATTTCACGATGGCTTCTTCTCAGCATTAGCATCGAAGGCTTCATGCACACAGGTACTATAAAGTTCAACAATTTCAAAACCAGGTAATTACAAATTAAATTTTACATCGACATGGACTTTAAAAAGCATTAATTGATCACGTCAAACTGTGTGCGCTCTTGTTTCTAAATGTTATGAATTTCTGTTCTCATCGTTTTGGGATCACTTTGTACAGATCAAGAGCTTAGACCTGAGCTACATGAACCTTGAGATGAATGCGTCTGCATCATCGCGTGATCTTGGTCTGTTTGTGTGCGGAGTACCCAGTCTGACAAAGGTCAGTCTCTACCGGTGTAGCTTTCACGATGGCTTCTTCTCAGCATTAGCACCGAAGGCTTCAGGCACACAGGTACTATAAAGTTCAACAATTTCAAAACAAGGGGCCGCATTCCATAAAGAATTTTAAGATTTGGCTTAGCCAAATCGTCTAACCTAAGAAAAAATGCTTAAGTTTATGGAATACCGTTAGGACAAATTTCTTAGACAAGAAAAAGGCTAAGACAAATTGCTTAGACTTAAGCAAAAATTCTTAGATGTTTATGGAATACGGCCCCAGGTATTTACAAATTAAATTTTACATCGACATGGACTTTAAAAAGCATTAATTGATCACGTCAAACTGTGTGCGCTCTTGTTTCTAAATCTTGTGTATTTCTGTTCTCATCGTTTTGGGATCACTTTGTACAGATCGAGAGCTTAGACCTGAGCTACATGAACCTTGAGATGAATGCGTCTGCATCATCACGTGATCTTGGTCTGTTTGTGTGCGGAGTACCCAGTCTGACAGAGGTCGGTCTCGACCGGTGTAGCTTTCACGATGGCTTCTTCTCAGCATTAGCATCGAAGGCTTCAGGCACACAGGTACTACCATTTCAGCAATTTTATAACTAGTTATTCACAAAATAAATTCTACAATGGCATTGACATGGACTTTTATAGGGCAGTAACTGATCACGTCAAACTGTGTGCGCTCTTGTTTATAGATCTTGTGTATTTCTGTTCTGATCGTTTTGGGATCACTTTGTACAGATCGAGAGCTTAGATCTGAGCGAGATGTACCTTGAGATGGATGCGTCTTCATCACGTGATCTTGGTCTGTTTGTGTGCGGAGTACCCAGTCTGACAAAGGTCCGTCTCTACGACTGTAGCTTTCACGATGACTTCTTCTCAGCATTAGCATCGAAGGCTTCAGGCACACAGGTACTAATACAAGTTCGACTAGTTGATAAATAGTTCATTTAAAGTTACATTGACTTTATTTTCCATGTGAGTGTCTGTGATAGCGTTTGCAAATATTTATCAACACTGCTAACAAGGAAATAATGATGAAGTCAGTTTGTTATGTTTTCCAGAACTATGACACATACTTCCTTTAAAATTCCAAAATGTTGAAGTGGCCTAAAATAAGCTCTAGACTAGTCCAAAATAAGTGTACCTGAGTTTTTCGAGGGTGAACCTCAACACCAGCTATACATAGCATAAATTGACCATGTTAATCTTCCTGCGGTCTTGCTTATTAACATTGTGTATTTCTGTTATAAATGATCATACCATACACAGGTACCATAACAAGTTACACTTTTTGTGTGCAAATACGAGCGAGTAGTCATTCCTGCCCTGCTTCGTAGCGCTCTAAGGTCTTTGCTTCTGGCACACAGGTAGAGTGAGTGGTCCACAAACCACGGCCCTGGCCCTACCCTTGAAACCGGCCCCCGCGTATCGCGTATTTCTGCTCAGATGCGCGTTATCGAACACGCGATGCGCGAATATACAGTAGTTACTTTACAAAAAGCTACTTTGATTTGATTACATATTTCTAGTGAGTGTTCTTAGTGATTGAATATCTATATCAATACTGCTAAGAATGAAATAATGGTACAGTCAGTCCGTTCTGTATCTGTATCTTTAACTTTACATTTATGATTCGGGTGCCTCTTTTGAATATTTTGCATACCAATATAAAGATATTAAACACTGAAATATCACTCACAGATCAACAAAATATGCTTTTTAAAGAAATAATTTTGGATTGAAGATTAGAGAGAAAGCTTTGAGAATTGCGATTCAAATATCGCTCAGTAAAACACCACACATTCACTTCACTGAAGCTTGAAACCGGCCCTAACCGATAATGTCCGATATATCCGTCAATCCGACGAGTACAATACCGACATTTCACCAGGGGGCATTTCATCAAAGGACTTGTCGGACGTTTTATCCGACAAACTGTTATAAGCTACTGAAATGCTTGCATCTTATTGGCGGAGAGCAAACTTGTCGGATAAAATATCCGACAAGTCCTTTGATGAAATGCCCCCCAGGAGGGCGTTTCATGAACATTTTTCGTCTGACAAGCTGTCTTTTTTCTGACAGTTACCATAGTAACAGTCAGAGGCTAGTGCCTCTTAGCCAATCAAAACCGAGGATTTCACTGAAGTTGTCAGCACTGATCATTTGGTCAGTGCTGACAACGTTCATGAAATGCCCTCCAGTATTGCGTCTTTAAGAGCATGCATGTTCCTTCCAGTGGCATGAAACACGGAAAACTTTATGCGATCAAGGAGAAAATTATGGAATTACGAACGCAAGTTGAAAACAAGAGATATTGTGAACGAAAATGTGCAATCGTTATATGTACACATTGTGAAAAAATTTTCTTCCAAGATTCGTGCTTTTTGAGTACTAAGTGGGAGATGGAGAGGGGCGTGAGGTAGACATGTGCAGTGTGGAGCTGTATGAATACTTGTAACAGGCTTAACAAGTTTGTGTTCTTTACATAATGGTTAAAAAATCTCATTACACCCTGATGTTGAGGATTGTGACCAATTGTGACAAATTTTATGCGAAAATGCACAATCGCGCATCGAACCTTCGATAACGCGCATTGAGCAGAATACGCGGGCCGGTTTAGGGACCACCCATTAACACTTTATACTACATATGTTCCACTGTTTACGTTATACTTCATGCTGATAACAAGGAAACACTGATACAGCCAGTCCGTACTGTATCTCTCTCGTTATCTAAAATATATTGTTCACTTTTACATGATAAATAGTAACCATGGTCAGATAATGCTTTCCAAAATCCAGATGTTGACTTCGACTACAAAATCGAATTCAAAACTAGTTTCCAGGTAATTTTTATACTAATTTACTTGCCAGGCCACCCCCCTTCCCCTTCTTCACTCTCACACACACTTATACAGACAGATGCACACGTGCGCATCCACACAAACACACAGACGCATACGCATACACATACTTATACACATGCTTGTACGTATACATGCACGCACATGCACACGCAAAACAGTGACAGATCCATGTTATTTTCACTATTCAAGATTCAATTTTATATTTCCACCTAAAAAGCAAACAAACACATTACCAAAACAGCAATGTGAATTCACGTATAATAAACAAAACAAAAAAGAAACAACATTTAATTAACACAATTAATTCATGAAAACAGTACTTTCTCCAAAGAGAAGAAAAGTTTGTGTTGGACCCCAAGTACACTATACACTACTAGTATGCTACAAGAGTCATCTAATGTTTTACGCCGATGGTACTAAATTGTAGAATTACAGCATTCGGATTTAGGCGATGTTAATCACAAATGGTTCATCGTGTTCAAGTGATTAAAGAATGGTCAGAAGTAAACGATCTGAACTCAGTATACGCCACTGTCGCATTTGTGCACTTGTGATACGCACAATTCCTATTTTTTTCTTATCTGACAGAGAAAGGGTTAAGCCCAATAGAAGCAAGATTAAATTTTTCACATATCCTCTCGTTTTGTTCGACAGAATCCTACATTTTACATTGGTTTGGATGGCGCACGGGACAATTTTGTGAGGAAGTGTTTAATTGCGGTGCAAAGTTTGATGATGAATTTACTATGGCCAATTCACAAAATGCAGATCTGCTACTTCTACACTTCTCCAAATTCATAAAATTTGCAATATACAAACTTCTAAGCGCTGAGGTCATGCATTTTAAAGTGTCTCCTTGATTTATGTAACAGCCTCCCTTCTGGGATTCCTGGCTGGTCAAGTCCAACATATGCAGGTTGTGCAGAACTCTGCAGGCCCAAAACCACTAAAAATGTACAATTCAGGTTTCGGAATTTTGAAAAAATAAAGTTCCTTAAAAATCATCCAGACAACAAAAAAGTGAAAGAAGTGACTCTAAATTTTAATTAAAAAAATATAGGCAACAAATGTCGCGAACTTTTTTTTCTATGATATGTTAAGTTGAACATGGTCATTTTACCTCTGTAACTTACGTTACTGTGCTTATTTTTAATTAGCCACATTCATTCTTTGAAGAGCTGGACAATGCCAATATCCTACCATTATCGGATACTTTCAAACATCTGACCATTCTAATTTCAAAGTAGCTGACTATACTTTCTATTCATTTTGATGAGTTATTGTTACCGTCAATTATTGTATTGTAATTGTGATCCAGGTTGTAAACTAGGCAAGGTAGATTTTTCTTTATATCATTTTCATCATATTACATAAAACTTTCATATGCCTACCAAAAGTTATTATTTGGATTTGTCAAACATATATTCTAAAAAAAATTCTATCATCAATTGACAAATGAATAAGCGAGTGTTCAAACCTTGGTAACGTATGTTACGTATATGAGTCACGTATGTTACAAATATTAATCACTGAGAAGAAGAGTGATTTTAAGAGCTTTTCTAAATATCAACAATACCAACATTGCACGAATGCGTCAATACTTCTGGCAGAAGATTTGTTTAACTGTTATCCGATGTCACCGTCTTTAGAGTGATCACACATTTGGCCTGAAAGCATGGAAAGTGGAAAATGTGAATAAAATCATTAAATTCCAAGAGTATATAATATGTCTCAATATGACGAGCTCCACTGCAAAATTACTTGTTAATGTGACCTGTTTAAAACCACAATAATACATTTATACAAAAGTCATGAAAGGCATTATCGAGTAACCCAAAGTGTATCAGTGTGTAGTATAGATAATGATAACGTATGTTTCAATTATTTCCGGATTGAAATAGTAATCTCTCGAAAGTAGAGATGCCTTGAAAGGGCAAGAATTATGAATCATACATCGTAAAATAAAACACATCAAATGTAAATGTACAAACTGGTCAGTATTTAACCGTAAAATATTTTTATAAGTATGCATCATTATATCTAGCTTTTAAAGTAAAAAACATGAAGGATATCACGCGAGCCTGTGAATTTATGAGAACATCATTTTATACATGTATATATATATATATATGTTGTATATGTATAATTTCTTACATTTATATATATATATATATATGCGTGTGTGTGTGTGTGTGTGTGTGTGTGTATGTGTGTGTATGTGTGTGTGTGTGTGTGTTTGTATGCGCGCGCGCGTGTGTGTGTACGCATGAATATCACGAGTTTCATTAAAACAAATACCAAGAAATGTTTACGTCTTTCAACAACAATAATGCATAGTTTGCATAATAGTCACAACATAAAGAATTGTGAGTTGTATCGAAAGAGTAATTCAACCACAGTCATACGTATGTTTCGTAATTGAAGCATTCAAAACTGGGTACGTGAATACACATTTTCTCACAACTTTGGGGTTGAGAGTGAAACTAACGTATAACACCTTGTTATAAATGAAATGCAACAATGACAAACGCACAAAGAAAGGCATACCTGTCGTACTTTGCTAGCATTTTTGTTTTTCGTTTCTGAAACACATGTAACTTTGCATGTTACACTTTGGAAAAATATAATATGCGCACAATCCATTATTTCCATTGCAAACGCTAAGCAAATGTACAAAAAAGAACAATTAAGTGAAAGTTGTAACTGAAAAGTTCAGTTACATAATTTCCTCAAACACTTTACTTCGAAGATCATGTGCTCCTTTTCGATTGTAGTGGCTGGCTCAGGTGAAATACAGAACAGTCTTTTTGATAGACGCCGTGGAGCTTCAATGTGACAAAGTACCTGGTCACGTGCCACCTATAGTTTATTTTCTCTGACCGGCCAATTTAAGAACGTGTTTTCTTTCACCTTCCCACTCCCTGTGGTTTCAATAAAACTGATGTGAATATCTTCGTCATCTGCTTCAAGAACTTGACCCACATACCAGTCCTCATCGTACATAAAGCCGCGATAGACCCAGTCTTCTGTCTGATATACTAGCTTCACACTTTGGTCAGAGGACTGTATCATCCCATTGTTTTGACTTTTTGTCTCCGGTAGTCGGCCTGAATCTCGGCTCTTGATTTTCCTATTTTTACCTTTTGGATCTAAGGAGTAAAGATACAATTCTCGCATCAGTGAAATCAGAAAACTCACATTCTCAGTTGGTGATATAAAACACTTACATAATACGTAACCTATGTTACCTCAATTTACAGGGAATCAAGAGTATCATAATTGATTTGAAAGATTGCGATTGCTTTAACTCTGAAGTAAATAGTATGATAATTGAAATGAAAACATAATTCGCATCGTTAATATAATATTTAACATGCAAAGTTAGGATTGATTTATAGTCATTGAAACCTACGTTACCACTGTATTCAGGGCAACATTGACATTATTTAACCCCCTAAAGAATGCTCAGTACAAGCCTAAAATTGTAATATGTACTTCCTTCTGCTTACTTATGGATAGTAGTCATATTCAGGATAAAACTTTGGCGCTAATTACGACGGTACAGATGCAGATATAAAATTGAAACCTACGTTACATGAAGTGAAACCTACGTTACGGTATTGTAAGTACCTACAGTTACATTAATTTCTAAATAAGATGTAAACTTTCCATTCTTCTCGATAAAACAAACATCGAAGAATTTGATTTTATCAAAGGTACCAACATTTGAATGCTATAAGCTGAAACATGATATTGAAAACATTCGTACATTTGCAAAGAAATATCTCGTGCACTCTGTTCACGACGTGTCATCATTGCAATGCGCCCTCTTGTCGTTTTGACTGTTTCTAAGCAATTATGATGAGAGATGGAGCTAGATAGCACATGTTAGCGATGATTCCTTGTAACGTTAGCGATTTTGATTCATATTATTTTTTCAGGCGGTAACGTATGTTGCGGTAACGCAGGTTACATCTGACATTCGATGTGATTCTCTCGAGCGATAACAAATGACTCATGAAATAAAAACTCGGTACAGAGGTAGGGGTACCAAATGCCTCTGTTTGGTAACAACTTGTAGCATTTCAATTCTTAACCTTCCATAACGGTGGCAACGTATGTTTCATTCCTTAACCATACGGTCTGAAACATGCTTGTGTATGAAGCTTTTATTCTTCATTGGATGCTCATGTGGCATAACCCCGGGCATAATTAATGTTCACAAGTAATATACGAGATATTTTCTAAGTTTTTAGGATGGATAATGAACAAATCTAATACCAAGGAATTTTTAAAACTGGGAATATAAATCACGGTAACGTATGTTTCACATACTTTGCGACAAATTTGATTTGTAAAATAATCAAATTGAATAGTTTTTAAATATATTAAGTCTTATCTTGCATTGTAGGCATATGACCTTAGTTGTTTTAGAACCAGTTGTAATACGAATAGAACTTGTTTTTAACTGCATAACACAACAAATCTATATATATTTTTGATTTGCGACATGCCGTTTTCGTCGGGATTGCCGTGTTTATGTATTCATAACTTCTGAAAGGATCAAAGCTGAAGGTTGAGATTTTCGGCAGATATAGTTAACAATATACATAAGGTGACTATTAACCCCGAAATACGTTAATTGGGCAATGCTTTATTTTTTCCTTGGTGGAATCATTGCGACACGTTTTTCACTGAATTGTACATATTTAGTGGTTTTGAGCCTGCAGCTCGTCTTATATACCGTGTTAGAAAACAGGAATCTTTTTCTTTCATTATAAGAGACTTACATTGGCTACCCGTTCATCCTAGTCTTTCATTCAAAATGGTGTTGTTCGCCATGAAGTGTTTTCATAATTTTGCACCTACTTATTTCATTTCGTTGTTATAAAAATTGATTCTAATGAGAACATGTATTTGGTATTTCACCAGTTCTGACCAGGCAATCTAGTGAACGCAGCCTCGCTGACCCACCCTGCCACATGCTTATGCAACAATCTTTCGGAACTTACAAAAATGATTCCCTTGATGAATATTAGATCGCATAGAAGACGAATGCATTCATAATGTGTTAATTTTTGTTTAAACATACAGTACCTCATGTATTTCATAGTTTTTTTTCTCTACAGTGCAGAGAAACATATTTGATTACTGTGTGCTATGCGCTATGTACATTAGAATCAGTACGCATCGTCATTATCATTGAACAAAACACAAAACATTGACATGTATGTCGATTATTTGAATGAAAAACCATTAGGTTTTTGTTCTTTTTTGCCACGATTAGAAAGGAATAGTATTGCAATGTTACGCTGATCATCTTTTATGACGTGTTGTGTGTTATGGTTGCAGGCTGCTGGTGGGGAGAGCACCCCTCCTTGCCCGCTAACCAGGCTGTGGGTAAATGAGGTCACACTGTCTAGATGGACGTATGGTGACATGAGCGCTGTGTTCCCCTCCCTGAAGAGAGTCACCCTGGTGGTGGATTACGGGATATACTATGGTGACGAGGACGGGTATGGTTTCTATGATGTGCCATCCCAGCTCCAGCTTCCCGGCGTCACAGTACTCAACGTCATACCTGAGCAAGGCAGTGAAGACATGACACGTCATGCATCCGCCCACCTAAAGCAGCTGCCCACAGTCTTCCCTCATCTCCTAAAGCTGACTGTCACTGACTTCACGTGGAGCAGTGATGATGCACCATCATTGCTGCGTTCACTCTCCAGTCATCCACATCTCAGGGTTCTCAGGTAAAGCCGTGTGATTGACAGTGCTCGTGTCATGATGTACACTCTCTCTATTACAAACAGGAGCATAGATGTATTTAAGATGTATGGGGGGGGGGGGTATAATCACTCCAGTACCGTAGTATAAAGTAATAAAAAGTGTTTTAAGTTTTCAAATCTGAAAATATGTTTTTCTTTTTTGAGAGATACAAGGTGTACATTGAGCGCGCTTAGGCCCGATCTCTAGGTCTGTAAAACAACACGATGTGGATGATCGTTTTTTTTTTTTTTTTTTTTTTTTTTTCAGTAGCCCATTGTTGTGAAAATTGTAAAAACGTGTTGAGGATCATTGTTAACATTTAAAACAAATCATTCATACTTTGAAAACCCGCTCTTATAATGTCTAGTCCAGATTCAGGACGTTGTTTGTGAATACACGATAGCGCGCATCATCGGTATAGGCCGTGGGCCAGAAACCGAAAAGGTCCCTCCCCTTAGCCACAATTTCAAATGTTTTTATGTTAGGCAGGACACTTAGCTGTCAGAATCTGCCTGTTTGCCACTGCGCTGGTGGTGGGTGTGGCCTCCAGGGCTGTTGCCATGGTAACATGTCAGTGAAATTTTGGAATTTGAGGAAGTTACAAAATTGCCATATATTTCTTAAATGTTAACATAAAAAGACAAAGTTTGTGTCTAAGTATATATTTCAGAAGGTGCCCAGTTGATTCTGATAGAAATCTAAGCAATTTAAGGCCACTCTCATGCGTAGAAAATGGTTATGGCCATGGAAACGATCAGAAAAAATGCATTTTTTTAGTTAACATTTCAAATATATGTTAATAGGCAACTCAAAGTCAAATCGCCGCTTCAAAAAGTGTGAATATTAGGATATCAAACTCATATCGATGAAGAATGAGGTATTTTTAAGTGCAAACAGTCAAGCATAAGAGCACCGTTACTATGACAACATCATGGTGCACGAAATACTGAAATTACAGAAAAATAAGAAATTGCCATCTATTTATCATATGGCGACCTAAAAACACAAAATTAGTGTTTTATTACATGTTTTTGAAGGTGCCCAGTTGATCTAGATTGGAATTTAAGTCATAACAGATCACGATGATGCCGAAAAATAGTAGTTGCCATGGAAACGATATGAACCAAAAAGGCAATTTTCTTAGAAAACCATTCAAATATATGTAAATACACAGCAAAAAACCTAATCCAAGTTTATAGTTTTATGAATATTTAGTTGCCAGAATAGTAGCAATGAAGATTGAGTCATTTCTAAGTGACAACTGTCACCCATAATATGACTGTTGCTATGACAACACCATGGTACCAAAAATATTGAACTTACAGAAATATAAGAAAGTGCCATTTATTTTTCAAATGTTAACATAAAAACACAATATTAGCGTCTGAGTATACATTTACTAAGGCGCCCTGTTGATTCTGATCAGAATCTAAGTCATATAAGGTCATTATCATACCTAAAATAGTCGTTACCATGGAAACGACGTGTAAAAAGGGCATTTTTGTTAGATATGTATTCAAATATCTGTAAATTCACAGCACAAAACCTAATTCGTCGTTAAGTTTTGATGAATATTTACATGCCAGAATAGTTGCAAAAAAGCTTAAGTCATTTATATGCAATGACTGTCGTGTAAAAAACACCATTGCTATGACAACACCATGATGTCAAAAATACCGAAATTACTGGATTATAAGAAAGTGTCATATGTTTCTCATATGGTAACTTAAAAACAAAAAATATGTGTCTAGGTATACATTTACCATAGCGCACAGTTAGTTCTGATTGTAATCTAATTCATTAGGAATCACAATTGTGCCTAAAATGGCTGTTGCCATAGAAACGCTGTGGACAAAAAAGGCAATTTTGTAAGTAAAACATTCAAATATATGAAGGCCATGGGCCGCAAACCGAGAAGGTCTTCCCCCCCCCCCCCTTAGCAGCAATTTCAAACCATGTTTTTATTTTAGGCAGGACCCTCAGCTGTCAGAATCTGCCTGTTTGCCACTGCGCTGGTGGTGGGTGTGGCCTCCAGGGCTGTTGCCATGGTAACATGTCAATGAAATTTTGGAATTTGAGGAAGTTACAAAATTGCCATATATTTCTGAAATAGTAACATAAAAAAAAAAAATGTGTCAAAGTATACATTTCACACGTTGCCCAGTTGATTCTGATAGGCATCTAAGCCATTTAATGACAAGATCCTGCGTAAAAATGGGTATTGCCATGGAAATGATCAGAAAAGGGCATTTTTAGTTAACAATTCAAATATATGTTAATAGGCAACTCAAAACCAAATTCCCGCTTTTAAAATTGTAAATATTGAGAAATGAGACTCATGATCAATGACGACTGAGGTATTTTTAAGTGCGAATAGTCAAGCATAAGAGCACCGTTCCTGTGATAACACCATGGTACCAGAAATAGTAAAATTACAGAATTATATGAAATTGCCATATATTTATCATATGGCGACCTAAAAGCATAAAATCAGTATTCGAGTAAACATTTATCAAAGTGCCAAGTTGATTCAGATTGGAATTTAAGTTATAACAGATCACGAAGATGCCTGAAAATGGTAGTTGCCATGGAAACGATATGAACCAAAAAGGCAATTTTGTTATAAAACTAATCAAATATATGTAAATACATCGCCTACGACCTAATCCTAGTTTATAGTGTTATGAATATTTACATGCCAGAATGGTACTAATCATGATCGAATCATTTCTAAGTGATAATTGTCATACCTCGAATGACTGTTGCTATGACAACACCTTGGCGGCAAAAATAAAATTGATATCCTAAGCACATACAAAGCGTTACCAAGATGATGTGAGGCACTTTCATCTCTTGTGCTTTCTTATCGCCTTGGCGAATGTATCTCGTTATCTGTGTTTTTTCTTTTTAACTGGTTTTGGATGTTGGTGCTAGGCCATTGTCATGATATCTCACCATGGTACATGTATGTTGCGTGCTCAGCACGAGGATGTCCAGCATGCTAAGATACACGTTTTACAATGTGCAGGAAGAGTCTGTGGATGGTGGCAGTGATGAAGGTGACAATTGAAATTGAATTGTATGGTATTATGTTTTCATTTTACTATTGAGTTTATAAAACTACCTATGTATATTTATATAACATAAATGTAGCATAATACATCGTATTCTGGTATAATACATTCAATGTTTTGCACCAGTGTATTGACAATGTAACTGGCAATTATGCATGACCTCGATAACCTTGGATTACCGGATCTTATGTACAATCAGAAGCACAGTTACAAAAGTCATATACATGTACCTTGTTACTTTTGATATGTTTTGTGGTGTTTCCTATGTTGAATTCTCTAATAATTTGTATTTTTGTTATGTACTTGCTAAAGCAACAATATTTGTCATGACCTGGACCATAATTGACAACAAATCTTGAAGGCATTCGTCTGGAAAGCTTGGAATTCGTAGCTCCATACACTTTCAGTGTGTCTTTTGGTGCTAAAGTGGGTGAGATGTATATATTTAAGTGATACATTGCGTATGCTACCAACCAAGTAGTTCGCATTGATTATAAAATAGGCATAACCATAAACACCTAATAATTCAATAATATTGATTCATATCATTTGGAAATCTAAGCCATCATAATACTGCAAACTGGGATTAAGTTTTGTACTACCTTTTTGCACTAAAATCACTCTTTTTTCGTATCGTTACCGTAGAAATACACATATTTTGACCCGTGAACTTGACCTTAAATGATTAAGATTTCAATCCGAATCCATTGGGCACCTTGCAAAATATTTAGTGAGATGCTGATATTGTGTTTTTATGTTACCATTTGAGAAATATATGGCACTTTCTTACGATTCTTAAATATTTTCAGTAACATGACGTTGTCATAGCAACAGTCATCTTATAAGTGACAGTTATCACTTAGAAATGACTCAAGCTTGATTGCTACTATTGTGGCATCTAAATATTCATCAAACTTCAAACTAGGATTAGTTGTGTAATTACATATATTTTAATGGTTTTGTAAAAGAAAATATTTTTTTTATATATCGTTTCCATGACAACCACGATTTCTACGTATGATCAGGACCTTACATGACTTAGATTCCAATCAGAATCAACTGGGCACCTTGATAAACGTATACTTAGACGCTATTATTGTGTTTTTATGTTACCATTTGAGAAATATATGGCACTTTCTTACATTTCTGTAAGTTCAATGTTTTTGGTACCATGGTGTTGTCATAGCAACAGCCATCTTATGGTTGAAAGTTATCACTTAGCAATGACTTAATCTTGATTGCTACTATTCTGTCATCTAAATATGCATAAAACTATAAACTAGGGTTAGATTTTTGCTGTGTGTGTGCATATATTTAAACGTTTTTCTAACAAAATTGCCTTTTTTGGTTCATATCGTTTCCATGGCAACTACCATTTTTAGGCATCATCGTGATCTGTTATGACTTAAATTCCAATCTCAATCAATTGGGCACCATAATAAATGTATACTAGAACACTAATTTTGTGTTTTTTGGTCACTATATGATAAATGTATGGCAATTTCTTATTTTTCTGTAATTTCAGTATTTCTTGCACCATGGTGTTGTCATAGCAACGGTGCTCTAATGCATGGCTGTTCGCACTTAAGAATACTTCAGTCTTCATTGATATGAGTCTGATATCTTAATATTCATACTTTTAGAAGTGGGGATTCGGCTTTGAGTTGCCTATTAATATATATTTGAATTGTTAACTAAAAAAATGTTTTTTTTTCTTATCGTTTCCATGGCAATAACCTGTTTTATGCATGATATTGTCCTTAACTGGCTTAGATTCTTATCAGAATCAACTGGGCAAGTTGTAAAATGTATAGTTAGACACTAATTTCGTATTTGTGTGTTAACATTTGAGAGAAAGATGGCAATTTCTAAAATTCCAATATTTCACTGATGCGTTTCCATGGCAACGGCTCTGTAGGCCACACCCACCACCAGCACACTGGCAAACAGGCACATTCTGATAGTTGAGGGTCCTGGCTAAGATAAACACCCAAAAGAAAATTGTGGCTAATGGGGGGGGGGGGGGGGGTCCAGGTAGCCCACGGTCTAGTAGGGGAGAGCGGGGTAAATACGGACATGGGGTAATACCGGACAGGCCTGTTTTAGGACTATCGCGATAGATGTCGTTCTAAATCTATCCTGGCTGAGATGCTCTGCTTGTGATAAGTCAAGTTCCAGAAAATGTATTTATTTCCGTCATTTAATGATAAGATATTAAACAAAATGTTATTTCTAACCCAAAAAATGTATTTATAGTTTTCAGTTGATCGATTCATTGCTATCGGGGGGTTAGATTTACAGTAATTTTTGCGACAAAGTTTTACTCAGTGTGATCCATTGTTTAGCATAAATCCCATGTTGTCCGGTATTACCGGTAATATTGTAATTTTTACTTTTATATAACGAGGAATCTAAAACAACAGGGTGAATACATCATTGTCCCCTAAAGCCCGTTATACAAAGTAAGTTCCACTGCTTATGATAATGATTGATCGCATCACAGAACCTACATCTTAAAATAAAACACTGAAGAACGACTTAAAACATGGATGCCATACGTTCAGGATAATTTTGCTTTAAAAATCCACATTGTTGATTATTATACATTTCTCACAAAATGTAAAACTGAGCTTTACTTACTACCGCTCTTCTTATTTAAGCACAGTGACTCAAACGAAAATTCATTAACTGTCTGAAAGCTTGATAAGTTCCGTTCAAATACAGAATAAAACGTGTCCAACAGAACTTGCGTCTTGCGTTTATGGTCTGTGTTTGGTTTCAATAAAAGAACTCTAAGCTGAATTAACATTTTAGTTATTCAAGTCAGTCCCATATCTTGTCACTAATGAAATTACATGAGGCTTAAATGTAGCTTACACTTGTACAAATGGGTCGATAATATCCAGATCAAATAATAAACCTAACGTACATACCTAGCACCATCGATTCTCCATCTAAAAAACTGAAAGAAAGTACTAGCCTAAGTGTGAACTCAGTTGTGGCTGCATGATTAATCATCAAAATGAAAATTTCACTTATCAAAAGTTTGGCTGCAATGTTTTTTTTTTTTTTCTTGAGGTTGGGAAGCCTTTCCAACAAATAATGAAACCCAGCAGTAATCAGCTGGATACATTTACTATATAATGTGTTTCAAATGGTATAATTATATCTTCACAAACCATTTCAATAAAAGTGAAAAAAAATATCAGTTTTTACTTTTAAAACGTAACGAAGAGCTGTGACTTGCGCGCACTATTTAGTATTTTGGTCTCCCAACTCTGTAGGTTAAAGTTTTCGAACGAACCATTCAAAATCTAATCAATAAAAGTCTGTTAAAGTCAGTTTCCAGTTTGATAATTGGGAGAGACGAACTTTCACACAATTGTCTTCAACTTCCGTTTTTTTTTTTTTTTTTTGCTTTTTTAAACCTAATTATTTTTTTGACCTGTAAAAAGGCTACCATGTCTTCTATAATATTCAATTCTATAGTGAGATTTACTGACTTCCATGTAATACGCTCAATATGAAGAGTATTTGGTTCTCTCTTCCGTGGAAGGAATATCTTGTTATTTTCGTCCGGGTTGTGCACATAAAATCAAAATTTAAATTATTTCACCTCACAGTTCTTGGATTGCAATTTGTTTCTGTCCCACTGATTGATGTCTGCTCAAAAGGTCACATGAAAATTCAATGAACGGGGGTGTCTCCCCAACTGCGGTATGAAGATTCTGAATGCTTGATCTCTAAGAGAGGCTCTTTCGTGTTCTTAAACTGCGAGTGTATCGTATTATCAGCAACAGCAAAAAGAGGTTTCAGCTATGTAACTTTGTTTATCGTAATTTGTGTACTTTTTTAGTATCCTTGATCAGCTCAATGTTATATATACTTTAAATGAACGTGTAGAGCCACATAGTAAAGATGGCAAGGGAAACTTTGACTGGTTATCTAGAGCCGGGAGTTGGTCTTGGAGGGAATCCGCTTTAAGTTAGGATTACGAGAGTAACGTCCCTAATCGGTGGACTGGTACATGCATGCCATATGTGGTTGTGAGGACACTTTGCTATTTGAAGGTATTCCAAGTATTGTAGGGTACTTTTCCTCCCTTATAACACATGATACCTGATTTTGATGGGGACAATACCACATATCATATTCTTTGTCTGCATGTGCTTTGCTCACACGCACACTCTATGGATATATCATAGAAAACATGAAATGCTGTACGTGTTTTGTAACTTGTGAACAAGCTGCTAACTTTCATCCTTAGTTCCATTGAAACTATGTGGATGATATGAAGTTATTTACATTTCATATTTGAAATAAACGCAAATATGTCAATTGTATTTTTCTTTCTTCCTTTCTAAGCAAACAAATCTACGAAATACACGTAAATTTTCACTTTGGGGTAAACATGAAAGTGTTGATGTCAAATCGATACAATTTCTTTCTTTGGTATTGGTAAGCTAAGTTCCAATGTGTAATTTTGTCATTTTTTCTGCGCTTTCCAATGATATAAGTACGATGTTGATTGGTTAAAAAAAAACTTACGTTTTATCTTTAAATAATTTAAATTTATCAGACCACATGCCGAGCTCAAAGTTTGCCTCATCAACTCACTTTGCATGCAAACGTACATACGGACGAACCTACATGTACATCCGCGCGCGCGCAATTCGTATGGCCGTGCGTACAACTAAATAGGCCCTTTTTAAAGGATGTAATCTATTTTGGTGAAGGTAACTGAGAATTTTAGTTCGAGTTGGGCCAAAGGGGAATTTGCATTTTCAAAGTTACTGCTTTTAATAGGGTGGTGCCCTCATAAAAAGGTTAGATTTTACATGCATATGAGAGAAACTTGATTTGAACTAAAGGATAAAACGCAGAATTTAAAAATGATGCGCTCAAAGAAATCATGATACATATTAATAAACAATATTGTCCTATTGCCAATATGACTAGGCATAAACACCAACAATGAGCTATTCACACAAAGACCCACCTCCTGTTGTTTACTGGGTCCATGGTTCGAGTGCAAAGCGAACGCTGGACTATTTATCTCTCAAGATGGACATTAAAATATGATTTTGAAGGCTTGCTAGGGTGAAAATATGATTATGAAAAAAAAAAATGTTTGCTTTATTGTTATTGATAAGCAAATATGTATCACTCAAGGGTGATTACGGCATGAAAGATATTTCCTGCAGAAATGCATTGATCATATGAACTTGATTCGAAGCCAACACAAACAAAACTGACGGAGAACAGACATTAAATAGTCCGCTACCCGTACGGCCTGCTATTATACGCTATTAGTACTCATACTACATACAGCACAAAACAACCATCGTAGAGGTCGGTAAAAACAGTAACCTTGCAGACCTGTTTGGAGGCGTAGCAAATGATGCGAGAAGCTTAGCTTTGAGGTAAATCATGGCGTGTAGGGGACAGCGGGGTTAATACAAACATAAAATTTCAAACTTTTGTATCAGCACAACGAGTAGTCCCATCATCAAATGGACATCGTGTAATATACATATGTGGTATACCCTCATTGTTGCATGGTTAATGGAAAACAGCGTTAATTCTTTTTTAAGTTATCTTTCAAAAAGTATTGTCACAGATGTTCGCTATTCCCCGACCAAAAGTAAAGAATTACGGACATGTGGTTAGGTAAATACGGACGGAAGATAAGGTTGACTGTTTCGAGCCTTGCCTAATTAAGCTACACCATCCCAACGCTCAAGCAATGGAAGCAGACACTAACTATTCCCTACACATTTCTCTTATCTTGACTTCAGTGAAGTTTCTTACTCTAAAATCATATGCATTGAGAAGTGTACTAGTATATTCTATCGATATATACTCTACTTTAATAACATACATGGCATTTGTGTCTGTACACGCAGTGTGTCCGCACACTCCATGACGTTGAACTTATAGCTCAGCTTATTCTACCATGGAGACAATATTCATTTATTCCATCGAACTGTCCACATAGTTCTCTCTGTCATCAATAGAGCAATGGTACTTATACTTAATTAATCATTCCCGTGTTTTTTCTGATATTTGTTGCTTTTCACAGGATCATGAGATGCGGTCCGGATGCGCGCCTGGACTCAGTTGCCGAGGAGGTCAACCAGGCAGGAAGAGTGAGAGTAACGGTAGATCACAGCAAACCACGAGGGGTATGTCACTTGACCTGCTCATCGTTATCAACAACAATACCGTAATAACATCGAATTCGTGTCAAAACATTTAAGCAAGACAATTATGCAACTGCATTATGCACGCTGTGGACTGTCGGGGTATGCTCATAACAATAACACATATATTTCTTACTCGTAACAAAGTCCTTATAAACATATTTTACGAAGCCCATGAAAAGGGTTGAATTATGGTGTCATTCTTAAAAATCTAGAAATTAGGTGTAAAGAATCTCTATAACTATTATTGAACAGTACTTTAGTGAAATGATCATTATACTAAGTGACCATTGAACCTCTTCACATCTAAAAAAAATACTTAAGACTTGATTGGCCTACATGTGTATGAATAGTAGGTAGCTACGTATATTCGTATTCTAGATGAATGTGTGAGAGCACCCCCTTCCCAATCCCAAGTATCAACCACTCCACAGATCATTGTCATAACAAAAGCAACGATGTGATCAATGATCAATTGTACCGGAAAAGGAAAAAAAAAACACTCGTTTAACATGTCTAATCTTTGCAATGGAATGATTTAATATGACTTCCTTTCATGTATCTCTACACGACGGTGTGCTATGTTACATGTTACAACGTGTCATGTTATTTGTTTGATAGGTGCATTACTCTAACAGGGAGGAGGAGGAGAGTGATGATGAAGACATCAGCCATTATGACCATACTGCTGGGCTACCAGGATCCACTCATGTCAGCCAAGATGACCCTACTGCTGGGGTACCAGGATCCACTCATGTCAGCCAAGATGACTCTCCTGCTGGGGTACCAGGATCCACTCATGTCAGCCAAGATGACCCTACTGCTGGGGTACCAGGATCCACTCATGTCAGCCAAGATGACTCTACTGCTGGGGTACCAGGATCCCCTCATGTCAGCCAAGATGACTCTACTGTTGGGATACCAGGATCCACTCATGTCGGCCAAGATGACCCTACTGCTGGGCTACCAGGATCCACTCATGTCAGCCAAGGTGACCCTACTGCTGGGCTACCAGGATCCACTCATGTCAGCCAAGATGACCCTACTGCTGGGGTACCAGGATCCACTCATGTCAGCCAAGATGACCCTACTGCTGGGCTACCAGGATCCACTCATGTCAGCCAAGATGACCCTACTGCTGGGCTACCAGGATCCACTTATGTCAGCCAAGATGACCCTACTGCTGGGGTACCAGGATCCACTCATGTCAGCCAAGATGACCTTACTGCTGGGGTATCAGGATCCACTCATGTCAGCCAAGATGACCCTACTGCTGGGCTACCAGGATCCACTCATGTCAGCCAAGATGACCTTACTGCTGGGGTATCAGGATCCACTCTTGTCAGCCAAGATGACCCTACTGCTGGGGTACCAGGATCCACTCCTGTCAGGCAAGATGACCCTACTGCTGGGGTACCTGGATCCACTCATGTCAGCCAAGATGACCCTACTGCTGGGGTACCAGGATCCACTTATGTCAGCCAAGATGACCCTACTGCTGGGGTACCAGGATCCACTCATGTCAGCCAAGATGACCCTACTGCTGGGGTACCAGGATCCACTCATGTCAGCCAAGATGACCCTACTGCTGGGGTACCAGGATCCACTCATGTCAGCCAAGATGACCCTACTGCTGGGGTACCAGGATCCACTAATGCCAGCCTAGATGATCCTACTGCTGGGGTACCAGGATCCACTCATGTCAGCCAACATGATCCTACTGCTGGGGTACCAGGATCCACTCATGTCAGCCAAGATGACCCTACTGCTGGGGTACCAGGATCCACTCATGTCAGCCAACATGATCCTACTGCTGGGGTACCAGGATCCACGCATGTCAGCCAAGATAACCCTACTACTGGGGTACCAGGATCCACTCATGTCAGCCAAGATGACCCTAGATCTGCTGGTAACACCAAGAAAATTATATACTTGATAAATCTATGTTTAGGGATACTCAAATTACGCACAAGGTCTAACTTACATGTTTACTAGCACTAATAATATATATCTTTACTAGTTAATATTGTTTTGTTGTTTGAACACGTTGTCCTTGAATAAAACCGTTAAAAAACGACCGTCAGTCAGATCTAACACTAGTCGAAATCAGCTAGACTCTTTAGATACTGAGTAGAGTCAACACTGGCCTGGCCTGCGCGCCTAATGAGCTCCTGAGGGCTGGAGTGAATTTCTAAAGAAGAGGTTCATGGGTGTTACCTCATCTACAAGAATAGTGTATGTTGAAATGTGTTACAGATGTATTTAAACGCCATAGGCTCTAGTCTTTTTTTGGTGTCTGCAGGCCTATTATCCATTATCAGTTGAATTTGAAGAACCTATTGTGGAGCCAGTGAAAAGGCACCCTCTTTATGAAAGAACAGAAAGTGACGCTCCAGAAACATTTTGAAACCATTGTCAATTACATAGAGGTTCAATTGAAAATGAATATAAATTATGAAATTGTATCAATTACCAATATAAAATTGCAATAAAATTTAGGTACAAGTATTTTGCATACTACTAATTTTTCAAAATCATTAAGTAAACGAAATTACATTTTTTTTTACTAAATTAAAACACATACACCTCTACGAACACACTACACATAACACTATCACCACCACTAAACTTGAAATCAAGTTTTCCTTAATCCCTAGGGGTAATCTTCATGAATATGAACATGACACATTGCTTGCTCTAGCAGCAAGTCACTTCAGCAGACGATCTAACACCAGCCTCAAAAGCAGTGACCGGAAATATGTCATAGTTGTGAGGCTATATCGATATAAGATCGCCTGATTTCATGGTCGCCGTCTAAAATGATATGTTATGAAGGGCTCCTTATTTTTTTTTTTTCAAAAGCTAAAGATGTTTCGCAAAATAGTATTCAAGGAATGTTGGAAATAACGTCCCTTATGAAAAAAAAAACAACACATATGAAAACTACTCACAATAACTTGCTCTTTTCCCCTTTTTCTCCCCCCCCCCCCCCCCCCACCCCCCTCATTCGTGCAATTTTGCAACCATATCCTGAGATAGCCAAAATCATCGCTGAAGAAGGAGGGGAATTACGGCTGAGTAGATACGGTGTAAAGGTCATTATTCCTCCAAACGCCGTCGAGTCCCGGGTGAAAGTCAGCATCAAACTCTTGACAGACACCAGTCGGCTCGATATTAGAGACGGAGAGATAGTAACAACCTTTGGGGTGCAATGCAGTCCGGCTGGTCATACGTTCAAGAAACCTGTGGTTGTCATACTTCCTCACGCCGCTGTCTTTAGAAGGCCATCCAGTGTACAAGCCGTCTTGCACTACAGTGAATTCACAGACGATCAAACCGAGGGTAAACTACTTTCTTTTTTTCTACATTGCATTGATCACAGCAAAGACTATCATGTGTCTATATTGGAAAACATTATTGAGATCAATGGTGGTTGATATAATATAGATTAGCGTTTATCTTGTTTTGGGGGCAATTCATGTTATGTAATATATTGAAAATAATGGAAGAGGAATTGTCCATGGCGAAAACGCATCTAATAATGCCCCGCGCAGTGCACGTCTACAGTCTACAGTCTGCGCTGTGCATTATGAGAATTTTCCTGATATGTGGCATCGAAAATAAGATGACAAATGTCTTTGAGAAATCTCCTACTCATATGCATAATGGGGAAAAGGAGAATGAACAATGATTGGCAATTTAAAGTACATGATAAAACAAATGGGGTCAGGAGGATATGCATCCATTTCACTGATACAATCTATCAAGATGTCTTCGTCAGTGTCATTGTAATTTGTGTAAAATAAACGTCGAATTCGTAACTTTTTGTTTGAACCATTGTATGTTTTGAAAAAGTTCACTCTGTGTACGAAAAAAGGAACAACGTTTGCACGATGTATTAACTTGCTTTCTTTAATGCAGAAGTGATCACTAGAACACCACTTCCAACAACCACAGAGAGCATACCTTTCTGCAAGGTGACGAGAAATGAGCTTGAAGTCCACATCAATCACTTCAGTGATATTTGGGTCTTGTTATGGTCAGCCGTGTTTGGTAGCTCCAAGATCATCAAGTGTTTGCCATTCAGCGATGTTTGTGCAGTCGGAGAGACCCAGTACCTACGACTCCACCTATTCGATGAAGCACATACATGTGGTTTGGAGGAGGTGAGCTTTCAAAGTTCACTGTGGAAGAGTTCGTCAATGTTACTTGTATTGTAATGTTAGTTTCCAGAAGTCATACAAAAGTCCCTAATTATCCACACTAGACAATGATTGCTAGGCATATTAAGGTCAATGGAAGCTTGATCACAAAACACACTTCGATATCTGTTGACCAACTCTGCATTGGTCCACATGTTCCTCTTCATAACACTTTATGCGCAACTGGTGCATTCTTGCACAAAAATACAGATAAGTCCCAACTGGCACGAATTTTCCTGGCAGAGATAGAGTTAACTGAACGAAGGTCACTTTACGTACATCCCTCATTATATCACGTAGATCTCGGGGGAGATATGGTCAGATCCTGTGGATATAAATTTATTTAACATGTCATGCATGTGCACGTTGGCTGCATGTAAGGGATAACTTAATTTAGTCAAGCCGCCTTCATAGGAGAGTTATTGGTACACAGTTGGATCCTTCAGCCAACATCAGTATGCTTGTATTACAGGACATTCGGCAAAAGGAGGAGCAGGTGGGCTTCGCACCAAGACACTGCGGAGCACCAGTAGAGGTGAACAATGGCTACGGGTCTCTTCTTCTTAGCTGTGAAGTTCCTGATGATCAACCTCCTCTGAAGCTGGAAAAAGTAAATAATTGTGGATATTGCTCTTATACCTTAAATTGTGATCTTTGAGATGTTGAGATGCACACACATGCTTATAAGTTGCTATTTTCTTTTCTAAACATTTACTGGTACAAAAAAAAAAAAAACAATTGCACTATATTTAAATCCCTCACTTGCAATAGTTCTTTTTGTGTTCACGGGATAGACCCATAAAAACACACACAATTGTCTCCCATGTGCTCCTGACGAATGAACCAAAAATGTTTATTAAAAGTAAGAGAGAAAGATATATGATATGAATTGTGATTAATATTTCATTGGTCCACAGGCAGTTTCTGAGAAGCACGTACTTAAATTGAATGACACACCAGTGGGCTTCAAGTGGGATCGAGGTACCTCTAGTGATGTCGTCATGACGGTTCGTCAGGAATCTGGTGACAAAATCGAAATGGAATTTAAGATACCAAGTAAGTAAGATATTAACCCTCATTCCTGTTTATTGTTGGTAATCGGAAGTTCACTTAGTAATACCTATCAAAGGAAAATAGCAAGGTTAATTACGCAGTTACACCCATGTATTAGCAAAATGATATTTCCAACGCCTAGTTCTGTATATGACTGCGAATACTGATATTGTCACATCAGTATTTATTTTAGTAATATTCTTGAGTTGCCTGTATCACATGCCAGCGGCCAGCAAAGCACATTGATGTGGAATATAATTATACCAAGGCAAACATACATGTAACTTGGTAGCTTGCACAATCATGACGATTGCCATTAGTTCCTTTTTTTTTCGTTCTCTTCTAGCTATTGATTTTTTAATCTTTCATTATGAACACATATGTATGTGCCTCTCTTGGAGCAAATTAAATGCTCTTCCAAAGGATGTATGTGCATTACTAATGCCAAATTGCACAAAGTGAGGTAAAAACTCAACAAAATAAACGATGGAGAGCTTTTACCGTGATCACCTGAAACCTGATTCAAGTGCGACCATGTATGCTCAATAAAACGTTTCCTTGGCTATAAAAGTTAAATACCTATGTGTTTGTTTTTAAATCTAGGTAAGCTTTGATAATAAATTGATGTTGATGTTTGTTCTAGCGCCTTCCACATCAGGTCAAATGAGCCCACCACAGAGCAGTACACATGCATCAGGGAACACAGTGCATTCAGATATGATGTCAGGTAAGGAGAATGGGGGAAGGGGGGAGTATTAAGTTACTCATTGATTGGCCATACACACGGTGTCGATATCTGAGAATAGGTCATGAAACTTGGCATGTATTATCCTAGCAATGATATGCATGAAATATCAGTCGCCATGGTCACAGCTTTTTTGCCCTAAATTTTCTGTGTTTTTATTACCCCAAAAATGGATCTGCACAGGGGCTATCCTATCTTTAAGGATGAAGGTGGTAAAGATTTACGGGCCAGATAGTGAATAGGAACAACCTTTTATGTCCACCAAGGATAGCATGTTTTGACTCTACAGGTTTATTACTAGTAAATCATTTCATCATTTCTGTTTGTTTCCAAATGTTTTGTGTTGGTTTTTGATTTGATGCTCCGTTTCTGTGCATTATTTCTCCCCAGCAGGTCAGACACTTGACGCGAAGATATTACAGTTGACGGAGCACTTTCCTCACAAAAAGTACGAGGAACTTTGCATTCATAAGGCAATTGGGTTATCGCTTAACGAAGCAAGCAGGATCCTGGCCGAACACCAAGGTAGTTACAAGATGGCCTTGCAAGAAGTACTGATCACATGGAAGAATAAAACAAGAGGTGCCAATGAACTCAAACTGTCAAAGATCTTAACAGATATTGGAGTTACAGCCAAATCTCTCAAATCTTGAGAAGATGAGTCACAACGGTTTATGTCTATTTATTATCAATCAAATACATCAAGGCTGAAAGAGGAAATTGACAGTTGCGTTGACATTTAGCTCAACCGGACGCAGCAGCGATCGGATAAGGATTGAAGTTACAATTTTATCAATTATATTAAATGTAATATAATCCAACATATCACAGTCCAGTCAGTTCTGAAAGTCACCTTCCGGTAAAATTTCGCATGAAGTCATTTCAAATCGTGTCCGTCATATACACCGTTGTTCCCCAGTCGGAACAACTAAGCATCCACGATCAATTAGCAATACATGAACCCATTTTATAACACGATAAAGTGTTTATCAATCTCAAATAAAGCATATTGCAGGTGGATTTACAAGATGCACTTAAACATTTAGAATAAAACGTCACTGTCAGATAATGTTGCGGTCCAGCATGACATGAAGTACAACATGGATGATGGTTAAGATGGTTGGTAGGGGGTCACACATTAGCCTGCAGTGAGAGTCATAATTCAATTATACTGTAAATATAAAACGTTTTAACCTAATGCGTCGATGTAATTATTGTTTGTACATATAACTAAAATGTATCTTATGTCGATCCGTTATATAAATAATTTTAAAAAAAAATCCCTTGCCACCATATCGACATATTTATCTCACTTTTTATGCTTTCTGGAAGTGCGAATCTAGACGTCACAATTCATTATGGAGCTTCGCACCTCTTATAAAAAAACTAAATGTTCTCTCTTGGTGGATTGGGTTACAAAACAAGAACATCTGGACAATGTGGAACAAACTGTCAAAACTAGCTACCGGTTTACCAACCTCACTTCTTCATCTACCCTACGTTATTCCCCTATATCCCATATAACTGTTTGCTATGTTGTCAATTCCTTGCCATGCTAAGTGCATTTGAGCAATTATGTTGAGAGTAGTTACTATAATCTATCATTTGTCATTTAAAGTGGTCTGTCATGATTGAAAGGTCACCTCTCCCTTGTGTGCGTATTTTCTTTCTTTTTTTCTTTTTTATTTGTTTTATTCCATGTACCCCACTTTTTCATGCAATGTATATCTCAACAATGCATGGGTTATGATTACAAAATTAATCTAAAGTAAGTGTATGTACGTGAACTTATCATTACAACATGTTCAAGGTCATGGCCAATTTAATTACTTGACATTTATCTAAAACCGATCATTTATATCTAATAAAATTTGACATGTATCAAGTTAATGATAAGACAAATGTGTTCATCATCACAAAACTCACTCGTAAGTGCGCGTAAATGCATTTGCGTTCTCTAAATTGACTAAATATTTTAAGCATTTCAAAAATGGCCGCACATTCGCGCGTTCTTGCGTGCTTAACGCAAATGCAATGTTAAAATTCTGGGTTTTTTTCACTAAATTCATTTTCCTGACAGTACATACATGAGATTCTGTTATTGCGGGTGTGTCAAAGTTGAAAGTTCGTGCGTGCTTCTAGATGCGTCCTTATGTACAAATATTGTAGATCTTATGAATATCTGCAATCGGCATAGCTCCTCAGAATTGCTAGTGACCACCATGTTTGTTTTTATATTCTGAAAGAGTGTGGAACAAAAATGTTATATCATGTGTAATTGAGCCCTTAGAATTATCATGACGTCATCATATTGCTGTATGAATCGAAAAAAAATGTATTTTCATGTATCTCAGTAATCCTGTTTCAAGTTTCTCCTAGATTTTTAGTATGTTATAGGTCAGACATTGTTGTATGAAAAGTTGTCTTCTTTTTTATAGTGATGAAGTCATCGTGGTGTCAATTTTTGATTATAGGCATTAATATCTAAATCGGACGTATGTATATGTGATGTTTATGAAATTGGCATTTATTTCCTCTCATGAATCATGTATTTCGCTCATGTTTAAGTCTTATAAAGAAATTTTAGTACGTCTAGTTTAGTATATATTAGTCTACTAGCTTTCGTTAATGTGTCACTGTTTTTTTTAACATTTCGGGATCATGACGAAGTCTTATCTTGAATATCGATTCCTAAATCATATATATATATATATATATATATAGCCCCTTTTTATGCTGTAAGTTGGAGGATTTATAGATTATAGATTTTATAGATTTATAGATTTATAGGTTAAGGCGCTATTTGTAACACTGCGCGACCCCGGGTTGAATCATGGGGGAGGTAAGGCCATTCTTTTTGCAATGTAATTTTTGCCACCTTCTGTTCAATTCGACACAATGTTCATCTCTTTGACGTTATATTTACACATTTTCTCTCTCCCCTAAATATTAAGTGACTATTAATTGCATTTTTTTAATTGCACATACACGTAACTACGCAAGTCTCTGAAATATCAGTATGTTGTAGGTGCGCCATGAACTTTTTTTCAGCGTTGCCCCTGATTTTGAATGAATAGATGGTCTTGTGTAACCATGCAGTTAACAGCCATATCATTGTATTATTTTACCGAAACAGATCACATTATATTTCTCCACGAGCATGTCTCGTATATTTTTTTTCATGAATTTAGTATAGTTAAGTAAGTACTTTTTGTTTGTTTGGTAACAAGTTCATCTCAACGTGGTATTGTCAAGACTTGATGACCAGCAATTTGTTATAGAAACGAATCTATGCGTATATTCTAGGTGGTTCAAAAAAGGACTTATGGAATTGACTTAGGAATTGGTTACCTCTGATGCAAGTTCAATACTTGATGCAAATGTTGAATTGTTATTTAGACTACAACTATTTACTTTGCATTCATGTATGTATTTGTAGTACTTGATACCAAGCCAGTCAAAAAACTGACTGACTTCGTGAATTGTTAAATTATCACAAACTTAAGGACTGAGAACGTACGAAAACAAGACAACATTGCATTACAGACTGATTGGTTGATAAATGGATTCTGTACACTCGGTTCATACGATGCTTAGTATTTCACTGTAAGCGAACAGTATATTGTGTTTGGGATCGGTGTGTTTCTGTGTCTTTGTAATAATTTGTTCGTATGCTTTTATAAGTCTAAAAGCATTAAATAACTTAGACAATTGACATGTAATGAGTCATGATATCTTTGATGTATATTAAATTATCCTGTATAAGTCTACAGGCAATTTGTATTTCCAATTTTCATGACAATAACAATTAGGGTGTTAAATTCTTGTCTTGAGATTTACACAAGTTGAATGTACTGTACTTGTATCACGAATTAACATATCATATTTCATTAATTTGATTATTTTACAAGGTTTAATGTACATTTGTTATATGATAATTCAACAAGCTCCAAATTACCTTTTCATCTTTTCATACTCTTATATTTGTTCATGATTATGGAAAGGACTCTTTAACGGGTTATGTTTGTTAGTGACTTGGATTATGCGTTGATGCTTCATACGAAGTACATTATGGCCTATTTAAACGTGGACACACTTTCAACGCCTAAAGCGCACCAATTTGCTTTCTCGTTTATAATCATGTTGTTAAGATGTTAGATTTGCATCTTTGGATTTATCGCATATGGGGATACCAGTGTTCATAATGTGATGGAGATTTATTGTAAGTAATTAAATGTGTGATTTATACTTAACTGTTTCGTATCTCCTGCTTAGGCCACTTTGTTAGTCTAAAGCATTATTTCACCAAAACCACCTAAGCCACGCAATTTACCACGCATCTCTATCTATAGAAAGAATGACAAATATTTTCCAGAACTTTATTTTTGTCTCTTAGTCAAGCCACCAGTCAGAGACCACTCCCCTAGCTTCTCCCATATCCTAGATGTAAATATTACCCCAGTAAGTTAGACCACACCCCAAAATCATGTTGTATCTCGTGTGGCTCGAGTTGAGGGTAAAAGCTTAGGAGTAGAGGAGTTCAGACCTCAGCGACGGTCTGAACTCCTCTCCTAAGTTGATAATGCTGTGTGTAAATTGTTTAATATTGAAAAAATCATGTTAATGTTGTACATTATACTATCTAAAAATAAGTCATACATCGATAATTAGATCTGATAGATTTGTTCTCTCACCGAGATTCAGAAGCGGTGTTTTGACGTTCGCCGAACTCGTTCATCTGCCACTATTTGCGAGACATCGCGGCTGGAGAGGTTCCTAACCCTAACCCTATTTATAAGCCGTCGTGCTTGATCCCGAAGTGACAAGCCTCCCAGACTTTCTGTGTCTGCTTGTAGCAATAAAGATGAGTGAATTGATGTATTGCTGTAAATCATGAGAACCCACAACTGGTATCTTATATACTAAATCAATAAATGCACTCATCTATTTCCCCGCTTCTTTCTTGCCCCTCGTCTTTGAGTTTCATGTCAGGTTGCGGGAAGAAAAACGATTTGCCTGTGCTGGCCGTAGTTGGAACTATGAGGGAGTATGGGGCAGAGCCATATATAAACAGAGTTTGGCCAACTCTGTTTTAATAGGACACAACATGGCGCATGTTGCTTTGTTAGGCAAGCAAATCACAAGAAAATATGAGCCATGTTGTAACCGAAGTGTATAGATGGCTCTGGTGTCGGTGGGGGAGGAGTATACTAGTCAGGTTCTGTTTAAGATTTAGGTTCAATAGCACAGGGGTAGTCGAGACACTAGCATTAAAGATGGGTACATTTATCCATCTAATAACTAAGGAAAACAGGTAGGGTTATCATAATTGCTTGGATTGAGGTAATCTTTATATGGAAATTAATAATAAGTGGTTTTGCTCAAAACTTCTTCGAGAAAACGTTTTGCAATTTTTCTTTTTTTTTTTTGGGGGGGGGGGGCATCTTAGTTGTTCATTGTGTTTAGAATAAACCAACAAAAGCAAACCAAAAATATATATCTTAACAAACTGATTGTCATTCAAAGGTGAATACATGTGTATGATGCAAATGTCAAAGCGGTTAATTATTTTTTCTATATATGCTGTGGACCAAGCAGATGTGTTTGATTTATGGGAAATAATATTGACATGGTGGTGATGGTGTATATGTCTTTAACTCTTGTCGGAGGCTTTCTCTATTACAGTTTTCATTAGTACAGTTTGGTTGCAAATTTGCGACAGCGGCACGTTACCCATAAGTCACAAAAATGCAACAGCGCAAGGTTAAGAGTTAATTCGACAGTCATCGTTGGATGAGTTTGTAAATAGCTGTGCATCCGTTTGAAAATGTACTGATATGACGTGGTGTAGTACGTGTGTAGGCCCTTATGGAAATGTAGAAAATGTGGAAAATAAAGAACATTCTTTGTCACAATGTGTGTAAGAGCTTCGCTCACAATATAAGAACTGCAAATTATATGAAACATTTCAAGTTGAGTTTTGAACAGACCGTCCAAACTGGGACATTCCATAGATATTGTCATGGCATATTGTAATCTACGCTGAGTTTCATGGCTTTTTTTGAGGGGACACACTATGTGTGATGTAAAGTAGTGTCGGTACCACATGGCATACATGTGTATAACATCACCATCTCAGAACTCCATTCAGAATATGAAGAAAAACAGGCTGGTAGTTAAATCATTTTGTAGATTTTTAGAAGCTAATTCATATCGGCATAAGTGTGGATACTTGTACATGATGTCGATGTCAAAGTAACTCAATGAGTCTTTGAAACCTGTTTGAAATTTGAGATTCTTTGTTTACAGAATCAATGTGTGTACATAAAGCGCGCCCTGTATAAGAATATAGAATTGCAGGAGTCGCTAGGAGATACTTGAAATAGAAACTGGTTTAAATGTAAAAAGGACAGTTTTCACTTGTTCTGAAAATATTTGTGAAGCTATAATTGTGTAGTTTTATACATGTTATTGTTAAGATATACTGCTTATTCCTGCCGAGTTTTATTACTTTTGAAAACAGGACACCTTGTCTTTAATGCCCTTTGTGTTCGAAGGTAGAATGCTTGTGGCATTTACGAGGCTAGCCTGAATCAAGATGTAAGAAACTGTCTCACATGCAAGCTGAGTTTGTTATTGGAGAAGCCTCCAAACATCTTAACACATGATGATAAATAATGATTGCACTTGTATAATCATGAAGTTATTAATCTCTGTGTAGAAATGCTTTTCCCATCTGTTTCTCAATCTACTCTTTCTGTTCCTGTCTCGATTTATATGTGTATCTCTCTCTCTCTCTCTCTCTCTTTCTCTCTCTCTCACTCTTGCTCTCTGCGTTCTCACCCTTCTGTCTATCTGCCCCTCTCTCTTTGTCATGTTGTCTCTCCATCTTTGTCTCTCTCTCCCTCTTTCTCTTTCTCTCTACATTTGTATTCATTGTTTAAACTCATAGGGCACCCTTCTGTCCCTCTGCCCCTCCTCCTCTCTGCCCCCCCCTCTCTCTTGATCTCTTAATTGTCACCCTCCTGTCTATCTTCTTTTCTCTCTTTCTCCCTTTATATCTCTGTCTCTTTCCCCTTCCCGCTCTATTTCCATAGAAGGGCAACACCACATTATTTCAATTTCTCCAAATCACTAAATACAGACATTTTTAAATAGTATGGCATAGTCTCATTTCACATGTCATCATATCTGTAACATTATAATGTTATATGAAAAAGTTGTTTCTCATTGTAGAAACGTATTTTCATTTTGTATATTTTTTGTACTGAAATTCAAATAAAACTTTTAATTGCAAAATTAATTAACTATTTTAGCATGGATTGTTTGTTCGAACATGAGTCACCCATGGGAGTGGCGGGTGTGTGTGTGTGTGTGAGTGTGTGTGCGTGTGTTTATACGTGTTTGTTTGTGTGGTAGTGTTTGTGCGTGTGTGTGACTGTGTCTGTGGTTGTGTATGTATGTGTGTGTAATTATTCCTGTTTACGCATGTATATGTGTATGTATGTGTACGTATGTATGTATGTGTGCATGTGCGTAATTACAAGGCCTACACCGCGGGGATTGTTCAGTGATCAATACATCGCAATAATAGCCGCTATAGTACTAGATATTTAAGGTACAATATCTGAACAGGGAGGGATTCGATTCTTTCGTTTTGGTAGTCCTAAAAAGGACTGTTCGTATCTGTCCTATGAAGGACTGACGGGGGGGGGGGGGGGGGGTAGTCCTGAACGGGACTGTTTTATTCTATCTGAATGAGCTATGAAAAAAATGTGTAGGAGGGACTCGACGTTTCGAAAACAATATTGACTTTTTTTCATCACACGGTGACGTTATTCTTTTGGGCTTGACGAACCATTTCATTCCCATATTATCGAACCTTATTACATATAAAAAAGAAGAAGAAATCAAGGTTTTGAGGAAATTTATATTAAACTTACATTCTTTCTCCCGGCATCATAACTCAAGAATCGTTTAGTGACATAATCAGTTTGCAGAATTATGATTCAAAGAGCAATATGAAAAATAGCCAAAGTCTCTTAACTTGGTGAGTTTGTAACAAAGCCAAAGTATACATTAATATCAAATTATTTACCATTGATATTAGTATTTTAAAAAACGTGATACCCATGTTACAGTTAAATATTGTGTTGTACGCCTTTGAAACTTTCACATCGTACTTTGTGTCTTGCGTGGAAAGTTGTATGTATTAGTTTTTGAACCACAACACTGAACGTACAGTCAATCTTGAAGAACATTATCATAATCATCATCATGACTCAATACTCCCTCGCTGACATGGCGTGCAATACGCAATGATCTTACACAACATGGTCTGTGTTAGTAGACTAATGCATCAACTCTAATCACTGACCAGTGACTCTAATGATCAGCCTCACAGCGTAAACAAACGATTAAAACTATTAACCAATGACGATGCGTCGAAGCGTTGTGCGGGGAGATTGTAGTCTACAAGCGCAGACCTCTTTCTAATTATATCGCTTCACAACCACACGCACTATATACGGGAGATAGTTTTGTCTACTAAGACCCAGTGATTGACTGACAAATGTAAGGCGTGCATGTAAAGTTGAATTACCACTAACAGCATGGAGGCCATGGTGCTACCCCCCCAAAAAAATAATTACATACTCATTATTGTTGATGATGATGACGTGATAACGTTCTGTAAACTATGTATTGATGTATACATGTTGGTGGTAGGAAGAAGAGAGAAAGAGAGAGAGAGAGAGAGAGAGAGAGAGAGAGAGGAAGATAGGAGGGATATATAGAGGGAAAGGGACATAGAGACAGAGAAGGAAAATAAATAAAAGTATAAATAGAAAGGGGAAGAGAAAGTGATAGAGAGAGAAGGAAAGAGGAGGGAGATAAAGAGAGAGAGACAGAGAAAGAAAGAGAGAGAGAGAGAGAGAAAGAAAGAGAGAGAAAGAATCGGGGAAGGAAGAGAGAGAGAGAGAGAATGGGGGAAGGAAGAGAGAGAGGGTTGGGGAGAGAGAGAGAGAGAGAAGGGAGAGGGAGAGAGAGAGAGAGGAGAGAGAGAGAGAGAAGGGAGAGAGAGAGAGAGAAGGGAGGGAGAGAGAGAGAGAGAGAGGAGAGAGAGAGAGAGAGAGAGAAGGGAGAGGGAGAGAGAGAGAGAGAGAGAGAGGAGAGAGAGAGAGAGAAGGGAGAGGGAGAGAGAGAAGGGGGAGGGAGAGAGAGAGAGGAGTGAAAGAGAGTTGAGGCGAGATGGAGAAAGAGAGAAAGAGATGGAGAGAGAGATAGAAAAAATGTGTTTTATCAGTTGTTCAATTGTTTAGCTACAGTTAAAGATCATATTTGGAGAACTCCTTTGGAGAAAAGTTGTTAAGAAAAGCTAAATAAAAAAATGGTGAAAGAAAGTGTAGAATGTTTTTTTTTTTAAACACTAAGGAGTACAGGTCAGTCACTGATTTCGTAAAGAGGGGGGGGGGGGGTCAAAATGCCCCCCCCCCCCCCCCCTGAATTGGGTAAGAACGTGCGCACAGAAGTCGGGGGAAAAAACGTGCGAACTTCGCTGCTTGCGTGAATCATTCGGCAAAATTTCGTAAACTCGCTGAAGATTTGCGAGCACTTTGCGAATATCGCGCACGTCCTGCGCAGTTCCTGCACATATTGTGGAGCTTTTCAGACATGAATGAGAACAAACGGCGAATAAAAATGCCCCTTGATGTGGGACGCGTTCGCGAGAAATTCAAATTATTTTGACATTTTCGCCAAACTTAAAACGACTCCCACGAGTGATTTGCGAAGCTTCCGAATCTAGGCGCACGTTTTGCGAGCTTTTGAGGCAGACAATGCGGAAGTCGGACTTTGCCATTTTTCGTCACTCACCTGCACCGTGAAAAGAGGCCTTAACCCACACATGATTATTTACTGTATTATAAATACACACATTCATATGCGCACATTATACACATATTCACCAGAGTAATGCAAATACATTACTTATGAAGTTATTTTAATAAACATGTCTATGCATCATCTGAAACAGTGGTAGTTTGTCATTTTCCCGCTGCCACCATCTGTCGTGTAAAAGTCATTGCCCATGCTCCCATTCACTGTTTGACTTATACTAATCTCTGTTTCGTCCTTCCTGCTCAGACAACGACATAAAAATTCACCCAGACCACGTAAACCACTTCATTGACCATGTATTTCCATCTATACATGTACATGTACATCCCAGAACTGTCTCTTAATCAAGCCACCAGGCAGAGGCCACACCCCTAGCCTCTCATATGTCCTAAATGTATATGATACCCCCAATAACTTAGACCACACCCCCCAATTCAGAAGCTAGAGGAAGAAGTTGGAGATACATGCTGGAAGAGGAAGGAGTGAATTCTAGCCTGCTATGTTCACGATATCTTGTACATGTTATATGCTGTGAGAAAACGCTGGGAATAAATGCAACGATACTAATTCAATCTATGAAATCTCCAACTTACTCATTGACTGCGTGACTGCGTGTTTCCACACACTGTACCATCATACTACACACGACCCCGACATAAACCTATCTATAAAAATCATGTGACACCGATTGGTGGGCGTGACTACCTTTATTTTATGGCCCAAGACATTACTGGTATATAAATTACCTCGCGCTCAGCCCTCGTATCAGTGATACGAATAAACAATACCGGCAACTTGATCGGATGAACACAAGAAACTCAAGTACTGCCTTTTCGTATTTATATGCATACAGTTTATATCCGTTCGAGCAGGAACCTGGCTGGTTGAGAAGTAGTTATCCATCCCATGTGCGATGGAGGTACCATCATAACGCGGGACCCGGATGACAAGACTTCTATCACGGAATAGTCACATGGATCACGGCTCCATACATACCTAATGACGTAAGTATAAAGCCAATTTGCATGGAGTGTGCCATTTATGATTTGTCATGTCATGTTGTAACATGTGATTGAAATTTACATAATGTGTTTATTCATTAAAAATTGTTGGTTACGATATGACAGAGAATAATGTAGCCATTGTCAATTATTGATTAAAAGGAGGTTTCTGTTCATATTCAACCAAACTGAAAAGATAAATTGACCTGGACTTAGTAGGAATTACAATGTATACATGCATGCAACTTATCGTACGCAATTGGCAAGTTCTACGATTCATGATGTAACACTTTATGGTTATCTTCCAAAATACTTGTTGGCGCTGTAGGAAGATGCATTACTTCAACTTTGCTATTTCTTTCATGTCAAAACAGAAATTTTAGACCTCAATAACAGTGTGAGAAGAAACTCATAAAATAATATATATATGTAGTCATTACAAGTTCTTTATTATTTCTACTTTTATACACATTCAAATTGCATGGTTAATATAACAAGTCTCTGGCGAAATATTTTCTTCACTAGGGTGTATTTCAAACTACGTTTGCCAACTATGTTCTTCTTGATGTCATGGCAATTACTCCAATACCATTGTTTTACCAATTTGTTTTCAAGTTCAACTCGATAACAAGAAAACATCGTAAGTTACATTAAATGACATTAAGCTACTTAAAACTTTGTCCACTGTTAAAAAAAGACCTTGCTGTTTGTCTAATTTGGCTTATTCAATTGCTTTTATAAACCAAGAAATATTCTGTCTTTTGCCATGTGAAAGTCCTTCTTTCTCAAACGTACCTTTGAAATACCAATAGAGCTGCAATTAAGCTATTTTGAAGTCCCATCCCGATACGTCAGTTTCTATGTGTACTTTAATCTAATGGACCTCCTGAAATTCGCGTAGTTTCTCCAAAAGAGCCCTTTCAATAATGACCAAGTCAATGGGTCTCATGCTAATCAACCCTGAAATCCTTTTGACCTTGATCATCTCTTCTTTACTATTTTGTTTATTCCTTTTCTTTATGGACATGATATATGCTTGGAATCATTGTAAAGCTAGTCATCTATTCTATAAGAATAGGGTGTTATTTTCTTACAGAGACAGTAGTTTTTCAAACAGTCGTCTTTCAATATCTTTTACCATAATTATATCATATATGTGTGAAAATGTTTAATATTTACCACATTTCTGATCATTATTTTCCAAAAACATATCATTCAGTCAGAAAACTTTTCAAAAACTCTTTCAACTTTGCTGTGACACATTTCCCCTCAGAATTTAACATTCCTGGTCCATCCCTAAATATAATTCAGCACAGAGGGATTCAGGGCACAGCGCACCAGAGGTAGGATATGAGTGGTCAATTTAGGTCCATGCTTTAAAAAGATATAAAAACCAGATTATAGCTCAGTGTTTCTAACAAGTTTGAGACTCTAAAAGTGCTTTAAAGTTTTTAGGGGGATGTGAGAAAAAGAAGGTCCATTCAATAACAGGGCAATTATACGATTCATTATGTTACACTTCAAAGTGCTTTTCTAAAATACTTGGGCTATGTAGGAAGATGCACCAGTATCAATTTGTCATGTTATTCATGTCAATACATGCAAGATTACTCCTTTCTCAGCCGTGAAATAGCAATGCAACTGCAATTAAGCTATTTTGAAGTCCCATTCCGAAACGTCCATTTCTTTATTTGGTTAAATCGTTCATGGACTTCATAAAATTTGCGTAGTTTCTCTGAAGGAGCTCTTTCAATAGGGTATCAGTATAGAAAATGTGATAGTTATTGTAATGATCAAGTCAACTAAATTTGATTCAAATGGATTGATCGACCAAGGGATTCTGGTATGAGGTGGTTTGTTACAACAATCCAGGGCTCACGTCAACGGGCTCCCCTGGCCACATGTGTATACAGTAATCCAAGAGCATCCCCCCCCCCCCACCCACCCACCCAAGCCCAACTCCTCTCTTACACTGATCAAATCTTCTGTGCTTTACCTGTTTACCCCTCCTTTTCTCACAATCAGTCAAAACTAGGATAGGGTCACATAATCTGTACCTATCTCGGCCATCATTTGGCAAAAAAGGTGTATCTGGGTAGACAATTTTCAATTTAGGAGGTCTATGAGGTTAAAAATCTCATTTAGCCAAGCACAGATTTGCAAGAGAATTACCTTTCATAACAATAGGAGGTATGTCAATTCCAGTGCACAACGTTGTGGTCGATTTGATGGAAAAGGGTGTATCTACAGTTACATCCCTTTCAGTGGGTCACGCTGATGTTTGATATTGAAAAAGAATGTATCTTTAGATGCATAACTATACATATCTATAGATATATCACTTAAAATAGAGGGTAATACAAAAGCCTTACTTGTCATGACAGTGTTTGCTTAGATAGATTGTTTTTACATTGTAATATCTAATACAGTAGCTTTGAAGGTTTATAGTGAAATGTAATTTTAAAGTCCAAGTACGTGACTGTATACTCAATGTAAATAATTGTTAAAAGCTTCATGTGTGTTAATTCAGTTTAATTAACATGATGGCAAGTTTAAGGTAGTCAATGTGTTACAATGTTATTGTTAGTACAGTGCGGCCTATTCTCTAAGAATAAAAAAAAAATACACTCATGCATTTTTAAAAGGAACATGTAACCTTACGTTACCCCATTTAGGCATACGCAAATGAATCTTGATTAATGTAAACACAGTTGAAGGATCTCGTTGCAGGCCTTTTATTGAAATATCACATCTTCTAATTGTACTGTATTACAATGTGTCACTAGCAAATTACCTTAAACGTTGGCTAATCATTACAAAAGTCAATGTTCACTGTAAGTAATAAAATGCATTGCAAGACAAAAGGACAGTGAATTTCATGTTTGAACAGAACTCCGATACAAACGTAACTAAGGAGAGTGGTGTAGGTGTTGTTGATGAAGTGACTGATGTGGTGCTATATGCATCTCTTTGCGAGAATGAAAAGTACATATTTTCATCTGACATTCTTTTATTGATAACTTGTTTGAAATTAGAATTTTGACAGGATGACGCACTCAGTGCTTTTAACCCGTTTATCCCGATCTCAAAAACTGTGCGTGAACCGCTCCGTACGATTTCATTTCCAGGAAACAGAAGTGACACAAGTATAGCTGGTGTTAATTTCTAATAAAAAAAAAAAACATGTATAGTCCTATATAAACTTCATAGTCCTATTATAACGGCCTATTCAAGGCATAAGTCTTGTTACATGCATGTACCTATATTATTCCTAAAGGTCCACTTTAAAGCCCTCCTCCCCCCCCCCCCCCCACGCCTCCCTATCCCAGCCGTCCTTTGAGAGTTTGAAAGTTTCAAGTGGTTTGAACAAGTTTTCTTTAGACACAAAACACAGGAAGTTGAGCGCTGGGCACGCCCCGTTGAATTTCTATTGATAGTAGCTTGATGGGTTATTGTCATGTCATGAAGGGGCCTGGCCCCAAACCATTGAGTCGTCCTCCTTTGAATTGTGGGGGGAGGGGGGGGGGCATTTAGGAAGTGGATATCCCTCCAAAACGTGTATGTGTCTCTCTCGGTGATTTTTTTTTTATATGTAAATGAGGGAAACATAACAAAGCAGAACAACACTTTGATTGGGTTTCCGCATGGACATCAGGCGTCCCCGCGTTGAATATGCAAATGAGGACAATTCATGCCGAGGTCGCTTTGAATGGCTGATTTTTCTTACTAGGGGCAGCTTTCGAGACGAATTTCTAGAGAAATAATATCCTACGATATTTTCTGAAAACAAATCACATCTTCTGAGACAAGGACCGCCGTGAATGATAAGAATAATGTTTAGACTTTCAACTGATGTAAAAATTATGATCATATTTAACGTAAAACTGTGTTAAATATTGGATAGACACTGTCCTTACAATTACGCACCCGGTGCACTAGTTATCTCGTTCCTCGGGTGGTACGGGTTAAGAACATGACATTTACATAGAAATATAAATGTGCACATTCTATGTAATCTAGGAATAATTGTGGTTACCGAAATTAAGATGACAGCTACTTTTACATAGTATATCTACATGTGAATCACTGAGTCGATGCATTTATCCTCAATGAAAGCATATGGGTCGCCATAGTGATTTACGAGTGCGATGTATTTTACATGCAATTACAGTACCAGTCGCGGGCCAGTGGAAGGCGTGCATCAAGCACTGCGGAATTTGAATGATGAATTTAATGTGAATTGCTGCATTTTTGTTCTTACTTTGAATATTGAAGTCAATCACACTAAAAACTGTTGAATGTCCATGAACGATTTCAACCACAAGCGATCGAATATTATGGTGTTATTTAGGTATTCAATACTTATTCGATGTATCAATTCATCACATCGGATTGTATATTATCTGTGCAAGGTGACTTGTAATGCTAGTTTGGTGTTTGGATGAGATCAAAATTGAATCAAATCGCATTTCATTGAAAAGATTGTCACTTTTCAAATCCTAGCCATGTGTTGTGGAACACATTTGATAAATATGATACTGGAAATTGCTCTTAAATGTATATAGTGTATGTGTCAGAGAGAGAGAGAGAGAGAGAGGAAGAGAGAGAGAGATTGTGTGCGCGTGTGTTTGTATGTGTCCATGTTTGTGAATGACAGATAGGAAAGAAATGTGAATAGGCTATATCCTTTGCGAGGAAGCGAAGCACTAGAAGAACATATTAGGCACATGCCAAAAGAGTCAGTAGGCAATGGGTAGCCTACTCGACATGAATAGGAAAACAAATCAAAATCAATTTAAGATCGAACAGGGTATGAATTGTACACTCTTTTGCCAATGTACAAACATGATATATGAACATTTTATTTGGCGTTTCTATACACAATTTGCCATATACATATAGGGTGACTATGTCTGGTATATTTACAGATGTGCCCTTTTGCTATTTAGAGAGAATAGATATCTATGGTATATAGGCAGATACACGCTTATACCATACAGATAGTGGGGATTTGTATGATATTTCTGAAGAAACATTATTTCTTCATACATTTAAAAAAAATATTTAAAATATAAATCAAACTCTGTCATCAAAAATCCATTCCATTAGCTTCTACAAAAAATGCAAATGCGAAATCTTTAAATCCATTTATCTCGACTTTGTTCCCCAGCGTAGACCCAGATACACCCTTTAAACATGGTTGCCGATAAGCGCTTGGTTGTAAACACTTCATCTTGGTCGTCATCACGCGATGCTATTACCCAAACTCTTGTGAGATAACACAAAAATTAGTTACTTAATATATACAATATCTTGTTAAGTCAATAGCACAGTTTCCTATCAAAGATTTGCATCACCTTAATCATATAAAGAAAAATGATATTTGATTAAGCCAGAATTTTTTTTTTTTGGAACATACGAATATTGGGTTCCTGGGTATGGAGGGGGTTGGGGAGGCGGAAGGAGATTGCTATGATTTTTTCCCTTATGCTATAATGCTCGTGATAGTGGCAGCGAGTTTCATCTTTGTATTTAAAGCTTTCCTTTTGCACATGTGTCTCCCTTTATTGTTAATTAATATAGTACATATTAAAGGAAGCCATGGCACTAGCTATCAATGTATTACTCCAGCACTGTTAGCAGCTTTTGAAGGAAGTCATAGGTTACATACACTGATCAACATCACTGATGTAAATAGATCAATCGCCCAATCAAGTTGCGAGTTGTCGCGAGCTGGAACTCGTGTGTTACTCGTTAAAACTACGAGAAATTTTCTTTTTGGGCCTGGAAGAGTTTCATAGGAATATTAAAATGTTTAAACGAGTTAAGTACGAGATAACCTAGTACGGTACGATATTAACCGAGTGTTGCTTGGTATTCATCCAAACTTTGTTTGATTGAAACGATCTAAGTGTAACAGATGTATGGTAGCGCCCTTACAATATTGGCGTGGTCTCACATATACAGTGACAATTATATGACAATGACAGTTGGAGACTAGTTTGCGACTTGTTGCCGACTCAGTATCCACCGAACCTCCGTGACGTTGTGGCGACGTCTCCTGGCGACTATTTTTTTTCTGGTCTCCAGCGAGTCTCGGGAAGCAGGTAACGGAGACATATTGTCTTATGACTCCCCGCGACTGTCGGGAATAATTAGTCGCCGCAGTTGCAGCGACGTCTTCCCCAGTATAGTGAAATAGGCCCATCATCAATCCAATGTTATTTTATCAGCTAGGGGAAAGTCATGTGCTTTTACAAGGTTTTAACCTAATACTATTTCTGATATAAAAGTTGTATGATGAGTTATTTTTCTTTAAAATCATAGATTAAACAACAAAGTATACTTATTTTGAAAAAAAAATACAAGTGGGAACAGTAAATTGCAAAATTGAATAAATAAGACATTCCTGATTGAGAGTTTTAGATATAAAGGGTACAGAGTAAGATAACATACGTCTTTGAAAATATCAAACAATATTGAGACTCAGTTTAGAAATGGCAGAATCGAAAACTTTACTGCTCCATTTTGTATGCTTTGGACTTCATATCAAAGCATTTGGAATGTAATGTAATGATAACTATCTAATTCTAAGATATCATATTAGCTTCTTCAGGTGGCACTTTAGAAAACGTTTTTGAAGGTTAATCTATCAGTCCAGGGAATCGTCATCATCTCTCTTTAACCAGTCGATAATCAGTTCATATATCCTCTTCCTCGCCTCATTTGCAGACCATCACTTCGGTGCATTTCCCCAGGATACACGTAGCAGTATACTCCTTGCATCTTGGTCTTCTAACTAATATTTCCATATCATAACATATTGCTAAGCTTTGAGAAGGCAAACTTTACCATTCTGATTCTTGTCCTGATGTCTCTCTCCCCAAGCTTATTTTAATATTGTGCTTCCAAGGTATTTGGAAGAAGATACCTATCTTAATACTTGGTCCTGTGCCATCAGTGTGCATCTGGGACTTTCCCAATATGAAATCATATCTAATAACAATTTGAAATGACAATGTTTACACAACGTCATGTTCATCGGATTTGGGAGTTACGAGGTGTCATTTTTGTTAACCAAAAATATTTCGGGCTGTAATCAGGTCCCCCCCCCCCCCCCCCCCCATTTCCCTGGTCACGCTGCCCTTGAGTGAGTAAGAAAGATAAACAAAAACACGACATAAACACGATGCACTTTAATACATCATCAAAAGACATTGTTTTTCTCCCAATGCATTAAACAATATCACATTCGGGATTCGGGATTTCATACTCCATTGAAACAATAAACTCATTTTTATGTGATCAATAGAAAGCACGCGTCTATATACAGTTCATATCTTCTCTTGTTTTTTATACATGTATTTTACTTTTAAAAAACACAATTAAATGTGCCCATGATGATAAATATGGTTAATAGGAGCAGTAACTTCGTTTGTAGGGGGTAACAATAACAACATTGTCAACAGAACAGTCTATGATATGACCACAGCGAGTGTACTTTACAATTATTTATACAATGATTAAATATTCATGCACACTTGCTTACGAGGATTATCATCGCCGAAGTCCATGCAAGTATGAAACGCACTCCTAATGAACATGCTCTTGCTTAAGTGTCATCATTGGAATTAAAGTGTGACGTGCTTTAAAACAAGATACATGAAACTACCCTATCATCTGTTGAAAACAAGCTTCAATAACATTTGAAGATATATTTCAATATTTAGATGCTACCATACTTTGCTATATTGATGAATATTAAAGGCTAGGCTAAACTGGACATTATCAAACAATGTTGCGATATAAATTCACACAAAACACATATTTTTTAGTCTTTTGCTGTTAAGACGGTGAGTATCGAAGAACGTAATGAACCCAGATATAATCGTAATGTACGTGGGTCGGAATCAGCAAGGTTACCATACTTTTGAGCAAGATTGGCAAAAAATGTATTTCAAAATGATTTAACATTTATTATTGATTTTAGTTACTAGTCATCACGTATGAAGTTATTTTATATACAAAAAGTAAATACATTTATACGTTTTCTCCTATATAAAAACAAACATATTTTGTTCATATCACACCCTCAATAATAAGTAACAACTTTGACGAACATGATATTATATGTTTATAAAATTTGTATTAGTAGTAAAACATCTCTGCCATTCATTACGTTACAATTTTAGATATTATTAGACTGTAGGAATATGCATTACTATCAACTTTCTTGGAATTTCCTGTCAATATCTAAATGTTAGACCTAAATTTCATCTGAAATAGTATGTGTCAGCCAGGTCATTGTTGGTGTCATGACAATTGATCAAATACCTGTCCCTTTAAAATGAAATTGTTTTGTAGATTTCAACAGAAATATCGTGAGGTACGCAACCTTTAGCGACCTTAACCTTCTGTCCATTGGTGTGATAATCCCTTGCGGATTTTCCTCTTTAGTTTATCCAGTTGGTTTTATGTTACTTAAACGTACCTTTGAATGGCCAACACAACTACAATGAAGCTATTTCAAAGTCCCATTCCGATAATTCTATTTTCATGTGGAGTTCAATAATCATGGACTTCATGAGCTTTGCCGAGGTTTCTTTCGAAAGAGCCCTTTTATTTGAATATTTTTTAAAGATAAAATACTTTCTATAATGATTAGGACCTATAGTATTCCGAAAGTACCCCTATCCCATCCCAGCCCCATTCCCCACTTAAAATCTCAAGTGTTTTACCTGTTTACAACTGCTCACACTCGGTTCAAACTAGGATAGGGTGACACTATCTGTACCTATCGGCGCTTGATTGAATATGTAAACACATTATTTATCACGCCATGCTATTTTCCAAACAAACCTTCGAGATCATAAACAAATGATTAGTGACTTCCGTTCGTTTACACAGGGTACGCGTACCATATTGAACCTTACTCTTTTTACTAATATTTCCGGGGGGCTTCCATTTGGAGAGTCATTTTGTTATCCCAAAAGGGAACATATTATCCTTCGCGAGAGGGGCGTTTTTGTTTACCCAATAAAATGAAGGGCTGCGATCAAGCGCGCCGACCCTAGTCAGGTTGTCTCTGGGTGAGCGTCTTGATTATTGGCACGTTGGATGGTAGTTTGATGAATATCGAAGCCTGTAGGGAGACGTCCTTTAAGATTTCGATGAAATGCATTTCTCTTTGAAAACTTGAAACAAAAATAATGTACGTCCGGGAACTCGACGACGCTATCGCACACGACACTTTGACATCAAAACGTGATCAAGCTGTACTCGTAGGGTGGTAGGCAATCTCGAGATAGACTCTCACCGTCACTCACTATACTCGTTCTAAACTCGCGCCAAACTTTTGGGTAACTCGCAAGAGAATCGCTATACCCGGAGTGAGGTATGGGATATCGTGCAAAACTTGCAATGGCTTCGGAGTTGCGAGTTACTACGAGTTACTGTGAGTTGAAAAGAGTCCAACTCGAGTTCTTCATGAGCATTTACGAGTTGAAACGATTTCAGCTCGAATTGCACGGATTTGGTTCAATTTTTTAACCTGTTCAAACATTGTTGGACGTCTTGCGACTTTCCGACAAATGTTGGAATGCTAGCCCCAGCTACGATGAGAGTTGTGCAGAATTGTGCCGAGTCACGATACGATCTCTGCACGAGAATGATGAGTGGTTGTAGAAGGGTCGTTGGAAGGTCATATGAGTCAAGAAACTTTTGCAAGAATTTGCTACTATTGTGTGAACGCTCTTCTCACATCTCAACTCGGGGAAACTCACTGCTCCAACTTGGCTAAGAGGGAGACATACATAAGTGGTAAACATATAATGATGAAAAAGGGGAACGCGAGTGATCAGTTAAGTGGTTTGATTGATCAAACTTTGCATCTATGCTTCTGACATTAACATGTAATAACGACATTTCGGTTTTTTTTCCTTGGGTTATTGAAAGAAGTTATATAGATTGATGTATTAAGATGGGGTTAAATTAATTATTATACTATTACGAGAAATGCAAATGCCAGCACCTTAAATCTGTTTATCTCGACTTTTTATCTAAACACTTGTGAGATAAACAAGAAATTAGTAACTTAATACAGTGTATATACAATATCTTGTTTAGTCCAGAGTACAGTTTCCTATCCAAAATTTGCATCACCTTAATTATAGAAAGAAAAATATATTTGATTAAGCCGGCATTTTTTTGAGCAGACGAATATTGGGTTCTTGGGTAATGGAGGGGGTTAGAGAGGCGGAAGGAGATTGCTATGAGTTTTTTCCTTTAGCTATAATGATTGTGATAGTGGCAGCCGGTTTCATCTTTATATTTAAAGCTTTACATTTTGCACATGTGCCCCTCCATCATTGCTAATGAATATGGTATATATCAAAGGAAGCCATGCTACCAGCTATTTTGTTCTTGTTTGAAAGGTATTACTCCAGCACTGTTAGCAGCTTTTGAAGGAAGTCATAGGTTACATACACACATTGCAAGTATATTTGATACACACATCGATACAGTTCATAAATTGTATTGCTTTTTTTTTAGTTTTGAGCAGCACCACTAAATATTGTAATGCGTTGTCATGATAGTTAGAAGGTGTAATAGCAGCAGTAGCTGTGTTTGTATGGGTAACCATAGCAACATTTTCAACAAAACAGTGATGTGACAACAGTGAATGTAATTTTATATTTTGACATTAGTAATTATGGCATGCAGCCTTGTTCACGAGGATTATTCTCTCCAAAGTACATGCAAGTATGATACTAGCGTAGGTACTAGGCTGTGAGGTACATGGACACAACACAAACCTTTAACAACTATAGCAGTAGTAGCTGTGTTTGTAGGTTAACCATTGCAACATTGTCATCAGAGTTGTGATTTCATGTATTTTTCCATGTTAAATTACTTTTTAGTCTCAAACGTATGTTTGAAATACCAGTGAAACTGCAATTAACAGGCGATTTGAAAGTCCCATTCCGATACGTTCATATTAATGTGCAGTTCAGTATTTCATGGACTTTGTGAAATTCGTTTTTTTCCGAATGAGCTCTTTCCTTTTCATATCTGTATTGAACATACAATATTTATTGTAATTATTAAGGCAACTAAATATGATTCTAAGAGATTTAAGGACCAAGGGATTCTGATATGAGATGGCTTGATATATCAGTCGAGGGCTCATTAACGGGCACTCCCGGCAACATGTGTAGATATTATTCCGAAAGCACCACACCCCATGCCCCCTCCCCCCCCCCCCCCCCCCCCGCCCCAACCCCAGCCCCATTTCCCTGTTCAACATATCAAATATCCTAAGCTGTACCTGTTTACCACTGCTCTTCTCACACTCGGTTCAAACTAGGATAGGGTTACAGTGTCTGTCCCTATAGGTGCTTGGTTGAACAAACACTTCACCTTGGTAGTCAACAAGCGGCGCTATTACCCATACACTTTGGCGAGGGAATCTTGTTAAGTCAATAGTACAGTTTCAACAAAATGTTGCATCGCCTGAATTATACAAAGGGAGTATGATATTTGAGTAGACGAACACATACATTGAGCAGACCTTAGCATATTGAGTTCTTGGGTATGGATGATTAAGGAGAAGGAAGGATAATGCTTAACTTTTATCCTTAGGCTATAATATAGTCATCATAGTGGCAGCCACTTTATCTTTAAATCTAAAGGTTTACTGTTTGCAGCTGAGTCCCGCCATCAATTTAATGAAAATCGTTTACATCAAAGAAACCCATGATATTAGCTATTGTGTTCTTGTTCAAAAGGTGCTACTACGGCACTGTTAACAGTTTTCGAAGGAATTCATGTGTTACATAGTTTAACCAAGTGTGGCGTGATTCATACCGAGCGTGGTACAAGTTTTATCGAGCGCATACAACGAGTTTAGCCGAACATGGTTTGAGTTGAAACAATCTATGCGCAAGTTACGCCGAACGTCCACCGAAGTAGAGTTTGTATGACATTGGGCGAATTGCGCACGGTCAAGTGTAGCAAATACAGTATTCCGAAAGACCCCCCCCCCCTCCCACCCCACCCAAACCAAGCACAACTCCTCTCTTACAGAGATCAAATCTTATGTGTTTTACATGTTTACTACTGCTCTTCTCACACTTGGTTCTACCGAGAATAGGGTGACGTTATTTGTACATTTTGGCGTTTGGCTAATCATGTGCCAACGCACCTCCGTCCAGACCATATATTTTTTGCATTATTCTATTTTGGAAGGGGGCGAGTTACTTTTTTTGTACAAACAACCCAACTACTGAAATCTAAAGTTCAAAATAAAGGCAACAGCTTCTTTACTATTTACTGGAAGGTGAGCTAGATGTCAATATACTACATTGTGATATATTTATTGGATAAGTTCCTTTGTTTATATTTGTGTAAGCAGTCTTTAAAGTTTATTTCGGAGGCTTGAAATTAGCCAACAGAACATTCACAGTCTTCATTTAAGTTTTCAAAGAATTGTAAATAGAAGTATGTGAAAGAAATTCGGTTATCATTTAAAAGTGTACATTTCACGGTTACATGAATAACTAAGGGACTGAGAGATAACAATTTAACAAAAATGTAACAAAAAATGAAGCCTCCGAAACAACAGATTGCGGCAACTCGTTTTCAAATAAATGTAGAAGCAGTCACACTAAAAAATCTGATATTTTTCATAGTACATAACAAAAGCAACCCCCACAGCCCAAAAATAATAAAAGGCTGTACAAAAAGTCAAACGCTATTTTGTGTACACAAAACATGTGCAATTTAAGGTACTAATGTGCCCACCAAAGTTAAACGAAGTTTTAATTGAAGATACTTATGCTACTCGAGGTACCGTAGCACCAAATAAGGTCACTCATATTCCATGGTATCCATAAATGCTGTAACTTTATGAAATTGCTACAGACAAAACTGTTGAAATTTCAGAGTTACACCTTATGCTGTAAACATGGCTATTTATATATCAGGTAATTGAAAAAAAAATAGTGGAAAGACAGAGAGTTAAAAGGACATTAAGATTAAAAAAAGTTAAAATTACACATTTTAATTATTTGGTTGTCTTTTTGTGGCTGCACCTGAGCAAACCAATACCAAACTTCACTGACACGCCATGAGAGACGAGCATTATGGAAATAGTTGACAGAAATAGGAGGAGAGAGAGACAGACAACGAGAAAGAGACAGAAAGAGAGGAAAGAAGGAAAGACAAACAGAAAGGAAATAGAAGGAAAAGTTAAAGAAAAGAAGAAGAGGACGAGTGAATCAGAAACAGAGAAAGAGGACTAGCTTTTGAGGTACACTTAAGTGTTTCTGTCCTTTTATGACAGGGTAAGGAGGTATAGTACGATATAAGGGCACGATTAACATTTTTTTCTTATTTTATTTGTTTTTATTTCTGTCGATTAAATGAAATCATGAATGTTTTATTTCAAGCCATGTTTTACGAAACGAATTTATTACCTACTATGTTTTTCTAGGGACTCTGCGCTTCAAACATTTATGTTTATGCTTTGTTCCTACTATGTATTCTATTTTGATGTAATACGCTGTTCTTGTCAATGTGATTGTTTATTATGCATGGTGAAATAAATAAACAAACAAACAAACAAACTATCAAGAACGAAAGAGGAAAGAAAAAAGAAAGAAGAAGAGAAAAGGAAAACAGTACATTTCAATGCTATAATAAATGTGTCTCATAAATTCTGTATATTTCAGTTATAGACTAGTTTGCCTTTACCCCTATCTATGCCTCCAGCAGAACTGCCTGACATCGGAATTTGTGTGTCTTTTTCCTCCCAAACGTCCCCCCCCCCCCCCCTTGAAAAAAAAAAAAAAAACTGGTGACGGCAATGGATTGGGACAGCTTAACCCTTGAGCAGGCGTTAGAATATTGGGTTCTTGAGTATGGAGGGGGTTGGGCAGGCGAAAGGAGATCGCTATGAGTTTTGTCCTTCAACTATGATAGTCATTATAGTCGCAGCCCGTTTCATCTTTATGTCTGAAAGTTTTAGTTTTTTTACACATGTGTCCCTCCATTATTGTTAATGAATATGATAATATCAAGGGAATCTATGATACTAGTTCATTTGTTTTTCGTTGAAAAGGTGTTACTACAGCACTGTTTACCAAGCTTTTAAAGGAAAGTCATACAACACCGACCAAGAGTTTAATAGATCAATCGTGATACGACACGGTTATGAAGATCAGCCGTGGCGTACCTAGTACGAGGCGTGCTACAGAATTCAACACACATATGCTCCCATCGCACCAATCGCAAATAAAAAACAATACATACACAGAAACAAACGCACAAATCCATACTAACATGACTGGCACACATTAATGTAAAACATAAATCCTCACTCCTAACAGGTCTGGTCTAGTTTTTTTTTTTTTTTTTTTTTTTTTTTTTCTTTTTCTCGCAATATTCTTGTAGATATTTGTTTTCATCGAGTGCATTTGTAACTGAAATCTACAATTCAAGTATATGTTTTGATACCCAATTCCTCCCCCCCCCCCCCCACCCCTTGTATAGGATGTACATGTCAGCTAATCTGCATGTAAACACTAGTAAAGTCAATGAACAAGACACTGTTAAATTTTTACTTTGCGTGGCATAATTGGTGTCTGATACATCAAAAGCATAAGAGCATGAATAATGAACATACATAATAGTCTTCGGCTCTCACACGCACGTACATGCCCACAAACAATCATGATCATGCCCCTCCAACCCCCCCCCCCCCCCCCCCCCCCCCGCCCCCCCCCCCCTCCCCATGTTGATTTACTTTCACGGGTAATGTAAATATTTTAAGGAGCCATTGAATGATAACAATTCCGAATGCTAACCTCTTGTGAGAAGAAACACATGACGTCATGCGTTTGAACTTTTAAAACATTATTGTTTTGTACTTCTTATTGTCATATATTATAGATTTTCAACATGCCGATCCAAATCTGTGAATGGCGTGCCTCGTATCGGTTGCTTCTACCAACGAAGACGGAAGGAAATATGGCTTGAAAGGCAGAGCAGGATGTTCGAGCAATCATTTGACTTTGTCGAGAAGTTGTATGGCTTACTAAAGCTGAAACGAAAATACGACGAATACTGCCAGAGGAAGGAAGGAGTCAGCACGGAACGAGAAAAAAGATCAACAAACAATCAGGGGGTGTCCAAGAATGAAGAGCCTAATTCCCCAAATTACCTTAACGAAAATGCCTCTACACCGTATGCAGGCTCGTTGAACACAACTAGCAAAGACAAAGGAAGCAACGACAGTTGCACGAAGGATGGGAGCGCCCAGGGCAATGCCAATCAAGACCTTACAGAGGAAGATACGTCTCAAGGCTACTCTTCTGTCGAGTCTGCAGGTTCACGTCGTACAAGTGGAGCAGATGGAACGCAGCTATCTCTGACATCCGACGGCGTCCAATCTTCTAAGCACAAATCCTCTTCAGAAAATCCAAAAGCGCAGGCCGGTTACGATACTTGCGGAACAACATTTAAGCCGTGTACGAAGAGCGACACATCAGTAATACGCACACTCTCCGAACATCTATCAAGAAAGGTCAACTGTCCTGGTTCTGGATTTGATCTCAAGAAGACTACTTCTGTGACAGTCGAAAACCCTCAATCATCTTTGGTAAATTTTTCATCAAAATACCCTTTTTTGTTAGTAATTTAGCACCAAGTTGTTATGCCACTTTTGACGGTGCTAGTGCACGAACAATTTTAATCACATAAGTATCCAATGAAAAGACAATGCTAGAAACGATTATGTATTACCTGATACTTTTTACTGACTGTAGGCCCTATATTGAAATGGATTCGATAGTGATAAAAGCAATATCAAAACTGAAGGGCAATACGATCATCTTTGTAGTCATTTCATACAAAGCAGACTGGCACCAATGTGTCAACAAGCCGTATATGAAGCCCTAGTTCTCTGTTATGCAACAATGAATTATTTTTTTTTCGAGTAGTTTTTTTTATTGACAACTTCAATTCATATACAAAATAAATATATATAACAAATAGAACTTTGAAACATAGTATTTTCATGAATGTTACAATAAAACACAATGTCATACATCTTCCAATACATAATTATAAATAACATTGATGATAGTTATATGCATCAAGAAGAAACTTCTACAGAAAATTCCAACATAATGATTTTTTCTCCAGTGTCAAATAAAAAACAGAAGATAAATTTTCCAAATACAAAAGTGAATAAATAAATCATTGATAAAATCTAAACGAATTGAAGCCATGAGCATATAGATGTTTGACATCATCTCGGCCTCTTCACCCAAATAAATTAAAAAACAAACTCAGCCTTTGTCATCCCCCCCCCCCCCCCCACCCTCCCTTGAACACCCCATCCCCTATCCGGTGGAGAACTGGCTCTGGGCTCCGATACATGGTCTAATATTTAAGTTTTCTTATTTAGAGAAATTGATTGTAAGGGTCCCCCTTTTTGTTGCTAATTTATTTTCTTCTCTTTGATCCCCCCATTATACTATTTTTTTTTATTTCAATCAATGAAGGAGGTTTTTTTAATTCTCGGTTTTTGTAAATAAGATATTTAACTAAAATCAAAACATGATTAATTAACTGATATTTACCTTTACTTTTCTCCTGCTTCCCGAAAAGAATTTCCTGTTGATTTATTTCAAAATTTAAACTTCTTGCACATAGATCCCAAAGTGATTTTGAAAATTCACAAGTATAAAATAGATGTTCATACGTTTCTTCTTCCTTTTCACAAAATGAGCATAAATTGGTCGAAAAAAGACCAAAACGGAAAAAGAGGGGGTTAGTGTATAAAATATTATGCAAGAGTTTATACTAGAACTCCCTGAATCGACTATTCAGTGTGCAATATCTTAGTCTTACAAATATACTTTCTATTTCCTTATTGGTAAGAACATAATTCGTTCTAATTCTGTCAGAAATATAAGGTTTAATTTCATTTTTATATAACAGCTGTTCGTATATCTCTTTTGATTTCAAAAACAACAAATTAGTCGTTTTCTTACCCAAATTGAAATCGATTCCAGAGTTATGCTTTGCATTTATTTCAATATTGTTCTTCCAACTAACTGGTAAACAGGCATAAATATGCTTAATCTTTTCAACATCATTTGCATCTAAATTCAAATTAAGAAAATGTGTATCACATTTTAGTTTACCGTTATTATCCAAAATATGATGAAGTCTATAAACCCCTTTATCGTATAGAATCTTATCAAATATACAACTCTCTTTATATCGAATGAGCTTATTATTAAAAATCACCACTTTCCCAAACTCTGTACTTCTAATATGTCTTATATTTACCCACTCTTCTAACAATTCCATGTCAAATTTGGAAGCTGTTACTTTCAATAAACCTGGTATATAGTCACATGAAAATAACAGATCTCCACCCAAATGTTTAGTGGCAAAATTAAAGTACCGTTTCTATTTCATATCTTCATCTTTATTTAAAAGTCTTGTAATCCACATTATACGCTGTGCCTTTACCTGTACAGGAAAGTTCAACGTCTTTAATCCTCCTTGCTTATAGTCTAAAAATATTGTATTCCTATTAACTTTGTCTTTCTTACCTTTCCATAAAAAATAAAAAGTTAATTCATCCAATGATTCATAAACCCACTTAGGAACAGGAGTTAGAGACGCTCGGAAGAGTACTTTATAATAGATATGCACCTTCAATGATGAATTTTCCCCATGAGTGTTATATCCCTTATCTTCAAAAAGTTCAAGAGTGTTTTAATTTTGCTAAAGATTTCTTTGTAATTTAGATCTTCTTTCTTATGTTCATCTAAGGTGAAAAATACTCCTAAAACTTTAAGAAAATCCACGGTCTCGCCGAAGGAGAAGTCATAATGCAAATGTTGGCATGAACCTAATTTTAATTCTTTAGTTTTGTCATTATTGATTTTTAATCCATAAAGTGTTTCAAAATCTGCAAATAGAACTTTCAGCCTATCCACTGATTGTACATTACGAGTAAAAATTGTCATGTCATCTGCATATAGAGCTAATTTAATTTCGTCATCTCCAAATTTAATTCCTTCAATCAGACTATCTTTTCGTAATTTATGAGCCATTACTTCAATACACAAAATAAAGAGGTAAGGACTAAGCGGATCCCCTTGCCTAACCCCCCTTTTTATTTCAAAATAGCCGGTGGAATTTCCTTCATTTAAAACGCAACTTAAAGTGTCAGTATACAAAACTTTGACCCATCTCTGAAAGGATGGACCAAAACCAAAAGCCGTCAGAGCCTTTTAAAGAAAATGTTGTGATAACGAGTCAAAGGCCTTCTCAAAATATATAGCAAACAAAAAGCCAGGTAGATTAAACATACCTTGTATGTAACCCACCTGATCCCCCACAACGATTTCATTAAGTATTTTCTTGATTCGCTTAGCCAAAATTTTTGTTAAAATCTTATAATCTACGTTAAGAAGGGATATGGGTCTATAATTTTTCAATAAAAGAGGATCTTTCCCATCTTTAGCGATTAACGTAATAACTGCTTGTTTTTGCGACGAAGCCAATTCCCCGGAACAATATGACTCATTTAAAGAATCTTTCACTAAATCTCCAATATCCGGCCAAAAAGTATAGTAAAACTCCAAAGAAAGACCGTCATTTCCAGGTAATTTGTTATGTTTTAATTCTTTTAAAATTTCTAGACATTCTTTGTTAGTTATTACTCCTTCACAAAGTTCTCGAAATGTCTCCGCCAATCTAGGTAATCCTTGAAAAAATTCATCAAAGAGGTTATCCGAACACACGCACATTACTGTATCATACAACTTACTGTAAAATTCCCTGATTTCTTCACTTATTCTGTTTTCATCACAGCAGATGTTTTCATCTCTGGTTTTAATTTTTTTAATTATGGTTTTTCTTTTATTACTTTTCATCAACTGGTTGAAATAACGCGAGTCTCTTTCACTACATTCATACCAGGAGGCACGAGATCGAACCTTAAGACCTTCATTAACATAACTATAGATTTCCCTTAATTTCTCTTTTGTATTTTCTAGTTTTTCTAGGGTATTTGCATCAGTACCATCTTTCAATTGTTCTTCTAAAAACTGTATTTCTCTTTCTAAATCCGCTTTTATTCTCCTTTTTTTATCAGCAAATTTTTTTCGAGAATTTTTGTGTGAACCTTCGAATATTCATTTTAGAAAATCCCATAACAACCTTTTATCTTTTATATCAGATTGCAATTCATTTCTCTTTTCATGAATTCCTTTCTTTAATTCTTTAACATCATCTTCATTTTCACATAAACTGTTATTAAACTTCCAATATGACCTCTTCCTACCAATAATTTTATTTTTTCTTTTGTCGAATAAGTGTACAAAAATTGAATGATGATCAGGGGCCACAGATGGAATTATATCGCACTTTATAACCATTGCCTCTAAACATTCTGAAATTATCCAGTAATCAAGTCTGCTTTGCATGAAGGGGTTCTTTTGCGCATATGTAAATTGTCTTTTCAGTGGATGTCTAACCCTCCAAACATCAAAAAATTGAAAGTCTTCCATAAATTTTCCAAAGTCTCGATTAAATCTATTTGAAATCCTATTTAGAGATTGTCCGTTATAATCTAAATTATTGTCCCTAATCATATTAAAATCCCCACCTATTATAACAGGGTATCTATCTTTATTCAACTTAGCAAGGGTATTTCGTATTTTTTTTTTTTAAAATTGCAATTGTTCATTTTCAAAGTTTCTTGTAGGAAAATACACATTTCCTAAAATCAACCTAACCCCTTGAAACTTACAATCTATGAATATAAATCTACCCTCATTGTCTCTTAAGACGTGTATTATCTCTATATCTACCGTTGGCGCAATTAAAACTAATACACCCTTGCCATGAGCTGAACCATGACTAAAATAACTGGTGCCGTCTCACGATGAATCCCATCTATCCTTACATTCCCTAGTTCTAAGGGTTCCTTGCAAAAAGACAATATCGGCCCCTTTATCTTTACACCAAAAAAAGATACGGTCTCTTTTATCACTATCTCTAATTCCTTTCACATTGAGGGAGATCAATTTACAACTAATCTGGAGACTCATGAAAAAAACGAAATGAAACAAATAGCCGAACACCGGAGCCAATCATCCACCAAAGGGGATCCCAAAACTTGAGGCCCCCGTCCCCTCCAACCCCGCCCCCTACCAAAAACCCAGGGCAACTCCGAAGAGTAAGCTTCATGCTGTGATCATTCTTCCATCAGCTTTTACACATTTCCGAGAAAATTAGGCTGAAGAAAATTGCTAATAGTAGTGCTACTTCCATCGATTGAGTTACAGATCTCTTCGTATTAGTTTTTTCAAAAGAAAACATAACCGAGGTAAAAATACATCTTGAAAATACTTGTAAATTGCATGATAAACATGCCTATTTCTTATGGTCTCGCTTTATACAACACAATATTATTGATCTCTTGTCATGTAACAGTCATATGAATGCTCTTTCCCTTTTTAATATTCCGGAAAATGTATTTATCGAGTATATATACGAGGAAAAGAAAAAAAATCTTCCTTTTGTAAAATAGAAAAAAAATATCTTGACTCTCTGCAAAAGCTATAATTGATTCACTCGATTTATCGTCCAAGCATCATGATTATGCGGACATACTAGCTCAAGCACTTTAAACTATGCTACTTTCTCTATACAAGCTATTGAGTCATTATATTCCACTTTTCCTAGTTTCACAAACCTATGTCTATTTCACTATCTACGTACTGGATGTTTTTAATGTTGAGTATTATTCATTGTACAATCTGTCAATTAAAATTTCACGTCTTAAGATAGTATCACCACATGCCATGCGTATATCTGTGGCAAATAATCTGTTGTCTGTATTGTTTGATTAAATCATACAATAAACACATCAATGTACTGAAATAAAAGTCACTTTTCTTCTTCTTTTTTTTTTACATGAGATGGTATGCATAAATAGATGAATACTGGCTGTTCCACATTTCAAATTGATGTGTTTATATTCATGAAATATTTTCTTTCAAAGGTGCTCACATTTTTACAATTTTTTTTTGAATGTTTTACATTGAATCAAAGAACATGATAAGTATGTGGTTGTACAGAGGGTTGCTCACCTACTTCTATTCAAGCGTTTACAAGTGCTGTCCAAGGTGATGTTGATCCCTTTTCTCGACACTCTAGGGTTAGCTTGATTCCATTTAGACGGATCCTCGTTGATTTATTTTCATTTTTCCTCAATTGATAGGCGTGATTTTCCAACTCAAACCTTCGCTTTTTCAAATGTAGTGGAAGATCTGTGACAACTCGAAGCCGTGGACTATCAGAACTTGGTTGAGCATGGTGATTTTTCTTCAGCTGACTTTGCTGATATTTTTTCAATACTTCATCACGATTGAACATACTCATAAAACGAACGATGCTTGGAATCGGACCTCTGCGTTGCTCCCCCTGAATCTGGCGTCTTGGAAGCCTGTGGGCGTTTACGAACTTCATTTTACTCGTTTCCTCCTGGGTAAAACCTAACTTCTGTATGCTGCTTCTTACTTTCCTTTCAATATTTTCGTCCTTCTCCTTTTCTTTTCCGTACAGCAGAAGGTTGAGTTTGCGATCGTGTAGCTCCAGAGCAAGGATTGAGTCCTTAATTTGTGCTTCCATAGCATTTCTCTCCTTTCTTAGCTTCGGAATTTCCTGGTTTTCAATTGCGCTTATTCTTAAAGCCGAATCTGCTGCTGCAACCTGTAGATCAGCAAGTGTTGTATGCATTCCTAAAATATCCTTCTTGATAGCAGTCATCTGAGAGCCCAATGTATCCAAACGTTGTAAAATCTGGTTAGACAGTTTTTGAAAATCTGCACGTGTTACCATGGCTGATGTCTTGCCAGCTTCTAATGCATGGTCCTCTTCCGTGGTGACTTGATTATTAGACATGTTCAAATCTCTCGTAGCCTTGTTAGATCGTAACAAATATGGCCCTCTTTTGTTCTTTTCCTTGTTTCCACTCATTTCATGTTAAAATCAGTTGTTATTCGCGGTTCATTTCGTGGATTTCGTAGGATTTTAACAAATTATTCAGCACCTTCAAATTGCGTGGTGCCGTCGTTCCTCATGGCGCCCTCTAGATGTATTATTTGTGAATCGATGTATACTGCGCAATAATGGCACCCTAGACAATCTGAAATGATGATTTTTTTTTCAGAAGCAAGTTGGATAATCTTATCCCCTTTAAACTCCTAACCTGCTCCTGCCATCATTACCAACAAAATAGACTGTAAACATCTCCTTTATTACGTGTATCCATTTTGATGTTGAAGGAACGTCCACCTAATGCTGCTTTGCCAGCCAAGTGTACGACAAAGCGGTGCAACGATCACACCTCTAACGTGGACAATGACATCACCTGCATTGGGGAATTGCTTCTCCTACAAGCTGGTGACGTGGAGACGAACCCCGGCCCAAACGAGAAGTGAGTGTTATATCTTAATACGTGATGTAAAACGGATACTTTTTCCATACAACTATGGCAGTTTCATCCCAGATACGAGTACCATATGTTGTTTGGTCTATGATTCCACTTACACTTGATACCATCCCATGTGAGTTTTATTGACAAAAAAAGTACTTTTTAGCATACTGAGGATTTAAGTCCTTCAAGGTACACATGTCTTAATTAATCTTGAAAAGATATAAGAACTGCACATTGAGTAGATATACTGTAATTTCGAAATGTGCTTTTATCATGTCTATGCTGATCAGTGTTTCATCAGCGAATCGGGAGTTTTGTTCTTTGAAAATGCAATAGTTGGGCGTAACATAATTTATGGGAAAAACATGAGAAGGTTGTCATCATTGTCAGAAGACGGTGCACACCTTCGTGGATTGACACTTCAATGAGTGATCGAGTCTTATTGCCTTTACCATTTTTACGTTTGCCATTCTTCTTCACAGACCTCAAAATCTAAAGTCTCTAGAAGTGTGCAAGTTGGCCGAGCTGATGAATCCACAAGACTACAGGAAAGTAGGCCTGGCCTTAGAGATCACGGAAGCCGCGCTGCGCCGATATAAACACGACAAGCAAAGCATCGAATGGGCAACCTACCACATGCTGAATGACTGGCTGAAAACAGTGAAGGAGGAAGAGGCGAGGACGATCCTGGTTGATAAACTACGTTCTATTCCCTTGGAGAATCTTGCAAATCGCCTTGCTGCAGGTAGATATTACAATGATGTATGCACGTTATCTCATCCTTCTGACATCATAGGTCGATTAGTCCATGCGAACATGTAGTGCTTACTGTGTTGAAATATCATGTTATACATAGAATCCTCATTTTATTTGATTAATGTATTCTCTACTTGATTTTCAAAACATATATTACAATAATAAATACACACATCAATTCATACAAAGTGCGGAGATTCTAAACAATGATTCAGCCAAAAGTGAATAAAAAAAACAGCAGGCTATTAAAAAGAAACCGAAGCTTAATGGCATGAAAACCCAAAGTACATCATATTGTACGAAATGAATAACAGAGGGTCTTCACCATTAGTCGAAGCTTGAAAGTGTGAAAAACCGTAATTGCATTTTATACAGGGTATAAGTAAAAGATAGAAATACATAAACAGAAAGAGAGAGAGGGAGGGAGAGTGAGAGAGAGAGAGAGTTAGAGAGAGAAAGGTGCGTTCCACTTCAAGTGCTTGATGTTATAGTTTTTTGTATTAAAAAAAAATGTGCGTTCAACAATATTGTACGTCATTGGGGTTTAACGCAATAACTAAAAAAAAAAGTATTATCTGGGCATACTGGAATAGAATAAAAAAAAATATTGTTTGAGGAGGTGAAGCTTTGGCGCCTTCTTAAAAGAGTATATCGTGTTCAACATTTGTATTTCGGTGGGAAGGGAATTCCAAATATAAGAGCCAGACTGCTTAATTGAGGTATGCGCAAGTGCAGTCCTTGGATCTAAAGATGTAGATTTGTCGAATGTCTAGTGGGATATGGATGAAGTTGAGAATTGGCCTGAAATGTTGTATTGACTATGAGGGGGAAGGGGTCCGAATTGAGGCGAATGATTTAACTAAAAAACAATGGAGGGTCCGTGTGATCCCGATACTGTGAGTTTCTACATAATCTCGGTGCTTGTTTTTTTTTTTTTTTTTTTTTTTGCCGCATTGATATAGGACCCATATTGCATGTGTGAATTGCCCAAATAATATGATAGACAATATGATATATGCTTTGTATATTGCATGAAGGGCAACACGGTATTGACATGTGATCCTGATTAGTCGTGTTCATTGATAGCAGAATGGAATATTTTACGCGTTTTTGCTATTTGATCTGGGGAGGTCCACCGCCAAACAGGCAAGACAAATTTGGGATGCATTTTAAAGAATATATATTCTGTATGCGCAGATTTCAGAGCCACTTCATGCACTAAATGCATGTACAGTAATGATACGTCTTCTCATGACTGTAGTCTGGGAGACACGCCCACTGATTATGACGCTCATAAATTACGCTCCTCATTTGCATAATTTATTCGCGCCATAAGCAAGGCGCGTCATGCTGTGCATAAAAATATGCGCGCCTTGCGGGCACTCTTGTGCTGTGCAACATCACGGCAGGAGGTGTACACCTCGGAGCTCCGGGAAAATGGAAGAAAAAATCGGGAAATTAGAAGAGAAAATTGACATTCTGACGAAAACTGTCGAAGAATTATCAGTTCGAGCCCTGGAGCAGGACAGGAACCAGCCAGACCAGGCCGTTTTCGAAAATCCATCCAGTTCTCTGGTTCAACAAATGATGCCGCGACCGCTGGATCTGCAGTGAATGATGCCAAAATTGCTAGCAGCAGTGCCGCATCATGTGTAAAAGACATTCAAGGCAATTTTGTTGCAATCAAGGACGCATACCAGTACGTCAAACTACCTTCAGACCTACGTTTGAACGAAAATAGGCCAGGGGTCAGAAGAGAGGACCAAGGAGAATTTAATCTTATTTCCAAGTCGGCCAGGTATATTGAGACCTTATTCAAACTTCTCTCGCAGGCGAATGACGTCGTCGCCGAAGAATCAGAGCAAACCTCCGAACATGTTTCGCGTATCTTGGACCAAATTTTCACAATTAACTTAGCCCACATGAGGTACATTGAAGAACAGTATTCTAACTTCATTGTTCAGGGGACATTTGATCCGACCACATCCAAGATCTTCCGCCAACTGCAGCGGCAATCGTCCGGCTTGTCTAGCGAGGCCATCGATACTCTCCATAAAGCAGCGGGGCTGGCGGCCGTGGCCAACAGAGCGACGAGTACAGCTTCGCGGCCCCAGGCCCAGCACTGCCAGCGTGCAGCCTTGGCTATCCCGCTGGGGCGGGGTACCCCGGGGGAGGGGCAGAGGATACTCCGGAGGACGGCGTACTGGTCAGGATTGCTTCAATCGCTACACCCAGCGACAGCCCTTCCCGCAACAGAGACGTGAGCACGAACCAGGAACCGGAGATTCGTGATTTTATGATATGTCCTATCCTCCCTCGGGTTCTTTAAAGGATCGTTCTCGCGAATGGGAGCAGATTGGAGCCCCACCCACAATCGTCCGATGGATTAAAAGTGGAATACGCACCCCCTTCGTACAGCAGCCCCAGCCTTTTCGCTTGGACAATCGCACGTTCTCAGAGGTCGAAACTTCATTTATTGATTCCGAAATACGTGAGTTATTGGCATGTAAAGCCATTGAAAAATGTGATACTGAGCCTATATACATTTCCCCATTACATTGTGTAGCTAAGAAAGGTGGAAAACACCGTGTGATTTTGAACTTACGACATTTAAACTCTTATGTTCAAGCACCTGGCTTTCGTAATGAAGATATTCGTGAGGTAGCAAACTTCGTGAGGAATGATGACCTCCTAATATCAGTGGATATAAAGAATGGGTTTTATCATGTCCCTGTTCATGTTGAGGACCGACAATTCTTGTGTTTTGAATGGAAGCGGACCTCCCAGGTCAAAATTCCCATAGAAACCAGTAGAAACCAGTAGAGACCGTCTACTGGTTTCTACTGGTCCAGCAGAGTCTACTGGTCTGAAGAGGAACTACGAAATCAAACCAGTAGAAACCAGTAGAAACCAGTAGAGTCTAATGTGTTGAAGACCAGTAGAAACCAATAGAAACCAGTGAGATCTAATGGTTTGAAAAGGAGTGTAAAAAAACAAAGTCAAACCAGTAGAAACCATTAGAGACCAGTGGATTCTAATGGTATTGAAGACCAGTAGAAACCATTAGAATCCATTGGTCTCTAATGGTTTCTACTGGTTTGACTTTGTTTTTTTTACGCTCCTTCTCAAACCACTAGATCTCACTGGTTTCTATTGGTTTCTACTGGTCTTCAATACCATTAGAATCCACTGGTCTCTCATGGTTTCTACTGGTTTGACTTTGTTTTTTTCACACTCCTTCTCAACCACTAGATCTCACTGGTTTCTATTGGTTTCTACTGGTCTTCAATACCATTAGAATCCACTGGTCTCTAATGGTTTCTACTGGTTTGACTTTGTTTTTTTTCACACTAATAGAAACTAGTGAGATATAATGTTTTGAAAAGGAGTGTGAAAAATTCAAAGTCTAACCAGGAGAAACCATTAGAGACCAGTGAAACTTAATGGTTTGAAAAGGAGTGTGAAAAATACAGAGTCAACGCAGTAGAAACCATTAGAGACCAGTGAATTCTACTGGTGGAGACCAGTATAAACCAATGGAAACCAGTAAGACCTAATGGTTTGAAAAGGAGTGTCAAAAATTCAAAGTCAAACCAGTAGAAACCAATAGAAACCAGTGAGATCTAATGGTTTGAAAAGGAGTGTGAAAAATACAAAGTCAAACCAGTAGAAACCATTAGAGACCAGTGAATTCTCCTGGTATTGGAGATCAGTAGAAACCAATAGAAACTAGTGAGGTATAATCTTTGGAAAAGGAGTATGAAAAATACAAAGTCAAACCAGTAGAAACCAATAGAAACCAGTGAGATCTAATGGTTTGAAAAGGAGTGTGAAAAATACTAAGTCAAACCAGTAGAAACCATTAGAGACCAGTGAATTCTACTGGTAATGGAGACCAGTAGAAACCAATAGAAACCAGTAGAAATAGAGATGCTCACGAATATTCATGCATGTATTTACGTGTCCTAATTTTGTACTTTTAAATAGATAACCTCCACCTAACCAGATAAAAGGAATTTTACCAAGTAATGATTTCAAGTTTAAACATAAAATAGTGAATGTCACCTACTTAAGTGAAGACAATAATGATAACAACAACAAAAATGATCTTCTTAAATGTAAGTTAGAGTAACCAATATCTTATGAACCTTATAACCGTACTGCTATATGTATGAAAGTCTGTGAAGGAAAGAGTAGGAATTAGGATAGGTATAGGATAGAATAGGAATAAATATAGGACAGGATAGGATTAGGTTAAAAAGATATAAATATATGCCATAATTCGGATTATCATATACTAAATTTAAATCGATCTTTCATCAATATTTTTAATTTTGATTCCTATTGGTCTCCTGATGGCTCCAGTAGGTATTCTACTAGTTTCTACTGGTATTCTGATGGATCCAGGAGAAATTGCTACTGGTTTCTACTGGCACTCTACTGGTATTTTTCTAATGGTTTCTACTGGAAATCATTTCACTTTCCATATTCAAACCAGCAGAAAAATTCCAGTAGAAACCAGTAGGAAGCTCTATTGGATCCAGTAGAGATTCCTACTGGTTTCCACTGGTATTCTACTGGCATTTTTCTAATGGTTTCTACTGGAAATCATTTCACTTTCCATATTCAAACCAGTAGAAAAATTCCAGTAGAAACCAGTAGGAAGCTCTATTGAATCCAGTAGAGATTCCTACTGGTTTCTACTGGTCTTCTATTGAATCCAGTAGAGATTCCTACTGGTTTCTACTGGTATTCTACTGGTCTTCTATTGGTCTTGTATTGGATCCAGTAGAGATTTCTACTGGTTTCTACTGGTATTCTACTGGCATTTTTCTAATGGTTTCTACTGGAAATCATTTCACTTTCCATATTCAAACCAGTAGAAAATTTCCAGTAGAAACCAGTAGAGATTCTAATGGTTTTTCTCTACTGGTTTCTACTGGTTTTTCGTCCTGGGCTATTACAGGTTTCCTGTTACACCTTTTGGATTAAGTGTTTCACCATACCATTTTAACAAAGTCTGACGACCTGTCATTGCATATTTACGTGACATTGGAGTACGTTTGTGTGTTTATGTAGATGATTTTTGCTTATCTGCCCCTGAAGAATTGATTACTGATCATTCGGATCTGTTAGTGCACACTTTGTCGGATCTGGGTTTTCATATCAATTATGAGAAGTCAACCCTCACACCATCAGCTCGCCTGGATTATATTGGATATACCATCCAGCTAGACAATGAAGATGGATTTCCATTCATTTCAGCACCAAAAAACAACGCGTTGTCAAGATTCGGCACGACATTCGCCGGGCATTAAATTGCCCAACCATCTCGGCCCGGGCACTCGCACGGATTGCGGGACAATGCATCTCCTTGGCCTGGTGCGTGCAACCGGCGAAGTTGTTGAGAGGCGTGTACTGTTTGCTATCCACAAAATCGTCGTGATCATCACAATTATCGTTAGACAATCACGCTAGAGAGGATTTGACTTGGTGGCGATCTGCCATCTCCTATTGGAATGGCAAATCGAAATGCACGAAGCCAATTACCGTCCAGATAGAGACAAACGCATCGCATCTGGCCTGGGGAGCGGTATTAGGACATCAGCAAGCGAGCGGAGACTGGACTCCAAATTTATCTCGCCGCTCCTCAAACTATCGCGAGCTCCTCGCGATTCTTTTAGCATTGGAATCATTCCTACGAGACATAAAGGGCAAGTCAATTCAGATTTTGTCGGACAACATTACTGCCCTAGCGTATGTACAGCACATGGGCGGCCCAAGTGCTCCTCTGACCAATATAGCACGCGCAATTTGGACCCTAGCGACGGAGAATGGAATTTATCTAAACTCCAGAACATTGCCGGCAAGGACAATTGGTTAGCGGACCGTCTGTCACGGCAACCAGACAAGTTCGACTGGCAGTTACATCCCAGACTATTCTCATATCTCGACCGTGTGTGGGGTCCACACACGATAGACCGATTCGCAAGTTAATTGAATCATCAGTTGCCGTTATACAACAGCCGATTTGCAGACCCGCATACAACAGGTATAGACGCTATAGCGCAAACCGATTGGTCCAGCCACAACAATTGTGTGAACGCGCCATTTTGTCTTCTTCCGCGAGTGCTCGACATCAGGGAGCTTTCGTTATAGCCCCGCGGACGGAAACAAGATCAGTGAGCAATCTGTTCTCGCCGTCCGTCCTCGGCAATACACATGCAGTTTCGCTAAAAGACAGAGAACGCGAACGACGGTGCGTGTGGCGTCATCTGGCACACCCCCTACCGAGCTTGTCTACAAAACAGCCGGTCGCACGTGCGATTTGCATTACATCATCTGCACGGGCGCTGATTGGCTGCTGTCATCTACTCGTCGAGGACGAGAAATCTCAGAATTCACGTTCCCGATTCCCCGCGCGGATTCCAGAGCGGGCGGTGGCGCATGCGCAGATCGATCTTGGTGTCGGATTACCGCACTGGAGCCCGTCCGTCCTCATAACGAAAGCTCACTATCGTTTGTCAACAACGCGCGGTAGGCGATTTTTTTTCCGTGATGTTAACGCGTCACATCGGCTAATTTTATTCCTCAGAGCGACTTGATTTGCAGGCCGTTGTCGATATAGGTAGGCAGTACGCATGCGCGTGGACTTCAGTTTCTATACGATGATCGCCGAATGCAGTGTGCACATAGACTCTAGAGGTATGTAAATCCATTCGTCTTAACTGACTGGGTAGAACAACAGATGTAGGAGTCATAAATATGTGTAGATCAAGATCTATGCTTTTTCTGAGTAGACTCCAGACTCTAATAATAATGTGATTGCCCATAATATTCTCACTTCAAAATATCTAGTCTAGCTAGGCCCTAGTTAGATATAGGTTCTAGGTCTATATTGCAATCAGACAAGTACTGAATCATGTTAAGTTTTGTGCATACTCAGCATGGATACTTTCCTCTAAGATCTAGGTACGAAGACTTATTAGTCTATATTACTAAAGGGGAGGTGGGGTACATTGTGCCCCCTACCAAACTATTATGGGCCATATCTATATATCTATATGCTCTGATCATTTTCCCTCAAACTTGGTGACTCTTCCTAAAATTTATCCATTAACATTTCAATGCCGCATTACCATGGGTATGGAAACTACAAATTAACAGTCATGTTTATAAAGACAAAGGTCAAAGTTGAAAATGATAAACTTCAAATTTTGTGCATTCCATTAATTGATACGCGTTTCAATGATGTCCATGAACTTAATTAGTCTTACAATTATTACGGTTTCGTCTTGTCTAGGGTTAAGTTAAGTTACTAGGTCTAGCGTTAGTTGTTACCTTTGTTAAGAAATTCAATTCATATCATAATGTAGTCTAACTTTAGAAGTAACAAAATTGCTCTCTAACAGTAACATGTTGACTTGTTATTGTTACTGTTAGTAGACTCTTCTAAGTTAAGACCAAGTCCTGTGGCTGTGACTAGAATCCAGTTTCAGACATGGTATTGCTGTAGAGCTGAATAATGCATACTCTACACGTACGTAGCAGCAGCGTAGCAAGCGCTATAGGTAGTAGTGCAATGCGCATGCATATCGCATATTCGCATATTCGCGTATCGCGCGCAGACCAGACGTGGTCTTTATTCAAGACGCCAAGAAAGTGCGAATTGACAGCTGTGACGCGTTAACATCACGGGAAAAAAAAAATTGCGCGCGTTAGCAACAATCATAGCCCCTTTTTGGCGGGCCCAACCCTTCCTGTCGCGGCTCAAACGTCTGTCGATTCGCAAGCCACTCCCCCTCCCATCAAGTCCACGCCTCTTTCGTCGGCAGGAGGTCCTGCCAGAGCCGCTTCGAAACCGTCACTGGCGCATCTACGCCTGGAGAGTTCGTGGGAGCGCCGATTAGCCTTGGAGGGGTGGTCGGATCGAGCGCGCCGACAGTTTACCTTCGCATGGGCCGAGTCTACACTTCACACGTACAACAACGCGGTCGCGAAGTTGAAGAAGTTTTGTGTAAGTCGCGGCATTACCTTCCCGCCCGATTCTCCTGCCTTACTGGCTGATTTCCTGTGTATGATTTGTGACTCATCCGGGAAACCCCGCTCTGCACTGCGGAACCCGCAAGCCGCGGTATCCTATCTGTATGTTAGTCTGAATTTTCCAGACCTTACTAAGCGTTCTTCTATCGCGTTACTAATGACAGCACTTATCAAGTCAGGCACGCGAGATCCCCTCCTGCACACTCCCGTTATGCCAGTTCACGCGTTCGCTGAGTTATTTTACTCATGGCCGGAAAATGATTCGTTGTGCATCAAACAACTCCGCCTGAAAACCATTGTGTTATTATCTATCTCTTTGATGCTACGCCCATCGGATATTGCCCCTAAAGCGGTGGTATTCAATGCAGCGAACATGTCATCGCCACGTTCGAAAGCGATTTTCAGTGAAAAGCATGTTAAATTTTTGGAGGATGGATCAGCATGTATCACGCTTGTCGGCACGAAGAATGATTTACAACGTTCTGGCTTTGAATGCTACCTACCAGGTCATGCCGATTCGTTGGTGGACCCTGTGGGGGCTCTTCGACATTATATGTCGCGCACGGAAACCACTCGCAATAACATTCCGCAAAAGCCAGTGTTTATTGCGCTACGCCCGCCTTTCAAGCATCTTGAAGCTTCAGGCATCGCGAAAGTACTCGAAGAGGGAATCACCCTCGCTGGCCTTGGCGGACAGGGCTTCTCCGCCAAGTCTTTTCGTCCAACTGGTGCTACGGCTGCTGTCGACATGGACGTTGAACCAGACAAGGTGCGTCGACTCGGGCGATGGAAGACCCAGGAGGTCTTCTACTATCATTACGTTCAAAACAAAATGCCCTCTAATTACACCACAAACTTGCTGTCAGTGACAAAACTTTAAGTTTCTGATACCAAACTTGATTTACGCGTTTCTACAATAACTCATCGACTATAGCCGTGTGAATATATGTGGTGTACAGTTCTGGGGAAATCGTAGTTCGGATTTGAATGTGAATTTGAATTTGAATTTTGAGCCTTTAACCTTTTGATCAGAACTCTTAACTCTCTTTGATGAATGCCATGTATGCGATGTATACTTACAGCCTACTTATGTTTTATGTTTTATGTATCAAATATGCATGTTGATTAGTCGAGTTTACTGTCTAGACAATTTCGCCGGTCAGTTACACTTATGGTCTTGGGATTATACTACTCAGCTGCAGTATTTCATTGTACCCTCATCAGGAATGACATGTATAACGTCTCCATCTATAACTTTTGTTATAAAAGTTATCCAGTGTTTTATATTCTTATACAGCTGTACAATTAAGATCTTTTAATCGGGCTTGCAGTTGTCTATAAAACAAAGATAAATTGATCATGGTGTTTTTCATAAATGCACAAGGATTGATTTTTCAGTGGGAAATGTTTTGATTTTGCCATGCAAAAGATATACAGTCTGCCATGTCTATGGAGTGTTTTCATTCATGCTTTAACACGTGAAGCTTGCATGTTTATAGAATATGCGTTAATGCTCAAGGTATTACATATTTTTCAATTGTACAGACAGGACATAAGTTTGACTGTTAATATTATATATTCGAATTCACGCCGCCTAGGAAATTAGACATCTTTCAATTGTTTTATGTGTTAATTGCTGCTCATTTCTGCCATTTTATAGGTCTACATTTGTCAATGCCGTAGCTTCAATTCGCCGTGAGCATTACCCATAACCTGCCTGCTACAGTGCTAGCATATGAATGACTTGTTTGCCTAATTTGTTTCTATCTTAGACAGTATAAGAGAGGCGGCGTGACTCATGACGTGGCTTATATTATTAAACTTGTTTTATAATGTTTAATCACTGTGTGGGCGTGTCTCCTTTTGACATAAGTTTATCTAAATATGATTCTGTGAAGGTGTCCGGAAAAGGTACTGACCAAATTCTCTATACAATTCTGTCAACATTTCCCTTCGCTCACTACTAATTCACAGTTTGTGCATGAATATCATGTAAGGTAAGGCAAAGGCTCAACGGGTGAAATATATTTCAAACCATATTTCCTTTTTTGTTCAGAGGATGACATTGCCTAATTAGAAATATCACTGAATGTACCGTATTGTTCAAAACACCTGAATGTCTTACATTTGTATGAGGCTGCGGTCATGATAGATCAAAAGAAGTCTGTCCGATCGTAGTTCATCCATTATAGGGCTATGCTAGGAGTGGGTTGGTTATATGCTGTATCTTTTATCTCTTTGTACAGGACTTGATACGACTGCTTTCTCTTCTCTGTCGGATGAGGATGTTCAGCGGTGCTCTGAGGACCTGAAGCACTACTACGCTACGCGGCTCTGCCAAATCCAGGCGGACCCGCTAAATTTTGACACCCTCTTTAAGTTTGACGATATCTTCACCAATCTCGAACTGGTGAAAGAAGTGAAGAGCACGAAGAAAAACGTGCCGCTTAATTACGATAAGCTATTAGAAACAAAGGTCAATGGAGCCTACTCAAAACGGCTTCTGGTCGAGGGAGAAGGGGGAGCTGGAAAGACAACGTTGTGCGCCCGACTTGCCTGGGATTGGCTGAAGGGAAGATGCTTCCAACAATTCAAGCTGCTTCTGGTAGTTCTCCTTCGCAGTGCTAAAGACCAGACTGTGGGCGAAGTCATCAAGACCTACCTTTCTAAAAGCAATCATGTAGAAGCGTGGCAGATCGACAAGTATGTTCTGACCAATCACAAAGACGTCTTTCTCGTCTGCGATGGCTTGGATGAGTATAGTGGGGACTTCAAGAGCTCCCAAGACATCCCCCAGATCATACACAACCATGCGTACCAGAGCACCACTGTGCTGGTCACGTCGAGACCCTGGCGAGCTGATGAGATACGGGGCCGGAAGGAGCTGAGACAAGCGTATGCATTCATAGCGGTTCAAGGATTCACTCCTGATAATTTGGCATCCTACATCACAAAGTTCTTTGCTGACGACCAAGTTTCAGGCTCTGATCTCAATCAGTTCATGGAGGATAATGACGCCATCGCAGAGAGCATGTCTCCCTTCCCAATCTACACAGCTATGCTGTGTATCATATGGAAAGAGTATGATCATGAGAGGCGACAGGCAATGCACCGGCTGCAGACGTTCTCACAACTTTTCCGAGAAATTGTCTACTTTCTCATTGATCACTACATTTCAAAGAGCTTCCAATCATTTGAAGATGCATCAGAAGTAGGCAGTCGGCGTGATATCGCTCTTGGCACTCTGAAAAAGATTGGGGAGATGGCACTCGCTGGGCTGTTCAATAAACGACTTGACTTGTCAGAGAGCGATTTCAAATCGTGTCCAGAGGCTATGGAGGCTGGCTGTAGGATAGGTGTCCTGTCTCGAGAAAGGTGTTTCGCTCAAAGGAAAGACACGTACAACACCTCTTCTCCTGTAACGTCTACCTTCCACTTCCCCTACAAGTTTTTCCAGGAGTATCTTGCTGCAATGCAACTGGCAGCCCTGTACCGCACAGACCGTTCCCGGTACGACCAACTCATGTCTCAGATCGTCATTCCACAGTGCAGGGAGTTCAGGTACCTTGTCTACTTCACGTCAGCCCAGGATGAAGATGTAGGAGTTGACGTCATATCACGCCTTCAAACGAAGGATGAGAGGGCTGTCTATGATGATAAGAGGCAGAGCAACACCGATTTTCTCGTAGACGTGGTGTTTGAATGCCACAGTCAAGTAGCAGTGGAAACAGTACAGCACGCCTTGGGAAACAGAACTGTCGACCTTACAATTGACAACAAGATGACGCCTCACACTGTAGCAGGCTACCTGTATGTCATGGAACGCCTCCATCTGGTAAATTGAATATGAATTAATATTCATATATGTTGAGAACTCCTGGAGACACTACTAATCTCAACCTCACCGCCTTCCATGCAATGTTTCAGGTACTTCAAGATCCTTTAAAGACCAATAGGCCTACTATTAAACACACCATCATGCACTATTTCTCCTTCTTTCCAGTCCGCTTCTTTTCCTTCTCAAAGTTCTTCGTCTTACTCCATTTCCGTTATAAGATATGTAAAACATATGTGGATTATCTCTCTGCATTACCTCAAATACATGCCATGCTTATCTTATTGTCTTTTCTAACACAGTTGGATATCTCGTCGCCGACCTCTCTCTAACACGACATACCCGAACACTTCCCACCGCCTGTATCAGATTATATTTACCCGAAGCTACACATTGTATTAGTGACCACTGTTCCTACAATTATTGTTGGTTCGCTCCCGTTATATCACAACCCCAATCTTAAGGGGACGCGCTCTTTGTTTCTCTCCATACTCAATAGGAAACACTGAGCATAGCCAGGAGATGTGGACGCACTGTATCGCGTGATGCAGCTGAATTCATCAGCACTTCACCGTCGTTGCGGTCGCTAAAGCTAAAGTATGGGGCAGAGATGCACGGTGAATTCTACAAGGTGCTTGCTGACCATGCTGAGCAGGCAGGCTCTTCACAGGTAAGATTACTGCCATAAGCCTATACCATTATCATTATTATTAGTGTCATTAGTAATTGTATTATTGTTTTTGTTTATTCATTTACATCTTATTTTTATTTCTTTATATCCATGTATATTTTATTGTTATCTATTTTATTACCATTTTTTATTTGTTCATGTTTTTGAGGGGGGGGGGGGAGATATTTCATGCACAATATACCCTCCACAATTTCAATTGGTAAGCAAAAATAGAATGATTGAAACATGGTTATTATCGCCAATATGAATGATATAATCATGTTTATCATGTTGCGTTTTGTTTTAAATCCTTTATAGATATAACTGTACTTCGATAATTGTGTAAACTGAATGCGTTTCGTACTAGAATCATGTCTTCGGTAGTAACGTGATACCAATCACCATTTCACTCCAGTTTGCTGGTATATTAAATGTATCACTACACTTCACTACTCGGTCGGCCAGGGATTTATTTCATGCATTTCTATGTCTGATAAACCCCTGCAGATTCCTTGTCTATACTTGTTGAGCCAACATTGATCATCTAGGGGGGAGGAACAAATTACAAGTGAATTGATTTAGGGGGGGGGGGGGGTGCGAGTTATCTGCCCCCTCCTGTTTTCAGACTGTCCAGAGGGGGCCTCCCCCTTTTCAGACTTAAATATATGAAATCCCACAAGAAGAAATATCATATTAATTCCTAACGCTCTAAGTCATAACCGGGCCGCGCCGGCAGACCTCGAGTTTCCGTTTTACACCCTTCATGTAGTCTACACACTTCGCTGGTTAGATACGACGTTCGCCAGGGTGTAGGCGGACCAAAGCAAAATACGCAACTGTAACAACAAGGCCCACACAGCTGTATAGGAGCGGATCATTTTTGTTTTGTTTATACCACCTAACCCCCCCCCCCCCTTCTTATTTTGCACCAATGCTGGAACCGTCCCTACACGTTTCATAAGAAGTACACAGTATTAAGACAGTGTGTCCCTTTTGAAGGTCAATCTTCTTTTTTTTTGTAAAATCCATGGGAAATGGAAGAAGAATAATAAGAACTTCCCTCCCAATAAGCGTGATGATACAATCAGAAACTGACGTAAAGCAAATTCATAGCGATCATAGCGAGATTATGGGAAAGGTTTTGGGGCGGTTCGTCCGAAGCCTATAGCCCAGACATTGGAGATGGCTTTACACTATGGTCTGCATCTCTCCGCTTCCCGGTACGTGAGTTCAATGGAAGTAATGCTCGCATCGTGGGCTAAGAGGGGACAATACCGTCATGAATGAAGACTATGCCCGCTGCGGTTAACAAGGATGGTTTTTCACTTCTCCTGAAAATGTTCGTGAAGCTATGACTGTGAGATTTCATACACGTCATTGAAAGGGTATACTCATGATTCCTGCAGAGTTGCATGAGTTTCACGCGACCCCTTGTCTTTAAGAGCACGGCAGATTGCCCACATATCAAAAGCATTTAAATTGGGAGGGGAGGGTGGGGGGGGGGGGGGCATCCATGCACGCACTTCCCGCACGCTCATATGGCCTGTCTAATGGCTATGCCATTTAATAGCAGCTAAATCAAAGCGCCGTATGGTGTACGGAATAATATTGCAACACGCCATTTCATTGGAATAATCCATCATTACCGTAGCCTAATGCAGGTAATGAAAAGATATACATTACAGCAAACATCTTTCCGGCACATGTTTTATTCGGATCACCTGAATACAGTGTAAGCAGATCATTCTTAGGAATGAGCAAAAAAAATTAACAATAAGTTAAATTTTCACATTTGTTTTGACAGAGCATGTATGAAATGTTAAGTGTACCTTAGGGTGTGTTGTCTACCATTGGACTAAGAAATTTGTGTACAGGGTGGGCAAAGATAAACATGTTATATATTATTTGAAACGCTTTAAAAGCCGTAGTAAGCGGGTTAACGTTTTGTCCCTTAAAACCCAAACTATCTCCCTGAGCCAGAGACGGGACACTTTTCCGGACCTACGGCGGATGGTCGGAAAACAAAGTACTTCAAGTATAATGATGTTACTGGCCTCCTCGTAAAGAGCTATACCGACGTGATAATCACAATCATTTATATTTCCAGTGCAATCGCAACTTTATATTGTAGTAGGAATTTTCGAGCCAGATGGAGACACTGTGTCTCTGTCCGCGTTAGGATAGTCGATCGTAGGCGTGGTTTGTTTGGGCGCAATATACGACCTAGTATACCAACCAATACCAGCCCACTCATACCAGTCTACCAATCAAATCGTGGCCGAGAATTTAAAGGAAAGGGCAGGGGTTTCAAAATTACCCCCCCTCCCAAGTCAGTTTTGCTGAAGGTAGACTTTCGTTCATTCAATATTTTTTTATTTGATTTCGGGATAATTTGATTGGGATTATTCGAGAGCATATTTGCAGTGACACAGTGGACAAACTTCTCTTGAAAAGAAAACCAAAAAAAAAAAAAAAAAAGACGTCGAAAAGACTCGTCTTAACTTTTAAATTACAAAGTAAGTTTGATCGCCTGACGCTACTATAGGGTACGCCGACCGCTAACATCAATAATACTACGTGTTATACATTTGCACTCTTGATAGATTAAAAATAAAATGCTTGGAAGTCAAGTCCGGCTTTATGTTAGTACTTGTCAAATGTAGGCCTGTATATTTTAAGGAGATATTTTGAAATAAATGTTATCCATTAATATATACCCATGGCATTTATCATGGTTTTGATTGGCTCGAATGGCTCAATCAATTATTATTTCGAATAACACAACGACCTTGTGCCTACCCACGACCACAACAACAACAAAAAACAGCGTTTATGTGCACAGGCAAAATTGTGTGTATATTTAGCTCAATCAGCGTAGCAACTTGGTATTTCCTCAGCTCCCTTGCACAATGTCATGTCATTAATTTTTGTACAAGACAACCACGCAGCTTGCTCGCTACCCAGGCAGCAAACCCTGTTTGGGCGTCCATCACACATGGGCTGTTGTAAAACGTGGCTGGGTGTCAATGCGTTTGGGAGACTAGAGTGCACATTTTCTACATGCACTACATTTGCAATTTACTGCTGTTGGAGAAAAATGGCGACCATTTTTTTTTTAAATGACCACTGGAAAAATTAATATTAACATTTTTTTTTACAAGTGGAGTGAAATAAACGGCTGCTCGATGGTTATATTGTTTGGCAAAGAATTATGTTTTATTTTCTTTCCCCAAAAATAGAATTTGATGAAAGCAGATAGCCTAGAGATGTCTTCACATTTCATCAAGTATTTTCACTATCTAATGAATTGAAACTTTTAAGAGAACTGTCCTGTCATTTAAATATGAGGGGGGTCTACACGATATCCTACAATCACGGGCAATATTTTTATTCCGTATTCATGGTTCTCCAGATTCCAAAAGTGATATTAGCCATATCACCATTTTGTAAATTTTCCATAGCCTCTACCTACCCCTCTGCCATATAATACAAACCCATATATTGGCTCCCCTGTGTCCATTATGAGCCTATTGTACATACGTTTTCTCCCACATTGCAGTTTGTTTTTGTCTTGTCACTAGTCTCCCTCTCTGTATCTCACTTCTGTCTCCCTCTCTATCACGGACAATATTTCTTCTCATAATGTCTCTCTCCGTCTCTGACAAGCACGTACACAATATATTACCACTGATGTCACCCCTTCCCACCACAATCAACACGTGTGCTACGTGGGTTGTAGTGAGACGCCAAGTTAAAATAAACCAAGTTATACGTGAGATTTTCACGACTCGGCGTCTCGAAGCGACCAAGCGGGGGTAAGATGTGGGAGGTTGGTGTCCCCCCTCCCACGGTAGATATGAGCTAGCTTGTTCATCTTTTATCTGTTAATGGTGCAATTTGTGCATACTTATGCGCATTTTTTATTTACTTATTTTGGAAGACGGCTCGTGCGGCTCGTGCAGAGGCGGTAGGCTAGTGCGTGTCCTATATCCTATATAGCAAATATATATCAAATGATGCTACTTTTTTGTTTCTGTCGGGTGCCGATGCGTGAGAAAATGGATGCATGCGTGAGATCGGGAGACGGACACCACTTAATGCGTGAGACTTGAGTTAGCTCTGACTGCGCAGCACTAACAATCCTAAGTCTATATTCTGACTTTTCTATTGAGAGCAAAACACATTTAGTAGGTCTACCTACTGATACCTTCGTTTTATAGGCAAATACTGCTCTTGCAGGTCCAGATGTGGACTAAGACTACTAGCCTTAGTCCAAATTAGTTTACAGTTTTTCTAGGCGGAACTTTCACATGGGCTATAAAACATCATTTACTGACCATATCAATCTGTGCGCGCCCTTTGATCCCTTTGTACAGATCGAGAGCTTAGGTCTAAACAAGATGTACCTTCAGATGAACGCGTCTGCATCACGTGATCTTGGTCTGTTTGTTTGCGGAGTACCAAGTCTGACAAAGTTCCGTCTCGACTCGTGTAGCTTTCAAGATGACTTCTTCTCAGCATTAGCATCAAAAGCTTCAGGCACACAGGTAGGCCCTACTATAACAAGTTCAAAAACTTGATAAATAGTTAATTTACAAAAGTTACATTGACTGGATTTTGAACATTCTATGTGAGTGTTATAATTTGTGTTTGCAAACTTGTATCAACACTGCTAACAAGGAAATACAAAATGTTTACTGCAACTTAGGGTTATATACACTTTCAAACCATGTGAGATATATTACTGATTTTAAAATTCCAAATGTTGAGGTGAACTGAAATATTAGCTTTAAACCTAAATTAGTTTTGATTTTTCTTTAGGCTCAACCTCAAAGTGAACTTTAAATAAAATTAACTGATCATGTTAATCTGTGTGCGCTCTTGTTGATAAATCTTGTGTAATTCTGTTCTGATCATTCTGTAATCACTTTGTACAGATCGAAAGCTTAGATCTGAGCTGCATGGACCTTCAGAAGAACCCATCACGTGATCTTAGTCTGTTCGTATGCGGAGCACCCAGTCTGACAAAGGTCCGTCTCAACGACTGTACCTTTCACGATCGCTTCTTCTCAGCATTAGCATCGAAGGCTTCAGACACACAGGTAATATAACAAGTTCAACAGACAACTAGTGTATAAATAGTTAATTTACAAAATAATGTTACATCGACATGAACTTAAATTGATCATGTAAATCTTATATGCGCTATTGTTTATAGATCTTTTGTATTTCTGTTAGGATTGTTTTGGGATCACTTTGTACAGATCGAGAGCTTAGATCTGAGCGACATGTACCATGCAATGAACGCGTCTTCATCACGTGATCTGGGTTTGTTTGTGTGCGGAGCACCCCGTCTGACAAAGGTCCGTCTCGACCACTGTAGCTTTCACGATGGTTTCTTCTCAGCATTAGCATCGAAGGCTTTAGGCACACAGGTACTATAACAAATGCGACAAGTTAATGTTTTTTTTTTAACACACGTTGACTATATTTCATGAACTTAGTGTGAGTGTTCTTAATGATTGAAAATGTGTATTAATAGTGCTAACAAGGAAATAATGTACAGTCAGTTTGTACTGTAATTCTAGTATGGTCTTGTTAATAATCGTGCTAATAAAATATAGGACTATAGGCCTACTGCAAATGAAGCACATAACACAGAACCAAAAATACTTCCTTCAAAAATGTGAATATTGTAGAGGTGGCCTAAAATGAGCTCTAGACTAGTCCAAAATAAGTTTAGAGGTTTTTTTTCGGGGCGGAACCTCAATAGTGGGTAGGCTATAAATAGCATTAATTGATCATGTATGTTTGTGGTCTGATTGTGTGCGGAGTATCCAGTCTGACAAAGGTCAGTCTCTACTGGTGTAGATTTCACAATGGCTTCTTCTCAGCATTAGCATCGAAGGCTTCAGGCACACAGGTACTACAAGTTCAGCAGTTTCATAACCAGCTATTTACAAATTAAATTTTACATCGACATGGACTTTAAATAGCATTAACTGATCATGTCAAACTGTGTGCGCTCATGTCGATAGATCTTGTTTATTTCTGTTCTAATCGTTTTTGGGATTACTTTGTAAAGATCAAGAGCTTAGATCTGAGCAGAATGTACCTTCAGAACAACGCATCACGCGACCTTGGTTTGTTTGTGTGCGGAGCACCCAGTCTGACAAAGGTCGGTCTCTGCTGGTGTAGATTTCACGATGGCTTCTTCTCAGCATTAGCATCGAAGGCTTCAGGCACACAGGTACTAATACAAGTTCGACTGGTTGATAAATAGTTCATTTACAAAAGTTACATTGACTTTATTTTCTATGTGAGTGTCTGTGTTACTAGTGTTTGCAAATATAGATTAACACTGCTAACAAGGAAATAATAATGCAGTCAGTCTGTTATGTATTCCAGAACTATGACACATACTGTCTTTAAAAATCCAGAATGTTGAGGTTTTCGAGGTGGAAACTCAACACGGGCTATAAGTAGCATTAATTGATAATGTCAATTTTTGTGCAGTCTTGCTGATAATTTTTGTGTATTTCTGTTATGATCGTTTTTGGATCACTTTGTACAGATCGAGAGCTTAGATCTAAGCAAGATGTACCTTCACATGAATGCGTCTGCATCACGTGATCTTGGTCTGTTTGTGTGCGGAGAACCCAGTCTGACAAAGGTCCGTCTCGACGACTGTAGCTTTCACGATGGCTTCTTCTCAGCATTAACATCGAAGGGTTCAGGCACACAGGTACTATAACAAGTTTAACAAGTTGATAAATAGTTCATTCATGAATTAATGTTACATCGACATGGACTTTAAATCTCATTAACTGATCATGTCAAACTGTGTGCGCTCTAGCTTCTTTATGAATCTTGTGTATTTCTGTTCTATCATCGTTTTGGGATCACTTTAGAGCTTAGATCTGATCAGCATGGACCTTCAGATGAATGCGTCTGCATCACGTGATCTTGGTCTGTTTGTGTGCGGGGCACCTAGTCTGACAAAGGTCCGTCTCGCCAACTGTAGCTTTTACGATTGCTTCTTCTCAGCATTAGCATCGAAGGCTTCAGGCAGACAGGTACTTATACAAGTTCGTTTAGTTGATAAATTGTTCATTTAAAAAAACTTACATTATATAAGTTACTTTATTTTCCATGAGAGTGTCTGTGTTATTAGTGTTTGCAAATATTTAGTGTGCGCTCTAGTTGATAAATCTTGTGTATTTCTATTCTGATCGGTTTGTAATCACTTTGTACAGATCGAGAGCTTAGATCTGAGCTTGATAGACCTTCAGATAAATGCGTCTGCATCACGTGATCTTGGTCTGTTTGTGTGCGGAGTACCCAGTCTGACAAAGGTCCGTCTCGACGAGTGTAGATTTCACAATGGCTTCTTCTCAGCATTAGCATCGAATGCTTCAGGCACACAGGTACTACAAGTTCAACAATTTCATAACCAACTATTTACAAATTAAATTTTACATCTACATGGACTTTAAATAGCATTAATTGATCATGTGAATTTGTGTGCGCTCTTGTTTATAAATCTTGTGTCTTTCTGTTCTGATCGTTTTGGGATTACTTTGTACAGATCGAGAGCTTAGATCTGAGCTGGATGTACCTTCAGATGAATGCGTCTGCATCACGTGATCTTGGTCTGTTTGTGTGCGGAGTACCTAGTCTGACAAAGGTCAGTCTCGACGAGTGTAGCTTTCACGATGGCTTCTTCTCAGCATTAGCATCGAAGGCTTCAGGCAGACAGGTACTAATACAAGTTTGACTAGTTGATAAATAGTTCATTTACAAACGTTAAGTTGACTTTATTTTCCATGTGAGTGTCTGAATTATTAGTGTTTGCAAATATGTATCAACACTAATAACAAGGAATAAATGATGCAGTCAGTTTGTTATGTATTTCAGAACTATGACACATACAGTCTTTACAAATCCAAATGGTTGAGGTGCCCTAAAATAAGTTTTAGACTAGTCCAAAATAAGTGTACCAGAGTTTTGCGAGGCGGAACCTCAACACCAGCTATACATAGCATTATTTGACATTGTTAATCTGCGTGCGCTCTTGCTTATAAACATTGTATATTTCTGTTATAATTGATCATATCATATACAGGTACCCTAACAAGGTACTTTTTTTGTGTGCAAATACGAGCGAGTAGTCAGTCTAGCGCTTCTTGGCAGCGCTCTACGGTCTTTGCTTCTGGCACACAGGTAGAGTGAGTGGTCCACAAACCACGGCCCCTGGCCCTACCCTTGAAACCGGCCCCCGCATATTTCTTCTCAGTGCGCGTTATCGAAGACTCGATGCGCGAATATAGTTACTTTACAAAAAGTTGCTTTGATTTGATTACATATTTCTAGTGAGTGTTCTTAGTGATTGAAAATCTATATCAATACTGCTAAGAATGAAATAATGATACAGTCAGTCTGTTCTGTATCTGTATCTTCAACTTAACATTCATGATTCGGGTGCCTCAAACCGGCCTCCTTGTATTATTTTGAATATTTTGCATACCAAGATAAAGACATTAGATACTGAAATTTAACTCACGGATCAACAAAATATGCTTTTTAAAGAAATATATTTGAATTGAAGATTAGAGAGAAACCTTTGGAAGAATTGCGATTCAAATATCACTCGGTAAAACACCACACATTCACTTACTGAAGCTTGAAACCGGCCCCAACCGATAATGTTCGATATATCCGTCAATCCGACGAGTACAATACCGACATTTAACCAGTATTGCGTCTTTAAGAGCATGCATGTTCCTTTAAGTGGCATGAAACATGTAAAACTGTATGCGATCAAAGAGAAAATCATGGAAGTACGAACGTAAGTTGAAAACAAGAGATATTGTGAACGAAAATGTGCAATCGTGCTTTTTGTGTACTAAGTGGGAGATGGAGAGGGGCGTGAGGTAGACACGTGCAGTGTAGAGCTGTATGGATACTTGTAACAGGCTTAACAATTTGTGTTCTTTACATAATGGTTAAAAAATCTCATTACACCGTGATGTTGAGGATTGTGACCAATTGTGACAAATTTTATGCGAAAATGCACAATCGCGCATCGAACCTTCGATAACGCGCATTGAGCAGAAATACGCGGGGTTGTTTAGGAACCACCCATATATACTTTATTCTACATTTCCACCATTTACGTTATACTTCATGCTGATAACAAGGAAATACTGATACAGCCAGTCCGTACTGTATCTCTCTCGTTATCTAAAATGTATTGTTTACTTTTACATGATAAATAGTAACCATGGTCAGATAATGCTTTCCAAAATCCAGATGTTTCCAGGTAATTTTTACACTAATTTATTTGCCAGGCCACCTCCCACCCCCCTTCTTCACTCTCACACACACTTATACAGACAGATGCACGCACACAAACACACAGACGCATACGCATGCACATACTTATACGTATACATGCACGCACACGCAACACAGTGACAGATGCATGTTATTTGCACTATTCAACAATGTTCAAGATTCAATTTTATATTTCCACCTAAAAAACAAACAAACACTCAACCAAAACAGCAAAGTGAATTTATGTATAATAGACACAAAAAGTGTAAACTTCACCAAATTCATGAAATTTGCAATAAACAAACTTCTAAGCGCTGAGGTCATACATTTTAAAGTGTCCCCTTGATTTATGTAACAACCTCCCTTCTGGGATTCCTGGCTTGTCAAGTCCAACATATGCAGGTTGTGCAGAACTCTGCAGCTCTTCTTATATACCGTGTTAGAAAACAGGAATCTTTTTTTCTTTCATTATAAGAGAATTACATTGGCTACACGTTCATCCTCGTCTTTCATTTAAAATGGTGTTGTTGGCCATGAAGTGTGTTTATAATTTCGCACCATCTTATTTCATTTCGTCGTTATAAAATCTGAATATTAGTACTAAGTAACAAATTATTGTCTCGCCTGAACGAGGTTCAGATAAGGATTTGTAATCACTTGTTCTGTTAGTCTGTTGGTCTGTTATTCTCTCACAAAAAAACGTTAAAATTTTCGTTTATTTGCTCTCAATTCTTGTATTTCTTTTCTAGCATCAATCAAATGATCCCATGTGCTGAAATGGATGATGAGGTCAAAAGTGATCTAGGGGTTAAAAAGGTCAAATGATATGACGCCATATGTATACTGTTTTTTTTTTTTAGTTTTGGTTCAACTTGCTCTCATTGTTTTTAGTTTTTGCATTTATTGTGTTCATACCCTAAGTTGGGAAATATCACATGTGTGTGACGTCAAACATCATCTAGGCACCGATTTAAACCTTTGAAAAACAACTGTTTATTGATTACAAAATCAGGCTCTAATCGTAGTTTGCGAACCATTTCGCTCACCCGTACTGCCTCAAGCTTATTACAAAACCATCTTCCCGAACATTACAAACATTGTGATTCCATTGATCAATTTTAGATCGCATTCAAGATCCATTTATTCACAGTGTGTTCATTTTTGTTTAAACATAGTACGTCATAACATTGTATATCGTACTTTTGTCTCTACCATGCAGACAAACATATTTGATTACTGTGTGCTATGCGCTAGAATCAGTCAGTAGTATCATTATTATTATAAAAAAATACGAAACATAAAGTTGATTATTTCGCATGAAAACGCATTAGGTCAAATGTCAAGGTAGAAGGCAGTATCTCTTTTTGCCACAATTATAAAGGAATGATATTGCAATGTTACGCTGATCATCTTTTATTGCATGCTGTGTGTTATGATTGCAGGCTGCTGGTGGGGACAGCACCCCTCCCTGCCCGCTGACCAGGCTGTGGGTAGATGAGTACACACTGTCTAGGTGGACGTATGGTGACTTGAGCGCTGTGTTCCCCTCCCTGAAGAGAGTCACCCTGGTGGTGGATGTGGAGATTTACTATGATCTGCCAGCCCAGCTCCAGCTACCCGTCGTCACAGTACTCAATGTCATACCCGAGCAAGGCAGTGCAGACATAACACTTCTTGCGTCCGCCCACCTAAGGCAGCTGCTCACAGTCTTCCGTCATCTCCTTAAGCTGACTGTCACTAACTACACGTGGAGAAGTGATGATGCACGATCATTGCTGCGTTCACTCTCCAGTCATCCGCATCTCAGGGTTCTCAGGTAAAGCCGTGTGATTGACAGTTCATGTGCCTCATTTTATACTCTCTGTCTATTACAGACAGGGGTATGGATATATATTTATATATATATATATATATATACATTTATTATTATTATTATTTTTTTTTTGGGGGGGGGGAGGGGAGGTGGGGGGGGGGGAGTGGGGTGGCTGTACAATCACACCACTGCTACTCAAACACACACACTCTTCAGTTATAAATAGGTTTTCTGTAGTACAAGTAATAGTTGTAATATTTTACATTATCAATAGCATAAAAGCAATACACGTGTTATCACTTTTCAAATCAGAAAACGTGTTTTTCTATTCCGTGTACACGGCAGGCGCTACTTAGGCCTGATCTCTAGGCCCGTAAAACCACACGATGAGGATAATCGTTTTATTTTCAGTAGCTCATTGTTGTTTTGTATAAAACGTGTTGACGTCAATTGTTAACATTTGAAACAAATCATTCATACTTTGAAAATCTACTCTTTGATGTCATGTTCTCCGTCCATTTTGTTAGTGTCGGCTTCGGATCAAATTCATATGATGAATGCGTTTCTGCAGCAAATATCTTAATTGCGGTATTCACCTTCGAGTGATAAATATGAGCCTATCAATAACAATAACCCAAACGTTTTTTTTTTCTTCACAATTTAAAGTATTTTCACCCTAGCAAACCTTTAAAAGCATATTCTTATTTCCATCTTGAGAGATAAATAGTAAGAACGGCGCTCGCTTAACACGCAAACCATGAACCCAGTAAAGAACAGGAGGTGTGTCTTTGTGTGAATAGCTCATTGTTGGTGTTTATGCCTAGTCATATTGGCAATGGGACAGTAATGTTTAATATCAATAGGTAGCATGAATTCTTAGAGAGCAGCATTATTAAACTCTGCTCTTTATCCATTAGTTCAGATCAAGTTTACATTTTAATGAAAATAAAGTCTAACCTGTTCATGCGGTCACCTCCATATTAAAAGCGGTAGCCTTGATAAATTTTGCAAAATAGCTGTCCCCCACTGGCCTAACTCGAAATAAAATGTGTTACGGCTAAACATATCAAATCATTTTACGCCAAAAGGGCCCGTGTAGTTGTGCGCACGGCCGTACGAATAGCGCGCGCGGATGTAGGTTCGTCCGTACATACGATTGCATGCAAAGTGAGTATATAAGCCAGTCTTTGAGATTGGCTTGTGGTCTGATGAATACTTGTTCAAAGATAAAACGTGGAGGGATTTTTTAGCCAATCAACATAATTCTTATATCATTGGAAAGCTAAGAAAAAAACACACAAAATGAATCATTGGAACCAAGCTTATCAATACCAAAGAAATAAATTGTATCGATCTCAAATGTTATGTTTTACTCAAAGTGGAAATGTTCTTATATTTTTTTTCTTGCATAGTTGCAGTTGACATATTAGCGTTCATTTTAAATCTAAAATGTAAATAACTTAATATCATCCTCATCATATCAATGTAACTAAGAAAGAAAGTTAGCACCTTGTTCACAAATTAAAAAAAAAAATGTGCACAAAATGTCATATTTTCTATGATATGTCCATAGAGTGTGCGTGTGAGGAAAGCACCCGCAGACTTAGTTTTACAGAGGATATGATATGTATGGGTATTACCCCCCTTAAAATCAGGTATCATATATTACAAGGGAAAAACATGACCCCCACAATACTTGGAATACCTTCAAATAGCAAAACGTTCTCACGATCACAGTTGGTATATATCCATGGACCAGACCACCGATTATAACCCTAACCTTCGGGGAATTTTTTTCAACACCCACTCTTGGCTCTCGGTGACCAGTCAAAGTTTCCCTTGCCCTCTGTACTATGTGACTCTGCACGTTCATTAAAACCACATATTACATTGAGCCCATCAAGGATACTAAAGAATGGCATTACACAAACTAAGATAAATTGAGTTACAGACCTGAAACCTCTTTTGGCTGCTGCTGATGATATGATACACACGCAGTTTAAAAACACGAGAGAGCCTCTCTTACAGGTAAAAATGCAAAATCTTCATGCCGCAGTAGGGGAGACAACCCCGCTCATTGAATTTCCATGTGACCTTTTGAGCCGACATCAATCAATGAGACGAAAAACAAATATCTTTCCAGACGACAATACAAGATATTCCTTCCACGGAAGGGGGAATCAAACGTTCTTTTATAAAGGACATCATTAAGCATATTTTGTCAAGAAATGGCACTGTATAATTCGATATCATGAAAGACAGGGTAGTTTTTTTGCAGGTCAAAAAATGAGTTTAAAACAGAAAGAAAGAAAAAACATGGATGTTGAAGAAATTGTTTGAAAGTACTTCTCTCCCAAATGATATCAAACTGGAATCTAACCTTAAGCGTAATTATTTTGATTAGATTTTGGATGGTTCGTTCGAAAAATTTAGCCTTAGAGAGTTGGGAGACCGAAATACTAAATAGCGCGTGCAAGTCACAGCTTTTCGCTACGTTCGAAAAAATAACATTGATAATTGTTCACTTTTCTTGAAATGGTTTGTTATTAAAGCTATGCTTATACCATTTTAAACACGTAATAGTAAATGTATCCCGCTGATTACTGCTGGGTTTCATTATTTGTTTGAAAGGGCTTCCCAACCTCAAAAGAAAAAAATCATGGCAACCAAACTTTTAATCGGTTTAATTTTTCTTCTTGATGATTAATTATACAGCCACAACTGAGTTCGCACTTAGGCTAGTACTTTCGTGCAGGTTTGTAGATGGAAAATCGATGGCGCTAGGATTTATATTACATTTATGTTGTTAAGGCCACTACCTTATGTGAGGGTCTAGCCAGATGAGACAGTGAAAAAACTCGACGAGTAGATGCGACTTGTTTTATTTCCTTGAGCGCGACTTCTGTCGCTTCTGTGCTCCACGCACTCACAAGTAGATCCACAAAGCCGATTCTCTACAAAAGAGAATAAAAATAAACACTACTAAATGCCTGTCACAAAGTATGAAGTTTAAACATTTCATCATAAAAAACACATGTAAATTATGAAACACCTGCTTACCATATGGCCTGATCTTGGGATTTTGGTTGCATGGCCCGCCATAGACTAATCTTAAACGTCTAAAAAACGTATTACTTAAAACTGTAAACTACTAAGTTACACCGAACCAATTCTGAGTCCTCTAAACTCGACCGTGGTTACATACACTTTAAATCCTAGAAAGCCAGCTAAACTTAAGATAAATTACAGCAGCATAACTTTAACATAACTTTAACTTACAAGACTCTAAGTCTCAAAAACACGCTGCTAGAAAATCTTTACAAAAAAGTTTACACACAAAAGCTAAGTTAAGTTACAGACTAAAAAATGCTTACATACCGATTATTGCGGGTTTTTCTTTCCTATTTAACTCCCAGCTAAGCTGACTGGTTACACTTTCACGACTTCAATACACCTAGGCTCCCGAGCCGAACATACAGCTAAACTTCCAGAAGTATGCTAAGTCCAAGTCCCGTCTCTCTCTCGGACCCCGACTGGCGTGGATCCTTTCCCTGGGAAATCTGGCTAAACTCTGATCTTACCGCCAAAATCAGTCACTACTTAGTGAGTCGCGGTCACTGACCGCGCGCAATACCGGCGCGCGCGCGAAGTCAGAGAGAGAGGCGCGAAATGTAAGGTCACAAAACAATAACAGCTAACTGTGCTAAGCAGGCTAATTACACACACATAAGCAGGAATCGCTGCTTTTAACACAAATATCAAAAACACGTTAAACACATTCTATGCTACGAAACTGTCTCTATAATGTCTATGCACGTTAGGGGAAGGTTCATGTTCTTAACATATGTATATAACAACATACGTGACATTTTCGTGTTAACATGCAGTGAGTCCACACACTCCATAACCTTGAACTTAAACATGTTATACCTCAGCTTATTTTGCCATGTAGACAGTATACAATATTCATTTATTCCATCGAACCGTCCAAATATTTATCTCTGTCATCAATGGAGCAATAATTGTATTTATAGTTTATCAATCATTTCCGTGTTCTTGCTGATATTTGTTTCTTTTCACAGGATTATGAGATGCGGTCCGGATGCGCCCCTAGACTCAGTTGCCGAGGAGGTCAACCGGGCAGGAAGAGTGAGAGTAACGATAGATCACAGCAAACTAGAACAGGTATGTCACTTGGCCTGTGCATCGTTATTATTCACAACATACCATGTATAGATCACTGGGGAGGGGGGGGGGGGGGAGGGGGGGGGGGCAAGCGTAAACACAGCATACACCCAGGGAGGGAGCAAACTCCGATTTTGTAGGTCCACCTGACATGGGCTGTTAAAAAGGTCGTTGGGTATTAATGTGTTCAGGAAACCAGTCTGCACATTTTTAGGTGGACTACCTTTGCGATATGCTGCTGGAAAGAAATGGCAGCCATTTTTAAAAATTGCCGCCGTTGAAATGTAGTATTGACCACTATTGGATGTCAAGAACAGTGCAGCATGTCACTCTACTATTATTTTAAAGCGATACAGCTTATTTCAGGACTCAGTGAAAAAAAAATAGTGGTAGGAATAAAAACATACATTAAAAATACAACTTGTGTTTCAGGCGGGTCCCTCGCTTGGAGATTGTCACCCGCATCAGGCTTCTGTATGTATAAATGTCCTTTAGGAACACCCTTCTCTTTACCAAACATCAGTATGATGATGCAGACAAGTAACAAATTGTAATATGGGAAAAAATGTGGACACAAGAGGCCCATAATGGACACAAGGGACATACATACCCAATATACGGTCTTACGTGTTAAACATATGGTAGAGAAGCTAACATGGACTTTAGATTACTCCAGCTTCACATCTAGGTAAGCACTATAATTATTTTGTTCACATCGTATAGAACACATGCTTGAACAGTTTTCTGACAGGTTTCATATTGTATGAAGAAATGTGTATTACAATGATATTAAGAACTTTGGGAAATATGATAAAAAGTCACATTCTTTGCCCAGCAAATATGGTACCATCTTGTAGGAAATGTTATCTACTTTTATCTCATATGATGTGGGAAAATGTTTCATTCAAATGGTATCTTAAATAGTGGTCAATACTACATTTCCACAATGGCCATTTTGAACAATTGCTGCTATTTCTTTACAGCAGCATATCGCAAACTACGATAGTCCATCTACAAAATAAGCAGACTGGTCTCCTGAACACATTGATACCAACAAACCTTTTACAACAGTCCATGTCAGGTAAACGTGTCTTGCAGCCTGGGTTATACAAAAGAAAACATTCTATATGTAATTACTTGTCTTTCAATGATTATATGAGTACACTGTACTTACCCTGCCTCTGATGATAGTACATGCACAATTAATAAACAATGATTTCGTATTGTGATGGCTTCCTTCTAGAAGAACAATACTGGAATAAAATCAAGTTCGTGTCAACACATTTAAATAGGACAATTCAACTACATATGCACGTTGTGTACTGCTAGAGCTCATAACAATAACACACAAATATGTTAATCGTAACAAAGACCCTATAAACTTATTTTAAGAAGCCCATAACAAACGTTAAAAAACGATGTCATCTATGAAGATCTAGATATCATATGTAAACTATCTCTAAAACAATTTAACAGTACTTAGTGAAATGATCCTATTACGATGTGAACATTGAATCACAACATATCTAAAGTAATATATATATATATATATATATATATATATATATATACATGTACTTAAGACATGATTGGCCTACATGTGTGAATAAATAGAAGGTAACTACAAACACCAATAAGGTGTGTTCGTATTCTAAATGAAAATGTGAGAGCACCCCTTTCCCAATCCGAAGTATCAACCACTCCACGAATCATTGTCATAACAAAAACAACGATGTGACCAATTTTACCCGAAAAGGAAAAAAACTCTTTTTTAACGTTTGCAATACGACACAGTGCTATGTTGTAGTTACAACGTGTCATGTTATTTCTTTGACAGGTTTGGGTCTATAACAGGGAGGACGAGGAGAGTGATGATGAAGACATCAGGTACGACCATACTACTGGGCTATCAGGATCCACTCAAGTCAGCCAAGATGACCATACTACTGGGCTACCAGGATCCACTCATGTCAGCCAAGATGACCCTACTGTTGGGCTACCAAGATCCACTCATGTCAGCCAAGATGACCCTACTGCTGGGATACCAGGATCCACTCATGTCAGCCAAGATGACCCTACTGCTGGGATACTAGGATCCACTCATGTCAGCGAAGGTGACCCTACTGCTGGGATACCAGGATCCACTCATGTCAGCCAAGATGACCCTAATGTTGGGCTACCAAGGTCCACTCATGTCAGCCAAGATGACCCTACTGCTGGGGTACCAGGATCCACTCATGTCAGCCAAGATGACCCTACTGCTGGGCTACCAGGATCCACTCATGTCAGCCAAGATGACCCTATTGTTGGGCTACCAGGATCCATTCATGTCAGCCAAAATGACCCTACTGCTGGGCTATCAGGATCCACTCATGTCAGCCAAGATGACTCTACTGTTGGGCTACCAGGATCCACTCATGTCAGCCAAGATGACCCTATTGTTGGGCTACCAGGATCCACTCATGTCAGCCAAGATGATCCTACCGCTGGGGTACCAGGATCCACTCATGTCAGCCAAGATGACCCTACTGCTGGGCTACCAGGATCCACTCGTTTCAGCCAAGATGACTCTACTGCTGGGCTACCAGGATCCACTCATGTCAGCCAAGATGACCCTACTACTGGGCTATCAGGATCCACTCATGTCGGCCAACATGACCCTACCGCTGGGGTACCAGGATCAACTCATGTCAGCCAAGATGACCCAACTACTGGGCTACCAGGATCCACTCGTGTCAGCCAAGATGACCCTACTGCTGGGGTACCAGGATCCACTCATGTCAGCCAAGATGACTCTACTGTTGGGCTACCAGGATCCACTCATGTCAGCCAAGATGACCCTATTGTTGGGCTACCAGGATCCACTCATGTCAGCCAACATGACCCTACTGCTGGGGTACCAGGATCCACTCATGTCAGGCAACATGACCCAACTGCTGGGGTACCAGGATCCACTCATGTCAGCCAAGATGACCCTACTGCTGGGGTAACAGGATCCACTCATGTCAGCCAAGATGAGACTACTGCTAGGGTACCAGGATCCACTCATGCCAGTCTAGATGACCCTACTGCTGGGGTACCAGGATCCACTCATGTCAGCCAACATGATCCTGCTGCTGCGGTACCAGGATCCACTCATGTCAGCCAAGATGACCCTACTGCTGGGGTACCAGGATCCACTCATGTCAGCCAAGATGACGCTAGATCTGCTGGTAACACCAAGAAAATTATATACTCGATAAATCTATGTTTAGGGATACTCAAATTACGCACAAAGTCTAACTTACATGTTTACTAGCACTAATAATATATATCTTGACTAGTTAATATTGTTTTGTTGTTTGGACACGTCGTCCTGAAATAAAACCGCAAAAAAAAAACGACCGTCAGTCAAGATTTCAAGATTTCAAAATTTATTTTCCACAAAAAAAGACATGAAAACAAATACATGCATAAAGTTCAAATACAAGTATAACAAAACAAGAAATAATAATAAAAAATAACAATTCATTTATAGAGATGATATTTTTTTTTTTGTGGAGGTGTCCAAAAGAAGCAGGGCTTGTGTGTATTGGACCCCCGAATGAAAATAAAAAGAAATTATGTAATATGTGCAAAACCTTTTTTTTTCTTTAACAACAACAAACAAACGGACAAAACAAAAGAAATTATCGTGATACATGATTAGATTAATTTTTCTTTATCACAACATAATGGTAAACATGGAGAAGAAACAAACAACAAGAACAAAATTAATATACACATTTTTTTCTCTTAAAGTTTACAGCTAAACCATAGAATATTAAGTGTCGAATTATAAAAAAAAATCGCTGTGATTGTTGTCGTGGAAATTAAAGATATTGAAAATAGTTAAATCAAAATATATAAAGAGCACCGCTTAAAGAAGGAGAGTGATAGAGTGGAGTAGGGAGAAAAGAGGGGGAGGGAGTTTGGGAGGGACAGGGGAAAGGGAGGGGGAAGGGGGAGGGGGATAAGGAGAGGAGTTTGGTTTTGAAGGTGATTGTGAGTCCTGTGACTGTTGGATATTAAAAGAGGAAATTATGAACGCTATGCGGAGACGTCACCACATATTAACATCTGTGTGTAGTTACGGACATAGTTTTATAGTTAATCTTGTTGTTCAATATATGATTTTAACATGTCTTTTTTGAGTTGTGATTTGAATATGTTTAGGCTGAGAGATTGCCTGATGTTGGGGCTGAGAGATTTCCAGTATTTTGGTCCAGTATATATGAATGATCTGTTCGCAAGATGAGTCCGTGTGTGGGGTAAATGGAAGAGTGTTGACTGGCGGGTGGGGTATGTGTGATATGTGTTGTTTATTGAAAATAACCTATTTATGATTGTTGGTAATTCATTATGCTCACGTTGGAACATTAATTGAGCTAAGTTGTAGAGATATAGGTCATGTATTTTGAGTGTGTTAGTTTCAAAAAATAATTTGTCAGTATGCGCGTGAAAATGTGTGTCAAATATAATTCTCATTGCCTTTTTCTGGAGTAGGTATAGTTTGTCTAATTGCGTGTTTCCTGAGTTACCCCATGCTATAATTCCATAATTGAGGTTCGGTAGGATGAGGTATGAGTAGGCCTATAATGTGAGAAGTGTTTGGTATGGGAAATACTGTTTCATTTTATTTAGTATTCCAATATTCCTAGATATTAATTTTGTTATGTTATCTAAATGTGGTTTCCAAGACAAATTTTGATCGATAGTTACTCCAAGAAATTTTGTACGTGATACTTTGGGAATAGAAGTGTGTTGGATAATGATGTTGCCTGGGAGGGACTCGATTGAATTGCTGAATAGCATATAGTTTGTTTTTAGAAGGTTTATTGAAAGTCTGTTGGCATTAATCCATGTAGTTATGTATTGTAGTTCCTGGTTTATAGTTTTGAGTAAGATATCTGGTTTGTGATGTGAGAGAAAAATGTTTGAGTCATCAGCGAATAATATAAAAGACAAGTAATTAGATGCTTTAGGGAAATCGTTTATGTAAATGCTGAAGAGAAGAGGGCCTTAAATAGATCCCTGGGGAACGCCGCATTGAATATTTTTGAGTGAAGAATTGTTGCCCTGTAACGACACATATTGTTTCCGTCGTGACAAATAGTCTTTAAATAAGTTGAGAGTTATGCCTCTGACTCCGTAGTGTGCTAGTTTGTTCAAGAGTATTTTATGGTCAATTGTGTCGAAAGCTTTCAAAAAATCTAAAAAGATACCTACGGTGTGTAGTTGGGAGTCAAGCGACTTTGTAACGTTATTAATGAGATTGAGAATTGCGTGTGTGGTGTTACGTTTAGATCTAAATCCGTATTGTGATTCACTTAGTATATCGTTTTGTTCAAGAAAGGAGATTGTCCTGGTGTAAATTATCTTTTCGAGGATTTTGGAGAAAGCTGTCAGAAGAGAGATTGGTCTATAATTTTCAACATTTGTCGAGCTACCCTTTTTGTGTATTGGAATCACTTTGGCTGTTTTCATTTCGTTTGGAAAAGTACCTGTTATAAGAGAAGTGTTAAAAATGTGTGTCAAGGGATCTACTATTTGAGGTGAGATATATTTGAGAAGAATATTATCGATGTCATCCTTTCCACAGCTCTTTTTATTTGGTAAATTGTTGATTATATCAAGTACTTCAAATGCATTTGTTGGTATCATATAGAAAGAGTCCGGATTAGGATGAGTCAATAAATCGTGAAAATCTTTATTTGCCACTGGAATGCTTTCAGCTAGCCTTTCTCCTACTGAAGCAAAGTATGAATTAAAATTATTTGCAATTATCTCTTATCTACGGTGATTCCCTCCATTACTATTTTTCAATCGATTTCTTTTATCTTGTTTTATTCAATACTTCGTTAATGACATTCCACGTTTTTTTCTTGTTGTTTTTTATTCTATTACAATAATAAGATTTTCTTTCATTGCGGAGTATCATTGATAAAGTGTTTTTATATTCCGTATACTTGAGACTTTTTCTTTCAGTGGGTTTGTTCTTAGATTTAAGGTATAAATTATTTTTACGATTTATGCATCTTAGTAATGAGGGTGTAACCCATGGTGACTGTGGCACCTTTCTTCTATTAATTTTTTTTACCTCAATGAGCGGTACATGTTCGTCAATGTGAGGTTGAAGTAGCTTAATAAACGACTCGAATCCCGTATTTGCATCCTGACAGTCATATACAGGTGACCAATTGATTGATCCAATGCTCTCTTGCAAGTTGGCTATGTTTTCTTGAGAATACATGCGTTTAAATATTTCGGGGTTTGTGGGTGTTCTGATGTTGTAAGGTAATGAAGTGAATATTGGAAAGTGATCTGATATAATTATCCGAAACAAGTATGCCAGCTGTTGGTAGGGGCTGAATGTTTGTAAAGAAATTATCAATTAATGTTGCTGTGGTTGTAGTGATACGTGTGGGCTTAGTTATAAGAGGTATGAAAGATGTTGTTAGGAACGTTTCGAGAAAATCGTGAGAGTTATGACTATTGTTGCAATTTAATAGATTTATATTGAAGTCACCCATAATAATGCACTTTTTATTTATTAAAAATCGACTGTTGAGTAAAGTTTGTAGGGATATTATGAATTCTTTTATATTGCCACTAGGTGGTCTGTAAATGACCCCCAACGTAATTTTTGAGGATTTCTTTGGTTGTATTTCAACGAAAAGTGATTCCATAGTTTCATTCATGACACGCAATTCCTGTATTGGGGAGAAATCTAGTTCTTTAGGGATATAAAATAAGACGCCACCGCCAACCTTCTCGACGCGATTGTTAAATATGACATTGTGTCCTGGCACGGTATGCAAAGGGCTTATCACATCAGAAGACAGCCATGTTTCTGTAAGTCCAATTATAGATTTACTCAATTCGTTTCTTTCTAGAAGAAGTTTTACATTGTCAAAGTTTTTGTTAGCACTTCTAATATTGAAATGAATCAATGATATTTTTTTTTGGAAGAGTAGACATGGTAGATTTGAGTTGGTTTTCTGAATGATATTGGGAAGAGTTTTGTGTTTGAACCGAATCATCAGGATCTAGGTTGTAGTTAAGCTCTTCAGCTGCATTATTCAGTGAATTTATTGTAGCGTATTCATATCGTGTATTTATGACGGTGTGATTGTCCGCAAAGCGTTCTGAGTTAACGTTTGTAAACTCCGTAACAAAATCTTGTTTGTTCAATGAGTGAAAGGGGAAATCGTTTACGTTCATTAAGACTTGCTGATTAATAACGTGGATGGGGGAGGGGGGGGGGTGGTAAGGAAGGGGGGGGGGCAGGGCAGGGAAATGACAGCGGCAGTCGAAATGGGTGTTCGCAATACAACAGACGTTGCAGTATTACTTTGCTATGGTAGGATAAAAAGAGCAAAGCGACGAAAATCTGACTCTCATGATGCGTATTAGTTAGTGTATCAAAGGCACATCGCAGTGGTTGTTCTGAAAAAAGAAAAAGAAAAAAAAAGAAGCGATCAGAACAACCTATCGTGAGTTGTGGGAACGAAGGTGTTTTAAGAAGTCAGCTAATCCAGAATTAAAGAGGGATTTTTTTTTCTAGTAAACTAAAGGGTATCTGGTTTTGAAAACGGAAAGAGGACGACTGTTGATCAAGGAAAATAGCACAGTGAATGCATAAGACGCGGACCTCATCAGTCCGCAGTGTAGTATTTTTGTACTGGAATCGAGGTAACGGAAATAATAAACATAATTTGAATGAAAACAGGTATAGAGCAAATTCCTTTTGACTGTTCGATCAGTGCCGATTGAAGGGAACTGAACATGTAAACAAACAACAAACAACAACAAGAATAATCAATGAAAGAAAAACTCAGTTCAGTATAACATGGCGAAGCAAACTGCCAGAGAGTGCAGAAGTATGACGTCATATGAGCATGTCGTCAAGGCATCTGGTTCTTAGCTAAGTAGGTGGTACAAAAAGCGGTGATCATATAATAGTCGAGACCCTCATTGGAGGTGCCCGACATTTTCCCCCATAGAGTATGTTGCACAGTGAAAAGAACCAGAAGCCTGAACAAAAAAAAAATGGATGTGACAACACCACAAAAAACGGCAAGTTAAGAAGGGATATGCTCTATAAAGACGGTCACCTGCCTAGTGAACAAAAAAAAAAACGGTCCCTTACTTCGTCCGTGCAACAAAGGACCATGTTCAAAGTGCTGTATTCGTAAACTGTTCTATACAAGCATTGTAATTACGTTGTCTTTTTAAGCAGGAGAAAGAAGAATGTCAATTACAGCAGAAGGGCTTGAATAGCAAGAGAGAAACCCTTTGGAGAAGAAGATCACAGACATCCATTATTTAGCAACTGAGATCTCAGGAGAAAAGAAGAGGAAGGCTTACAACGTCAAAAAGCCTTTCATGGATGCCCATGAAAGACGAACATTCTTCGATCGATCTAAACTAGCTATGTTCTCAACTTGCTCTTTAAAATACTTTCTCGGTCTGGTCATGATAATCACAATAATAAACTAGACAATTACAATCGTGGCATGAATGACACATGAAGTGAGAGCAGAAAGTAAACAATGACTCAGCAGTGGGTATTTGCATATAATTAATTGACTATCATAATATAGGAGTAGAGGGAGTGTTCTCACTGTGCCATCGTTTAGTCAAGGCTTTACGAAACAGTTAATGAAGGCCATGACGAAAATTAAACGGATGGATGCAATTGATGACTTACTGTTATATATATTAATAGATACACACACAAAAACAATCAGATATGATATATCAGTAACATACAATTGGCAATAGATCACACATGACGGAACTAGTACGTGTTTTACTTGAAGCTAGTCTCGTCGACGAATATATGAATTTATGAAAGTAGTTTATTCTAAATGAGGAAGATGATAATAATGTCCAGTTTTCTTACGGTATTGCTTATTCTTTCCAATCGGCCCATCGTGCTGTCGGTTCACCGGGATTAGAGGGCTTCCTCGTCTGAAGAACGACTTTTATACCAAATACCTTTATTCTTGTGGATAGACCGTCCTTCTTACGGTGTGAGAACGCGACTGACGCGAGTCGATATCTTTCTCGCTTCATGGCGGGCGGCAAGTCCGTGCGGATTGCGATTCGTTCCCACTGGTGGTCGGCGGACGTCTGGTGGGGTTTGGGCTGGTGCTCAAAGGCGTGGAGCAGGCGGTCGCGATCCGTCATGCGGGCGTATCGGATGATGATGGGGTCCGGGGCCTTCCCTCTGTCCTGAGATGATGTGTTGTTCCGTCTTGATGGGAGTCGATGGGCGGCAATGATAGGAAGGTGCCGAGCTTGCTCCGGCGAAACATGTAAAAGTTGTGTGTGAACGCGCTCGATTACCTCGAAAACGTTCTCATTCTGTGCTGAAGGAATCCCGTAAACGAGCAAATTTTGCTTCCTCTGGTGCAGTTCAAGGAGACAGAGTTTTTCTTCCATTTCGTCTTTCAGCTTTTCCATTTCCTCGTGGAGTTTGGGAAGTTCTTTCGTCTCGATATGTTGAACTTTTTCAGTAGTAAATGTTAAACTGGTTTCAATGTCTCCCACCGTTCGTTTTGTTATTTCCATCTCACGCTTTAAGGCAGAAATGTCCCTCAATACATGGTCGAGTTTGTCGTTGATTTCTTTCGAAAAGTCAGAAAACAGACCTTTGATATCTGCCATGAAGTTCTGCATATCGTCTTCGGCTGCCGTGATTGTCGTTGAATCAGACGAGGGGGGCGCGTTCACATTCCCGGGGCTCCGGGTGGTAGACTGAAAGGAGCTTGCTGGGCTAGTTCGCGTGAGCATAGGGCTAGCGTTAGCTCCACTCCGGCCAGTTTTTGCTACAGATTTGTCCCGTGTTTTGCAGTCCCTTTGCATCGTGTTTTTTCTCAAAAAGTAGTCTCGCTTTTCCTTTCCAATGCTGTAGCTCATTATAGCGATGAAAATGAGAAATAGACGTGCCTTTGTCGACAAATTTGTAGGTTTTTTTTGAGAGCCAGAAATATTCCGTGTTTAAAGTGAGAGCGCCATCAATAGTGTGATCCAAGATGTCAGATCTAACACTAGTCGAAATCAACTAGACTCTTTAGATACTGAGTAGAGTCAACAATGGCCCAGCCTGCGCACCTAATGAGCTCCTTAGGGCTAGAGTGAATTTCTAAAGAAGAGGTTCATGGGTGTTACTTCATCTACAAGAATAGTGTATGTTGAAATGTGTTACAGATGTATGTAAATGACTAAGCCTGCCATAGGCTCTTGTCTTTTTTGGTGTCTGCAGGCCTATTATCCATTATCAGTTGAATTTGAAGAACCTATTGTGGAGCCAGTGAAAAGGCACCCTCTTTATGAAAGAACATAAAGTGACGCTCCAGAAACATTTTGAAACCATTGTCAATTACAGAGAGGTTCAGTTGAAAATGAATATAAATTATGAAATTGTATCAATTACCAATATAAGATTGCAATAAAATTTAGATACAAGTATTTTACATAGTACTAATGTGTCAAAATCATTAAGTAAACGAAATTACATTTTTTATTACTAAATTAAAACACATACACCCCTACGAACACACTACACATAACACTAGCACCAACACTGAAGTTGAAATCAAGTTTTCCTTAATCCCTAGGAGTAGTCTTCATGAATATGAAAATGACACATTACTTGCTCTACCAGCAAGTCACTTCAGCAGACGATCTAACACCAGCCTCAAAAGCAGTGACCGGAAATACGTCATAGTTGTGAGGCTAAATCGATATAAGATCGCCTGATTTCATGGTCGCCGTCTAAAATGATATGTTATGAAGGGCTCCTTGTTTTTTTTTTTCAAAAGCTAAAGATGTTTCACAAAATAGTATTCAAGGAATGTTGGAAATCACGTCCCTTAAGAAACAAAAACAACACATATGAAAACTACTCACAATAACTTGCTCTTTTCCCCTTTTTCTCCCCCCCCCCCCCTCTCATTCGTGCAATTTTGCAACCATATCCTGAGATAGCAAAAATCATCGCTGAAGAAGGAGGGGAATTACCGCTGAGTAGATACGGTGTAAAGGTCATTATTCCTCCAAACGCCGTCGAGTCCCGGGTGAAAGTTAGCATCAAGCTCTTGACTGACACCAGTAAGCTCGATATTAGAGATGGAGAGATAGTTACAACATTTGGGGTGCAATGCATTCCGGCCGGTCATACGTTCAACAAACCAGTGGTCGTCATACTTCCTCACGCTGCTGTCTTTAGAAGGCCATCCAGTGTACAAGCCGTCTTGCACTACAATGAATTCACAGATGATCAAACCGAGGGTAAACTGCTTTCTGTTTGACATTGCATTGATCACAGCAAAGAATATCATGTGTCTATATTGTAAAACATTAGTGAGATCAGTGGTGCTTGGTATAATATATATTAGCGTTGATCTTATTTTTGGGGGGCAAATCATGTATATCTTATATTGAGAATAATATTATATGGAAGAGGAATTGTCCATACCGTATATCGCGAAAACGCATCTAATAATGCCCCGCGCAGTGCACGTCTACAGTCTACAGTCTACAGTCTGCGCTGTGCATTATGAGAATTTTCCTGATATGTGGCATCGAAAATGAATAAATGACAGATTTATTTGAGAAAACTCCTACTCATATGCATAATGGGGAAAAAAGAGAATGAACAATAATTGGCAATTTAAAGTACATGATAGAACAAATGGGGTCAGGAGGATATGCATCCATTTCACTGATACAATCTATCAGGTTGTATGCGAATGTTCTTCTCTTCGTCAGTGTCATTGTAATTTGTGTAAAACAATCGTTGAATTCCTAACATTTTTTTTTCAACAATTGTCTGTTTTGAAGAGATTCACCCTGTGTATGAAAACAGGAGCAACGTTTGCATGATGTATTAACTTGTTTTCTTTAATGCAGGAGTGATCACTAGAATACCACTTTCAACAACCACAGAGAGCGTACCTTTCTGCAAGGTGACGAGAAATGAGGTTGAAATCCACATTGATCACTTCAGTGGTATTTGGGTCTCGTTATGGTCAGCCGTGTTTGGTAGCTCCAAGATCATCAAGTGTTTGCCATTCAGCGATGTTTGTGCACTCGGAGAGACCCAGTACCTGCGACTCCACCTCTTCGATAAAGCATATACACGTGGTTTGGAGGAGGTGAGCTTTCAGAGTTCACCGTTGAATAGTTCTTCAATTATACTTGTATTAGAATTTGAGTGTACAGATGTCACTCAAAAGTCCCAGTTCATCCACACTACACATGTTAAGGTCAATGGAAGCTTGATCACAAAACACACTTCGATATTAGTCTGAAATTATATTGAACAACTCTGCATTGGTTCACGTGATCCTCTTCTTAACACTGTATATCCCACTGATGCATTCTTGCACAAAAATACACATAAAACCCACAGGGCACGACTTTTCCTGGCAGATAAAGATTTAAGTGAATCACATATTTCCCTCATGATATCACGTAGGCGTATGATCAGATCAGATCCTGTGGATATAAATCTCTTTAACATGTCATGCATGTGCACGTTGGCTGCATGTAAAGGATAACTTAATTTAGTCAAGCCGACTTGAGAGGAGAGTTATTGGTAAACAGTTGGTTCCCTCAGCCAACATCAGTATTCTTGTATTACAGGACATTCGGCAAAAGGAGGAGCAGTTGGGCTACAAACCAAGACACTACGGATCACCAGTAAAGGTGAACAGTGGCTACGGGTCCCTTCTTCTCAGCTGTGAAGTTCCTGATGATCAACCTCCTCTGAAGCTGGAAAAAGTAAAGAATTGTGGATATTGCTCTTGTTATACCTTAAATGATGATCTTTGAGATGCTGAGATGCACACACATGCTTTTATGTTGCTATTTTGTTTTCTAAACATTAACTGGTACAAAAAAAAAACAATTGCACTATATGTAGATCCCTCACTTGCAATACTTCTTTTTGTGTTCAGGGGATAGACCCATTAAAAAAAACGCAATTCTCTCCCATGTGTTCCTGACGAATGAACCAAATGCGAAAAATGTTTATTAAAAGTAAGAGTGGAAGATATATGATATGAATTGTGTTTAATATTTCATTGGCCCATAGACAGTTTCTGAGAAGCACGTACTTGACTTCAATGACACACCAGAGGACTTCACGTGGGATCGAGGTACCTCTGGTGATGTCGTCATGACGGTTCGTCAGGAATCTGGTGACAAAATCGAAATGAAATTTAAGATACCAAGTAAGTAAGATATTAACCTTCATTCATGTTTATTGTTGGTAATCGGAAGTTCACTTAGTAATATCTATCAAAGGAAAATAGCAAAGTTACTTACACGGTTACACCCATGTATTAGCAGTATGATATATCCAACGCCCAGTTCTGTATACGACTGCAAATACTAATATTATTACATCAGTATTTATTTTAGTAATATGCTTGAATTGCCTGTATCACATGCCATCGGCCAGCAAAGCACATTGCTGTGGAATATAATTATATCAAGGCAAACATACTCGTAATTTGGTAGCTTGCACAGTCATGACGATCGTCATTTGTAACTTGTTTTGTTCTCTTCTAACTATTGATTTTTTAATCATTCATTATGAACATATATGTATGTACCTCTCTTGGAGCAAATTAAATGCTCTTCCAAAGGATGTATGTGCATTACTTGCGCCAAATTGCAAAAAGTGAGGTAAAAACTTAACAAAATAAACGATGGAGAGCTTTTACCGTGATCACCTGAAACCTGATTCAAGTACGACTATGTATGGTGATTAAAACGTCACGTGGGCTATACGTGTTAAATACCTTTGTTTTTTTTCAAAATCTAGGTAACTTTGATTATAAAAATGATGTTGATGTCTGTTTTAGCGGCTTCCACATCAGGTCAAACCAGCACAACACAGTACACTACATATGCATCACGGAACAGAGTACATTCAGGTATGATGTCGGGTAAGGAAAATGGGGAAAGTGGAGGGGGCTGGGATTCAGTTACTCATTGATTGGCCATACATACGGTGTCGATATCTGGGAACAAATCATGAAACTTGGCATGTATTATCCCAACAATGATATATACATGAAATATTAGTCGCCATGGTCATAGCTTTACAAACATTTTTTTCTCCTTCAATTTTCCGTGTTTTTATTACCCCAAGAATGGATCTCCAAAGTGGCTATCCCATAAGGATAAAGGCGGTAAAGATTTCGGTCCATAGTCGTTCTGACGGTAATAATGAATAGGAACAACTTTATACGTCCACCAAGGATAGCATGTTTTGACTCTACAGGTTTATTACAAATAAAAGCATGTCATCATTCGTGTCTGTTTCCAGATGTTTCATGTTGGTTTTTGATTTCATGCTCCGTTTCTGTGCTTCGAGTTTAAACAAAATACATGTTTTTTCACTCCAGCAGGTCAGACACTTGAAGCGAAGATATTAGAGTTGGCGAAGCACTTTCCTCACGAAAAGTACATGGACCTTTGCATTCATAGGGAAATCGGGCTATCTCTTAACGAAGCAAGCAGCATCCTGACAGAACACCAATATAATTACAAAATGTCCTTGCAAAAAGTATTGATGAAATGGAAGAATAAAATAAGAGGTGCAAACGATCGGAAACTGTCACAGATCTTAGCAGATATTGATGTTAACAGCCTCTTTCACATCGTGGGAGCACCACTCAAGGTATGTAACTTGACCCGTGCATCGTTTTCATTCAAAACATACAATCCATGGAGCATAAGACGGCAAAACTAAGACAGAACATCATACACAAGAACATATTAAATATAGGATTACTTATCATTTGGCGACTATATGACTGCAATGAATTTCCACTGCCTCTAAAGATAGTACATGTACCATTAATAAAGATTTTGTATTGTAATGACTTTCTTCTAGAAGAACAATAACGTAAAAACATCAAGTTCGTGTAAACAAATTTAAGCAGGACATTACCACTGCTACTGTGTACTGTTAGGGAATGTTCACAACAATAACACTTTATAAATTTTTCTTGTGACGTAGGCCCTATACAATAATTTTCAGGAGCAAATGGAAGCCTTTGATTCATGATGTGATGTATAGAGTCGGGAAAATACGTGCAATGCTCCTTTACTACAATTGAATAGTACTAATTGCAATATTAAAATACTGAATGCGTTTATATTTTAGGGACGTATGCAGATAAATATGCTTGGCCTACCATGTGTTCGGATAGAAAGTGACTAGCGACGCTGATTAATGAATAGCGTATTCCATATTCTTATCCTAGATGGAGATCAGAGAGCACCCTATTCCCAACCCCATGTATCAACCAAACCACACATAATTGCCATAACCAAATTAACAACGTTACCAAGTTTGATGTTCATATTTCACATGAAATGTGATTTTCTTACATTGAGGTCTATACAACAGCATGCTACGTAGCATGTTACCATGTGCTGTGCTATATTGCAATAGTATGATAGCTGGGAGGAGGACGAGGAGAATAATGATGAAGACATCAGCCATGACGACCGTACTGCTGGGGTACCAGGATCCACTCATGTCAGCCAAGATGACCCTTCTGCTGGGGTACCAGGATCCACTCATGTCAGCCAAGATGACCCTTCTGCTGAGGTACCAGGATCCACTCATGTCAGCCAAGATGACTCTACTGCTGGGGTACCAGGATCCACTCATGTCAGCCAAGATGACCCTACTGCTGGGGTACCAGGATCCACTCATGTCAGCCAAGATGACCCTACTGCTGAGGTGCCAGGATCCACTCATGTCAGCCTAGATGACCCTCCTGCTGGGGTACCAGGATCCACTCATGTCAGCCAAAATGACCCTACTGCTGGGGTACCAGGATCCACTCATGTCAGCCAAGATGTCCCTCCTGCTGGGGTACCAAGATCCACTCATGCCAGCCAAGATGACCCTACTGCTGGGGTACCAGGATCCACTCATGTCAGCCATGATGACCCTACTGCTGGGGTACCAGGATCCACTCATGTCAGCCAAGATGACCCAACTGCTGGGGTACCAGGATCCACTCATGTCAGCCAAGATGACTCTACTGCTGGGGTACCAGGATCCACTCATGTCAGCCATGATGAGCCTCCTGCTGGGGTACCAGTATCCATTCATGTCTGTCGACAGCGCCCTCATGCTGAGTTACCGATAACGTTAGTAATGTTCACATTTCTGGTAATGCTACTTAGCATGATCTATGAACTAGTACATGTATATGCTTAGTCCTAGTACGTTAAAAAGCATTTGGGTATTAAGATGTGATTCCTATGTGATTGTATATTCGTATTACCCTATTTAGTCATTAAAAATTCAAGCACAGTGCTAACAATTACCATAACGACCATCATTTAAAGTTGACGTATCAATATTACTATTATTACCTGTTCAACTCTTTCTGGTACATTAAACTAACATATTGATAGATTATATAGCTAAATTGTTGGACCTACCTTGGTCAAGCCTTTATTGTTAATTCTTGTCATGTCTGCAATGTACTTTCTTTTTATGATCTCCACAAATAAACTGTTAATGGCAATGGCAAGCTGAACATTTTAGGAATAGGAACAAGAAACGCGTAACCAAGATGAACTTTGAAAGTAACTCCTAACAGTTTGTAAAGGCTAACACCAACAGCTATTTACAGGTTTGCTCTCGTCTTTTTACCTCGAGTAGTAGTTTATGGTAACATCGCAGTTATTCAACACAAATGGGCTCTGTGCATGTTGTACCTGCATTATGTGAGATGTTGATACGCGTTGATACGCGTATGCGTATGTTAATACGCGCATGCGTTGGGGATTGATGAGCTCGGAATACAGATATTATGGACCGCTAATTGTTGTACGTAGGTGCAATTGGAAAATTACCCTTTTTCGGGGTGGAGGGTGTACAAATATTATGGTCACTCTTAATTGAGCTGATCGCTGACCAAGCCATTGTGACGTAGTTTATGTTGAGTTAATCAGTTAGACAGGCAAAATACGCGTTTATATCGTGTCTCCAAAATGCCTCATTCAGGTAATAATGAGTAATAACACGACAATGCAACCATACTTAACCCTAAAAAAGAGGGAGGGAAGGGGGGGGGGGGGGGGCTAGACCCCTCCCCCCCCCCCCTCCCCCCCCCCCCCCCCCCCGGTACATAATCCGCGAGAACGATTTTGTGCATTTACCTAATTTGTGTACCCAATACCGAGTTTGCGGACTTACGTACTATTTTCGGATCACATGTCACGTAAAACATTAATTTGTATTTATTTTTGTGCAAAGTGTATGGTGTTTGAATATACACTTTGTTTTGTAAATATATTTTGATTTGTTTTTATTTGATTCTATTTTATGTCACTTGTGAATGCACGTCGCAGTTCTAGGATATAAAAATAATGGAAAACAGTACTTATTAAGCATATCTAAAAATTCAAGCATAAAGCAACACAATTCCATAATAAAGAACCTCTTCTTACAGCTAAAATATGAAGAAAAAATGAATATGTAAACAAATACACTGAATATCATTATTTCGACTATGTTTTCTTTTAGAAGACATGACAAAGGACGGGCGCACCAAATTTGATTGCGATCGGACGACCATCAGCCGACATCTTTGATTTATTCATATATATATATATATTTTTTTTTTTTTGGGGGGGGAGGGGGAGAGGCCAAAAGGACCCCCCCCCCCCCCCCCCCCCACCCCACACCATCCATTTTCCAGCCTCAATACTAGCCCAGTGTTTTTTAGGGTTAATATACTTGAATTGTTTAATCATCAAGTTAATTATCATGATGTAGATAAAACGACAGTTCAATCAAATGCTTGTACATGCAGTGTGACATGCATTAGATGTTTTTGTTCCTAACTTATGACATAGCTACTTGCTGTTGTTTTTATATCAACTTTTGCTTAAAAACGACCAGTCTGTTTTATTTCCTTTCTTTAATCAGCGGGAAAGAAAGATGTATACATGTCTAAGTGACTCCCTGTAGCTCTAACTAGCTTCAACATATTTATGATATACAATATATTTATTTTGCAGATGTGACATGTACAGTTGTGCGTATACCATTCATAAAATACGTACTGTCCTCAAAAATGTGGAAAGCAGCAAACTATGTACACTACTGGTCAAAATTAATTAGCCACCTCCTGTAAAAGGGTTGTTCATGTGTATTCTTTAGAAATACAGTAAGAAAACTTTGTATACTGACAAATAAATCACAATTTCTAAACCTCATATGTATGAAACAACCTTATTTCTCAATGAACCAATAAACAAATCGCAATGTAATGGGAAAAATGAGTCAGTATTCGGTTTGTACACTTCTTGCCTTGATTAAGGCAACAACGCGTTTTGGTATACTGTCCACCAGTTTCTTCAAATATTCAGCTGGGATGGCTTTCCACTCTTGTCCAATTCTTTCCTGTAGTTCTGCAGCATTCCTGCATCTATTTTGTTCAGGTCTTCCTCCCAATGAAGTCCCACACATGCTCGATTGGGTTCATGTCAGGACTGTTGCCAGGCCAAAGGAGAATCTCGAGATAGTTTTCTGTTGCCCACTTCTTCACAGCCCTGACAGTGTGACAGGGAGCATTGTCTTGCTGAAACACTGCCTCACCATCTCCGAATAGATTTTTCATGGATGGTAGAGCACAGTATTTCAAGATCTTGATGTAATGTTCCCCATAAATGGAGCCATCACCTTGTGTAGCCATCCCATGCCAGTCTTGGCAAAGCAACCCCAGACAGAATGAGGGCTGTCGTGCTTCATGAAGAAGGATGTAGTATGAACCTTATCGCTGAAAGATTACACGTTGCCAGGAGAACCATCCGAGAGTTGATAAAGAAGCGCAGAGAGACGCCAAAGTTAATGATAGGACAGGAAGAGGAAGGAAGAAGTTGACAACACCAGGGCAAGACAGAGTCGTAATCAGAGAATCCCTGAGAGACACGAGAAAGACCTCCAAACAAACGGCAAGAGGGCTTGAGACAGACTTTGGTACATCCATAAATTCTAGAACAGTGAGACGAAGGCTTCAGGAGGGCGGTCTAAACTTCTGAAGAACTGCAGAGCCAACAAAGAAACCTCTGCCAACTGCCACTGCATGAATACTAAAAAGCGTTTGCTCTGGGCACAAGAAAACAGTAAACAGAGATTGGGTCAAAGTTCTCTTCAGTGACGAGAGCAGAATCAGCTTAGTTAGCGACAGGCCAGTCTGTGTGAGGAGAAGAAAGGGGTGAAGAAGATCATCCTGAATGCTTGAACCCGACGATGAAGCACAGAGGTAGGGGAACCATGGTCTGGGTTTGCTTTGCCAAGACTGGTGTCGGACGCCTGCACAAAGTGATGGCTTCATTAATGGGGAACATTACATCAAGATCTTGAAATACTGTGCTCTACCATTTATGAAACATCTATTCGGAGATGGCGAGGCAGTGTTTCAGCAAGACAATGCTCCCTGTCACACTGCCAGGGCTGTGAAGAAGTATGCAACAGAAAAACCATCTCGAGATTCTCCCTTGGCCTGGCAACAGTCCTGACATGAATCCAATCGAGCATGTGTGGGACTTCACTGGGAGGAAAATTGAACAAAATCGATTCAGGAATCTTGCATAATTATAGGAAAGAATTGAACAAGAGTGGAAAGCCATCCCAGCTGAATATTCAAAGAAACTGGTGGACAGTATGCCAAAACGCGTTGTTGCTTTAATCAAGGCAAGAGGTGGACAATCCGAATACTGACCCATTTTCCCATTACATTGCGATTTGTTCATTGTTTCATAGAGAAAAAAGGTAGTTTCATACATTTAGGGTTTAGAAATTATGATTTATTTGTCAGTACACAAATGTTCTTACTGCATTTCTAAAGAATACATATGAAGAACTGTTACACCCACAAATGTAATAACGCCCACAAATGTAATAACACTTTACGCACAAATGTAATGATTTCACCAAAAATGTAATAATGCACTTTACCCACAAATGTAATAATTTTGAACCACCCACAAATGTAATAATAACTTTATCCACAAATGTAATAATCTTTGGGGAATATTTTGTCGAATTTCTTCAAAACTGAAACCCTGTACTAATGCATCGGTATAGCGCGCAGTCTTTATTCCAGACCCAATTATAGGCCCGATCATTTTCTCTCCGTGGAATAACGTGAGAATGGAGCCTAGCCTTTCCTCCAGACCCGAAAATTTCAAAAATAAGAGCATAGTCTTTTTCCAGACCCATTTTTTTTAATCTTCAAAACAAAGGCCCCATCATCTTATTCTTGTAGAATAACATATGAATGGAGCATAGTCTTTCCTCCAGAACCGTTTATTAACACATATAAATAGCATAGTCTTTTCTCCAGACCCATTTAATACATTTCTTAAAACTTAAAAACTCAGACCCCGTCATCTTATTGTTATGGAGTAACATGAGAATCAAGCCTAGTCCTTCCTCTTCCTCTCGGTTATTTCAAAAATAAGAGCATAGTCTTTTCTCCAGACGCAATGGTTTCATTTTTTTAATCTTCAAAACCAAAGCCCCAATATCTTTTTCTTGGGGAATAACATGGTAATCAAGCCTAGTCCTTCCTCCAGACCCGATTATTTCAAAAGTAAGAGCGCAGTCTTGTCTCCAAACGCAATTATTTCATCTTTTTAATCTGCAAAAACAATGCCCTGTCATCTTATTCTTGTTAAATAACATGTGGTAGAGCCTATTCTTTCATCCAGACCCGGTAAGTTCAAAATTAAGAGCATAGTCTTTTCTGCAGACCCATTGGATTAATATTCTAAATCTTCAAAACTAAGGCCCCAAGAATCTTTTCTAGTCTTTCCTCCAAACCCGGTTATTTTAAAAGTAAGAGCGTAGTCTATTCTGCAGACCCACTTAAATCATTTTCTAGATCTTCAAAACCAAGACCCCTTCATCTTATTCCTGTGGAATAACATGAGAATCGTTTCTAGTCTTTCCTCCAGAAATGGTTATTTTAAGAATTAGAGCGTGGACTTTATTATCTTATTCCTGTGAAATAATGTCAACACTAAAGGTAGCCTTTACTCCAGATCCAGTTCTATTTCTATTTAGCCTATTTCTCTCCACTGCTGAAGGAAGGCCTCCTCATCATTTTTCCATCTCGATCTATCTTGTGCCGTTCGTTTCCATGTCACACTACCATATTCTCTAATATCGTCAATCCACCTCCTACTTTGTCTGCCTCTTCTTCTGGTGTTAGCTCTGGGAGTCCAGATGGTTAATTTATATGTCCATCTGTCATCTTTCCTCCTGGCCAGATGACCAGCCCACCTCCATTTCTTTGATTTAATTTCCTGTACTATGTCCCGTACTTTAGTTTTCTTTCTCAAATCCTGGTTTCTAACTTTGTCCCTCTTTGTAACACCAATCATAATTCTTTCCATAGCCCTTTCGGTTACTCTAAGTTTTCTTTCCAGTCTCTTAGTTGTGGTCCATGTTTCTGATCCATAAGAGAGCACAGGTATGATACATTGGTTGAAGATCTGTTTCTTGAGAGAAAGAGGGAGCTTCTCATCACGAAATATGAAGTTGAGCTTGCCAAATTTTGCCCAAGCCAACTGGATCCTTCTATTCACTTCCCCTGCTGTTTCGTTTTCTATGGAGATCTTTTTGCCCAAGTATATGTAGTTGTCTACCTTTTCTACGGTCCTCCCCTGAACTGTGATTTTGTGTTCTTTGAATCTACTGCTCATCATTACCTTTGTCTTTGTGATATTCATTTTCAGTCCAGCTTTTATACTTTCTTCACTTAGTTCTCGGACCATTTTCTCCAGTTCCTGAGGGGTATGGCTTAGAAGTAAAATGTCATCTGCAAATCTGAGATGTGTCAGGTGTTCGCCATCCACCACTATTCCCAATGATAACCAATCAAGATTTCTGAAGACATCCTCCATAGCTGCAGTAAAGAGCTTTGGTGAGATGGGGTCGCCTTGTCTTACCCCTTTCAGGATTTTAAAGGCATTTGTTGTAGTGCTTTCTAGATGTACACGGGCACTAGAGTCCTTATAGATGTTTTTAATTAGGCGAATATACTTTCCATCTGTGATCTGCTTTTCTAAGGCATTGAATAATGACTGATGGTCTAGGCTGTCAAATGCCTTTTCGTAATCAACAAAGCCAAGGCAGATGTCAAAACGGTATTCTTTTGCCTTCTCGATTATCTGGCTTAAGGTGTGGAGATGGTCTGATGTTCTATATCCTGCACGAAATCCAGCTTGTTCCTGTGGTTGATTTTCATCAAGCTGTTTCTCTACCCTAGCAAGAAGAATTCGTGTGAAGATTTTGTATATATGAGGCAACAGACTGATGGGCCTGTAATTTTTGATGTCCTTCATGTCCCCTTTCTTGAACAGTATGATAACTTTTGATTCCTTCCACTGGGTAGGTACTTGTTCCATTTGCATGATCTTGTTGAACAGTTTTGTTAGGATTGATATGGTGTCCTCTCCCCCCAACTTTAAAATATCTGCAGTCATTTGGTCCTCCCCTGGAGCCTTTCCCCTTTTCATCTGATCTAAAGCACTCTTCACCTCTTCCTTAAGTATTGGTGGCACATCACTTGATTTCTCATTCCAGTCCTCATTTACCCTCCAATCGGGTTGGTCTGTGCTATAGAGTTCTCTATAGAAGTCCTCAATGGCTTGAGTAATCTGTTCTTTGTCATTAATTTCTGTCCCATCTTTTGTTTTCAGTGATGACAGAAGCTTTCTACCCCTCTCTAACTTTCTGTTGATGATTTTTGGTCCTTTGTGGTTTTCTAGCACTTCACGTACCATCTTAGTCCTGATCTTTCTCTTTCGCTTTCTTCTCATCTTGCGAATTGTTTTATTCAGCTCTGTATATTCAACTTGGTTACGTGTTGATGTCTGTCTGGAGGGCTTAAGGGCTTTCCTTTTTTCATTCAATCTATGTATCTCCTCTCTTTCCTTGTCTGTATTATTGCCCTCCATTTTCTCCCCCTTAGCTAGCTTTTCCGCTTCATCCATAATTGTTCTGGTTATTTGCTCATAGAGAGTGTCTAATGGTTGGTTCTCCATTGAATCTGCCAGCACTTCAAACCTATTGTGTAACTCAAGCTGGAACTGCTCCTGCTTACTGGAAAGTAGTTCTAAGTTGATATGTCTCCTCCTAGGCTTCCTTACCCTTCTCACTCTTTCCATTTTCTTGTTAATCCTTACTTTAGCTCTAACAAGTCGGTGGTCACTGCCAGTATCCACCTTTGGTACTGTTCCCACATCCATCAAGATTCTACGATGATCGCAAATTATGTAATCTATCAGGTTGTGAGTTGCTGCATTTGGGCTTTCCCATGTCCAGTAGTTTTTGGTAGGTTTTTTGAAGTATGTATTGCCAATTGTCAAGTTCCTGCTTGATACAAACTCTAGTAGTCTTTCTCCCCTTTCATTCCTTTCTCCGATCCCGTATGGGCCTATACCACTCTCCTCGTCATCCTTTCTCATTCCAACCTTGGCATTGAAATCACCCATAAGTAACGTAAACGTTGTGGATTCTGTTGTCATTATGTTGTCAATTTTACTATAAAAATCTTCAGTGACTTCATCTGTGTGGCTGGTAGTTGGTGCATATGCTTGAATAATTTTCATTGTATGGCTACTATTGATATGTACTTTCACAAAAGCTATCCTGTCTGATACTTCTTTATATTCCATGATATTTTCCTCAACCTCTTTATTCACAAGAAATCCAACTCCATTGCAACTTTTATTTGTTGCTGATGTTGTGAACAGTGTATGTCCACACTTTGATAGCTTGATGAGATTCGCTGGTCTCCTAGTTTCCGCTAATCCTATTATGTGCCATGATACATCCTCTATTTCCTCCAGTAGAGCATCTAGGTCTTCCTCTGTTCTCAATGTCCTTACATTATATGTACAAATAAATAAATCTGTATGGCTCGTGATGATTCTTCTATCAGATTTGGGTCCTCCTTGCGGCTTTAAACCCAACTCGTCATATTTTGGCTTGACACCAGAAGTATCAGCACTCGCCGAATTCCTAGCTCTGTTTGTAGAGCTGGGCCCGTTCCGGCCATGGGCGTTACGACCTCTCTTTATTCTTAAATCCATGAATGATGAGGGATGTGTGCCATACTCTACCACACTGGCAAGGTGGATTGGTAGAGGTCGGATGAGTTCCTTGGACTCCAGCCCGATCTAAAGGAACTCTTAAGTCAGATCTGGTTTTTAATTCTGACAGGGGGTCCGGCACCCCCTCCTCACCCTAGAGCTAATGCCCTAGCGTGGGTTGCCCGGATTAGTCGCCGAGCACTCGACCGTGTAACAGGTAGCACTGGATTACACGATGACCAGTGGCAGGACTAACCTGACCTGTCCTGTTCCAGATCCAGTATTTGAAAGAAAAAGATGTCATTTGAGGTCATACGTTAAGGTTTATCTGCAAGACTCTCTTTTGACAAATAACTTCACATAGGTTGCTTGGATTACAACCTAACTTTGGTCATAGATGCACTTGGGGTACCTTCATGTTATGGTGCTGTTGGAGGTCACAGGATAAGGTCAAAGGTCATTTGAGGTCATACGTTAAAGTTTACCTGCAAGACTCTCTTTTGACAAATAACTTCACATAGGTTGCTTGGATTACAACCTAACTTGGGTCATAGATGCACTGGGGGTACCTCCATGTTATGGTACCGTTGGAGGTCACAGGATAAGGTCAAAGGTCATTTGAGGTCATACGTTAAAGTTTACTTGCAAGACTCTCTTATCACACATAACTCATCACATGTTGCTACAATGGCAATCAAACTTGGATGATGGATGCACTGGGGGCACCTGCATGTTATTGTGCTGTAAGAGGTCACATGATAAGGTCAAAGGTCATTTGAGGTCATACATTAAAGTTTACTTGCAAGACTCTTGGTGAAGGCTTCCTAACTTGTGTGAGCATTACTGATGTAGATTTAGGCAAACATTACTCATGCACATTTATGCAAATTTATTCAAAGTCACTATTTTGCACCTGATTTTGATGTTGTCTGTTTAAAGTTGCTTATTTGTTTGTTTCAGTTTTTCACAGGTTTTACAGGCAGGCACTACCTCTTAGGCAACAAAGGAGCCAATTTATTTTATGGCAACATGGCGTATACATGTAATAGATGTGGAAAGTCATTCGAGTTGAGAGCGAACCTCCAGAAACATGTAATATTTGCCACAAATGTGGGAAGGAGTTTACCAGGAAACAAGTGTTGCATTCACATTCTTGTATAGGTTCTTTTTCATGTCAGTATTGCAACAAAACGTATTGCTCTGAAGTCAGACTTAAAAGTCATTCTTGTACATTTTGTACAAAGTGTAAAAAGCAATTTAGTTCATTTCAAAGAAAGGAAGGTCATATATGCGATAATATGAAAGCAAGCACAAGTGCTAATCGAGATGCCCATGACCAGTGTGAACAATCAGCCAGGGATACAATTCTTTTGCGTAGCAACGGAGATCGCGATATTTCTGGTTATTTTCGCAAGTGGGCGAGACACAATATTGCTAATGCCTTGTTTTAATAAAAAAAATACAACTTAAAAAGTCAAGCACTTTGAGCATGTACATAATGTATATATAGCGCATTATAAATACTCATCATTTTTTCTTGGCGATGCATTGCATCGCTCTACATTGTTACATATGTGGATACAACACGTCTCAATGGTCGGCTGTCACACAAACTGACGAATCAGTCAAAATAATACATATACTTGTATATAACGTTCACAGGTGGGACCGATTCGATGGTACGTTGACTGTCGACTATTCTTTTAATCATCTTTGCGTACATTGTTACGGTCTGATTCAATGGCCGTATAGAAACAAAGTAATTGAATAAATGTTGGGTGATTCAAAATCACTACATTTCTTGGTAAAGGGCGTTACTACGTTTGTGGTTGAAACTTTTACATTTGTGGGTAAAGTGTTATACAGAATTAGTGACCATAAAAATATTATTTTAATTGTCGGTGAAATCATTGCATGTGTAGGTAAAGTGTTATTACATGTGGGAGTTATTACATTTGAGGGTGTCTCTTACACCCACAAGTGTAATAACACTTTACCTACACATGCAATGATTTCACCGACAATTAAAATAATGTTTTTATGGTCACTAATTCTATTTCTTCTTTTTTCCATTGAATTCCAGGATTTTTGTGGGCGTTAGAATATTTACATGATTAAAAAAAATCGTCCACGATCAACGATCTATCACATCGGTTCCTCCTGTCTGTGTTATCTGACCATTTGGACTGATTCGTCAGTTCGTGTGACCACCGAACAATTATTTATTTGCGACGTGTCGTTCCACATATGTAACAATGTTAAGCGATGTCATGCATCGCCAAGAAATGATGATGACACTGATGAGTACTTAGAATGCACTAAATCCACCTTATGTAGATGCTAAAAGTACTCAAAAACAGGAATGAGATAATAGCCCAGCTAACAAAAAAGAAACGTTTTAAAAACGTCCTGAAGACGGTCCAAGTACTAGGTTTCTTGGACATTTTGTAAAAACGTTTGATAGACGTCAAAATGTGTTAGGTTTTAGACGTTTTAATACGTGTTTTAAACGTCAAAAGAACAAAAAAAATCAACTGTAAATACCTTTAGAAAGCTCGAGACATCCTAAAATCTTTTGAAAATGTTTAAATATATTGTGGAGGTTTGCATAAACGTTTGGAAAGTTGTTAAAACCTTGAAATGAACTGAAATGTTTTTAGGAACGTCTAGAAAACCTTTAAAAACATGTATACAACGTTTATAGAAGGTCTTTCTAAACGTCCAAATGCTATACAAACGTTTTAAGAACGTTTAAAAAACCTTTTAAAATTATCTCACACGACTTATCATACATGCATACATACGCACACATAACCCTAATCCTATACTTATCCTATCCTAATCATTTCTTACACTACCCTGCTCCTATAGTATTTTAACACCCTCACTAGTACTACGGTAATATGCTCTACAAAATATTACACTCAATTAGGTGGCATCTATGTTTTTAATGTCTAAATTTCAAAACGTTTTTTTGGAATGTATGCTTAAATATTCCTTCTTTCTAGTTATATGTCGGTTATGTATTCAAATGTACAAAAATATGACACAAGACAATACGCCTAATGCATGAATATTTATAAACATCAGTTTTAAAGTAACACACTGTGCCAGTTGAGTGAACAGCAATTGCTTGAAGTGAAAGTAAACAACTGCCGGTATAAATTCAGGTTATAAGCTTAGGATTAGACTGAGATAGGATGGGATAAAGATTAGTTGGTCTTTAAAGATATCGGATTGACGTAAATATTACGTCATATTATGGACATACAAGAAGTGCCGATGTGTTGGTCATGTAATCACATTATATTGAGATTGTAACATTGACGTCAAAATTACATCTTAATACTGACATTCAAATAATGAAATAAGTATAGTGATTTATTTGTTTATGTATTTCATATTAGTGGATTTATTGAACTGGACGTATATAAAACGTTCTGTAAACGCTATGTACAATAGGTTTCAGTTTGTAAAGTTTAAAAAAAAATGAAACGTTCTCAAAAATACTAAAAAAAGTCCAAACTTGAACGTTATACATTAATTTAGGACGAAGATTTACAGGACCTAAAAAATGAAAAACGGTTTGCGTTTGCTGGGAGGGTCTTATAGATTTGATGTTTTTTTTTTCTTATTTTTTAATTGAACTGGTCTGGCGGAAAGACTACGCTTTAAACCATTGCTTTATTACAGGGTCTTAGTTGAGAAGATGGTGCAATCTTAGTTTTCAAGTTTATTTTATTTGTTTTTTATTCTTAAAATAATCGGGTCTGCAGAAAAGACTATGCTTTTACTTTTGAAATATTCGGGTTTAGAGGAGAGACTAGACTCCATTCTCATGTTATTCCACAAGAATAAGACGATCGGGCCCTGGTTTTGAAGATTAAAAAAATGAATTAAACGGGTCTGGAGAAAAGCCTACGCTCTTATTTTTGAAATAATTGGGTCTGGAACAAAGACTAGGGTCCATTATCACGTTTTTCCACAGAAATTAGGTGATGGGGCTTTGGTTTTGAAGAGTAAGAAAATTAATTAAATGGGTCTGCAGAAAAGACTACACTCTTACTTTTGAAATCACCGGGTCTGGAGGAAAGACCAGACTCAATTTTCATGTTATTCTACCGGAATGAGATGATGGGGCCTTGGTTTTGAAGATTTAAAAAAATGAATTAAACGGGTCTGGAGAAAAGCCTACGCTCTTATTTTTGAAATAATTGGGTTTAGAGGAAAGACTAGACTCCATTCTCATGTTATTCCACAAGAATAAGATGATCGGGCCTTGGTTTTGAAGATTTAAAAAAATGAATTAAACAGGTCTGGAGAAAAGCCTACGCTCTTATTTTTGAAATAATTGGGTCGGGAACAAAGACTAGGGTCCATTATCACGTTTTTCCACAAGAATAAGATGATCGGGCCTTGGTTTTGAAGATTTAAAAAATGAAATAATTGGGTCTGGAAAAAAGACTACGCTCTTATTTTTTAAATCATCGGGTTTGGAGGAAATACTAGCCTCCATTATCACGTTATTCCACAGAGAGAAGATGATCGGGCCTATAATTGGGTCTGGAATAAAGACTGCGCGCTATACTGATGCATCAGTACAGGGTTTCAGTTTTGAAGAAATTCGACAAAACATCCCCTAAAAATGATTACATTTGTGGGTAAAGTGCATTATTACATTTGTGGGTGAAATGATTACATTTGTGGGTAGAGTGTTATTTCATTTATGGGCGTTATTACATTTGTGGGTAAAGTGTTATTACATTTGTCTGCGTAATTACATTTGTCTACGATTATTACATTTGTGGGTATAACAAGAACCCTTTTACATGATGTGGCTAATTAATTTTGGCCAGTAACGAGGTGTCAAAAAAAAGTTGACATTTTTGAAAAATAAAAAAATGAGTTGCAAGTCCAATTTACCTGAAATGTACACATAAAGTCGAGAGATATAATTTGTTTAAGGACAGGTTTGTGACTTTTATCATTTACTTTGCTTGTAGTAATCCCATGAGAATTTAATAATATATTCACTTTTTGATAAATTTGCATCTAAATCTTTGTGTTTATCAGATAATTCAATTAGAACACAAAAATGGTAACTGTCCATCAGACATTTGAACCCACAACATCTTTTCTGCCGGGAGCATCATGTATTATTAACCCTTAGCTTGCCAGACACGCTGCGAGGCTATGTGTTTTGTGTGTATGAATGCTGATGGCACATTAAAGGTTAATGACACTGTGATGGCAGTTGTAAGTGGATTGACAGGTGTGATACACAAGGCTCAATGTTGTATTCTAAATCAGTTGTCCGATACGCGCAAATTTTCAGATCCAAATTGCTCCAAAAGTGAATATTTAATTAAATATTCAAAGGATTGTTACAAAAATTGAATTTAATGAAATGTCATGAAAGTAAATTGTATAGTAAATATCTTGACTCCATGATGTGTTAACTTTTTGTTTATTTCTTTATTCGTTAATGTTTTATTTCAACAGGGTAGCCCTTTCAGTTAAACAACTGATCTACCAAGGAGTGATTCAGGTTGTAACTCTCTTTTTTTCAAAAGTGTCAACGTTTTTTTTAACACCCAGTGTTATCAAGAACGATCTGATACATAGCTAATTAAGTGTAATTACCTCAGGAAACCAATCCATTAAAACATAGGTACATTTATATCAAGTGTGTGTCGTGTTTGGTTTGACGATGCTGTATCTCTTTGACATAGATAGCAAGTGTGAGGTGAAAAGAAAATGACGTTTAGAGCAACCTTCACAATAAAGGTTATGATTATGTTTCATTACGATTAACTAACTTGTACATTATTTTACCTTAATTAATCATTCAATTATAAAGAAAAGACACATAGTTTCATTATATGTAATATTTTACTTTCCACTTCATTTCTTTCATGTAATATCATATTAAGTACATCTTCTTTGTATGAAGCATTAATCAAATTGTTATACGAACTGCTTTTAAATTAGATTATAGAATAATTTTCATAAGAAGGTATAATCTTTATACAATTCATGTATGAAGCTATTTATATTTATGTATTTTTTGTCTCAACAGATTTGTAATCAAATGCGAGTCAGGCTCGACTAGCACATGTGCTATATCTGACTCCATATTGCCATTAATTATAAATCATCTCTGACAGTTGAAAAAAAAGTTGTTATGACATACTGTATTCATGTATCATGTATCCATGTAATGAAATTGTCAGTAGAAATGTCATGTTTCATATATTCTTGTCAATGATGATGATGATGGTAATAAAACAATCAATCAATCAATCAATCAAAAGGACGAAATAAGTGGCTTTCCGCAGAACGATAATATTGATCGGTTCTTCGACGAGGAGAAATAACGTAATTGATTCAACTTGGATACATGTTATAATAAAGCTCTTAAACGAGCGTCACTGCATATGTATTTCGTTCTTTTCTTAAAAAGAAACGTGTTTGAAGTGTTGTAAATAAGTGTTCATGAATTGATTTGTCACACTTGCTGAAATATTTTGTAAAGGGTTTCGTATGAACATAAATGTATTTGTATATTTGTTATATCTGTTCTGTTTATATGGCGTGTATCAATTTGCCAGTTTCAAGTTGAAAAGTCTGTTATACCACGAGGAATGTAATAACAAACTGCTGTTTGAAAACTCCTTTGACGGAACAATTCAAACGTTAAAGCATGATTTTTACTCAATGATGGTGATGTAGAGATTAAAGCGCTTTGAGCAATGTTCATCGAATCATATTAACGTGTTGTGAGACTAAAAAAACGTTGTTAGCAAATTGGAGGTGGTGTTGACAGACACCATTAGTATAAGCAAATTTACGTTTTCTCAATTGCAGCTTCAGTTTAAGATAATGTATTAATCCAAAGTCATGAAATGAACCACTCATATGCCGCTTGAGTTTGAAGGTGGTGTCGTCCTTTCTGCAAGAACGAGAATGACGCGCAAATAATACCATAAACAAGAAAATACAGTTAGATTTTTTTTTTGTACATATAACCGAATCTTTACTATCATTGAAGTGTTGAAACGTGTGCGTGAATGTGATGTCAAAGAATATCCGGATGTGTTAAAGCCGTTTGACATGTCGGAGATAATGTTGACAAAATATACACCTTCAAAAAGATAGGTAGTGCCTGCTGCATAACTTTGAAAATAGTTTTGTACGAAAAGAAATGTATTGTGTATGTACAGTTTATGTTTAAAGGTGGTATATCATTTTGTCAGTCACAATTACTGTAAATAAATGCACAGTTACCACGAGACATATAATAATAAACTTCCTTTTTAGAAGTTTATCTAGAACAAACGAACAAAAACGATTCTTTCAATCGAATCATATTATACATCCAAGCAATCTGACAGAATTTTTCAATGATGGATACACGTATCTGATGGAAATATCAGCGTTTCATTATCATTATATGGGTCCAAACAAATATGTTTGATTTGTGGGAAAAAATGTAGACATGTTGGTGATGGTATAATTCGACAGTTCGTAATCGTTTTATAAGGTTGTAACTAGCTTTGTATCCATACTAACATATGTTTGAAAGATGTACTGATATGGCGTGGTGTAGTCCTTTTGTAGGCCCTTACAGTAGTGTAGACCTTTTGATAATAAATGAAAGAACTTTCTTTGTAAGAGCATCGCTCACAATATAAGAACTGGTAATCAAATTAAAAGGTATGTTTCGAGTTGAGTTTTGAACAGGCCGTCCGAGTTCCGTGACTATGATTTTCCATAGCTATTGTTAAACTATGTATTGGCAATGTAGGATGAGGTTCATGACTTTGTTTGAAGGGACACACCATCTGTGATGTAAAGTAGATGTCAGTGCTACATGGTATTTAAAACACACTACCATCTCAGAGCTCCCTTCAGAATATTGATAAAAACTGGCTCGTAGTTCAATCATTTTGTAGATTTTGTAGAAGCTAAATTCATATCAACATGACAAGTATGGGTACATGTACATGATGTAGATGTCAAAGTGCCTCAATGAATCTTTGAAGCATGTTTGAAATATGAGATTTTTTGTTAACAGAATACATGTATATACATCTTTTGTTCATGCATATATGAATCAGAAAGTGACTCTCAAACTGACGGTTTCAACGTAAACAAGGATGGCTTTCACTTTTCCAGATAATGTTTGTGAAGCTATCTGTCTAATTTCATACATGTTATTGTTAGAGTATACTGCTGATTCTTGCCGAGTTTCATGACTTTTGAAAACGGGATGCTTTGTCTTAAATGCCCTTTGTGTTCGAAGATGGAATGATTGTTGGAAGCCTGGATATAGTGTGAGGTGCATGGACCCAACCGAGTCTCTTAAAAAATATGTCTGGTAAGAGAGACTATGCCTTAAAGATGGCCCGTCCCTTTTACAAACATCTGCAAACGTCATGAAAGTTTGCACATATTTAGCTCGTATTTTTAGAATACCAACTGTGCAATTTTTAAGTCAGAGGTACTACATGTATAACTCCCGTATAATAAATGGAAATCTAATTAGTTTTTACAGAGATTGACTATTTTCGTAGTACGAAAACAGAAAGTTCGATAAATTATCGAAGATTATTTCCTCAACACCGAATATTACGCTTTGTCGATTCCAGGGAAAGGTTATACATACACTCTCTTACCAATGATAACAAAGTCAGGGAACTTTCAAAATTAGGACTGCAAAAAGTGACGGGCTATCTTTAATCCCGCCCTGGCTTAAATAAGGAGCACAGGGAACCAGGGTGGGATTAGGGCATAGTCTGTCTTACCATGCAGACATAGTTGTTTACAGACTCGGTTGTATCCATGCACCTCCCAGTCTAGTAACTATAGGCTAGCCTGAATATAACATGGACAAGTGCGCAAGCAACATGTGAGAAACTTCCATTGCGACAGGTCACACATGATAGATTACCTTGTAATTGGAGTAGCCGCCAAACACCTAAACACATGTGCTATGAACTATATTTCCATTTGGCCGTCCTTCTTGAAATATTGCGTATCATTAGTATGATATTGTGAAATATATGCAATAGTTAATCATGTTGATACGCGTAGCATTTATTGACTCTCCTAAAAAGTAGTGTAAACAGGAGCTGAATTGCATCGACAGTACTCTTTCAACGTGACGTATTGTCGTGTTGACATTTAGTCGTCTCACTACACCTGTATAGCTGTGTACTGGCACAATTCATATTGCATGACGTATTCAAGGAGACTTCATTCAGTAAATGCGCTGTATATATTGTGGTAATGTTGCAATTATGGGAAACCCATAATTTGCATTTCGAGAAGAAGGTTTCCTTAATGGATAAACTACAAATTATATTCGGAACCTTATTTATCTAGAGTCACTTATCAGAAAATGGATGCATAATGTTGCTCTGGTGGCTCAATGAATGTGTTCGTAATTTTGTTGTCTGGATAAGGGATGCACCCAGGGCCACCAGGACGAGCAGTGCATAGCAAACTAACGAGGTCATCAGGGGTGCAAGAAGTATTGATGAAAACGAGAACATGTAGATATACATATCTGGCCTTTCAAACAGATAGTAACTTTTTCAAAATTCCCAGGTAAACCTGGGAATTTTAGCGTAACGCAGCAAAGATGATGTTTTTGATTCATGTGTACATTGATATAAGGCTCAGAACATCAATTTAAAAGGTACATGTATAAATAAAAATGCAGTACTATTGTAGCAATATGGTGGACGATTACTAATTGAATATGTGTGCATATTTCAAAATAAAGATTACAAACTAAATCATTGGAAAATAATTTTGTGTAGTGATGATGGCTTATTTGGTAAGAGTGATGGTGATATTTACTGTGTTAACACTATGTTGAGGAGGAGGAGGATGTTGATGACGATGACGTTGATTCTGATGATGCTGTTGTCCTTATTCTTATCGTTCTCCTGCTCATTATAACAGGTTAATGCTCAGTAGGGTGAATACAGTTTTCTTGAAGGATGTATGAGACACGAGTAAAGACGCTTTTCAAGAATTTCGGGCTGAAGGTTGTGAGTTAGGTGTGTTACGTAGTGTGTATAAACTGATGAAGGCCAGGTTTTAGGTTTTAAATCAGGTTTTAAATCAGGAGTAATTTATCAAAGCGAAGGACGCCCAGTAGGCCTATGTACGGTGAAGCAATCAACCCTCCCCCCTACACACACACAAACACATTTTGTTTTAATAATCATAATTTGCATTTACTTTGAGCACAGTTTTACATCGATCATACCCTGCAATTCAAATATAAAGATGCAATAGAAGTTTGAAAAAAATATCAATCACTTGAAAATAAAGTAACAAACTCAATGATATACAATCGTCCCAAAGTAAAACAAAAAAGAAGAAGAATGAATCAGTAAATCAAAATATATTAAATTTACATCCATCACCCCCAGCCCCCCTCCACCCCCGCCCCATGCACCTAGCTAAAACTATTGTTAAGTTCATACGCGCTGTAAAGGCTTGTATGTGTAGTTTTTCATCAATACAAATGCATTGTGATCTGTATTGTTTATAAATCTAAGATGTCAATGTGTGTACATACATACGCGCCCTGTATTATAATACATCTATAGCATTGCAGGACTCGCTGCAGAATATATGAATCAGAAAGTGACTCTCAAACTGGCGGTTTAAACACAAACAAGGATGGCTTTCACTTTTCCAGATAATGTCGTGAAGCTATCTGTGTAATTTCATACATGTTATTGTTAGAGTATACTGCTGATTCCTGCCGAGTTTCATGACTTTTGAAAACGGGATACTTTGTCTTAAATGCCCTTTGTGTTCGAAGATGGAATGATTGTTGCAAGCCTGAATATAGTATGAGGTGCATGGACCCAACCGAGTCTCTTAACAACTATGTCTGGTAACAAAGACTATGCCTTAAAGATAACCCGTCCCTTTTACAAACATCTGCAAACGTCATGAAAGTTTGCACATATTTAGCTCGTATCTTTAGGATACCAACTGTGCACTTTTTTAAAGTCAGAGGTACTACACGTATTACTTTCGTAGAATAAGTGGAAATCTTACTAGTTTTCACTGAGATTTGACTATTTTCGTGGTACGAAAACAAAAAGTTCGATCAATTATCGAAGATTATTTCCTCAAAACCGAATATTTCGCTTTGTCGATTCCAGGGAAAGGTTATACATACACTCTCTTACCAATGATGAAAAAGTCAGGGAACTTTCAAAATTAGGACTGCGAAAGGGACGGGCTACCTTTAATCCCGTCCAGGCTCCAATAAGGAGCACAAGGAACCAGGGTGGGATTAGGGCATAGTCTGTGTTACCACGCAGACATAGTTGTTTACAGATTCGGTTGTATCCACGCACCTCCCAGTCTAGTAACTAGGCTAGCCTGAATATAACATGGACAAGTGTGCAAGCAACATGTGAGAAACTACCATTGCGACAGGTCACACATGATAGATGAGCTTGTAATGGGAGTAGCCTTCAAAAAGGCTAAACACATGTGCTATAAAATATATTTCCATTTGGCCGTCTTCTTGAAATGTTGCGTATCATTAGTATGAAATTGTGAAATATATGCAATAGTTAATCATATTGATACGCGTAGCATTAATTGACTCTCCTAAAAAGTAGTGTAACCAGGAGCTGAATTGCATCGACCGTACTCTTTCAACGTGACGTATTGTCGTGTTGACATTTAGTCATCACACTACACCTGTATAGCTTTGTACCAGCACAATTCATATTGCATAACTAATTCAAGGAGGCTTCATTCAGTAAATGCGCTGTATATATTGCGGTAATATTGCAATTATGGGAAACCGTTATCTCCATAATCTGCATTTGAATAAGAAACATTGCTTTAGGGATGAACTACACAGTATATGGATTCATATTTGTCTAGATTCACTTATCAGAAATTGGATGCATAATGTTGCTCTTGTGGCTCAATGAATGTGTTCGTAACTTTGATGTCTGGATAAGGGATGAACCCAGGGCCACCAGGACGAGCAGTGCATGGCAAAATAACGAGGTCATCAGGGGTGCAAGAAGTCTTTATGAAAATTAAAACGTGTATATATACATATCGTCGGTGGGCTGTTAAAACCTCGTATCTCAAAAAAACAAAATGTTCAGGAGAGCGAAAAAACATTCTTATTTCTACAAATTATGTGCAAAGGCGTTGTTATGTTAACTAAAGACTATGTTTGATTATCAATTCAATATGGAATGGTTGAAATGCAGGAAAAATAATTTAGATGGCGGGAATTTGAGTTACGAGGTTTTCGCACGAAGTCCTAAATTGAGATACGAGGTTTTCTCATTTCAAATTGAGTTACGAGGTTTTCCTACTTGATCTTAAATGAGATACGTGGTTTTCGCACGGTGTCGTACACAGTATTCCATGCTAATATTGTGCAATATGCGCACTTGCGCGCACATACATTCTCAAACACACACACACACACACACACACATACACACACACACATACACGCACGTACACACACACACGCACACACACAAACAGACATACACATGCACACGCAGGCCAAAATACGTAACAAATACATGCAAACCTATGCATGTGACACACGTAAACGTACATAAACATTATAAATGTACGTTAATCTTATGATCTATGCGCGCACACACACACATGCGCGCACACATACACACATACACGTCCATACGCCGGCCAAAAGACGCAAAAAATACATACATATCCATGCATGTGACCCACGCCAACGTACGCAAACACTGTCATGTTGTGATCTATGCACACACACATTGGCGCGCACGTACATTCACACACCGTTGCACATAGTATACGCACACATACACACATACACACATCACCTACATACACAAACCCGACCACACACAAACCCGTGCACGCGCCAGGCCAAAAAGACGCAAAAAGTACATACAAACCCAGCAAAACACATAAACGTTCATGTGATCTACGCGCGCACACAGACACACAAACAGACAAACATACATGTGTACACGCCGGCACAAAGCGCAAAAGACGCAAATGATACATGCAATCCTTGCATGTGACACACGTTGACGCACAAAAATACTACCTCGCATTAACACCTATACTTGAAACATGCATCAGAATTGCGTTTTAAAACGTGCTTACAAACGCATAAATAATCTATTTAAATTATGCAGAAAAATGATGTGTAATAAATACAATGAAACATCGCAGAACGATGTTTCCCTCCAATTCAGTATTCATTATTCCTGTAGGGGGGGGGGGGGGGGGGCTTCGTTCGCGCGGTGTAGGGCATACGAGGATGTATACTGCTCTAATATAACTATTTTGAGAAAAATCCCTAAACAAAGAGCATGAAACTCAAAATCCTTGGACATATCCCCCACTTTTGTATTTTTTTTTCTTTAAATACTAAATATTTGCACCCATTTTGTAGTTCAAGCATACAAAACATCGTTTTCTTGACTCCCCCCCCCCCCCCCCCCGCAATAATTGGTACCCTTTTCCGCCAAAATGATAGGTACGGGTTTGGTCTTTCAGAGGCACACCCCCGTGGGAAACAACTGTGAGAAACTCCCCCCGCCCCCTCCCCCCCCCCCCCCCCCGGGGGGAGGGGGGGGGGTTCAAAATAATCCTAGAGATATTGCATGTTTTAAAAAGTAAGTCGAACACTTCATATTTTGACGTGGTTGCCCTCTATTTCTACTCCACATTATATTTAGGATGACTACATAGGCTTAGAATAAATTTTGAAAGTAAAAATTTCACAAGAATTTTGCCTTTTTAACACAGGACAAAATACATATCGACTATCTAACGTTATGCACTGCAGCTATAGCCTCATCTACTGTTCAGTCTATCGAAGAGAGTTCAGCAAAATATTTGTATCTTCATGCTGATTGATTATCAAAATGTCGTTAGAGATATTACTCAGAATAACTGAGCATCTCATTTTAATTAGCAGTATTAAACCTTAATGCAAGACGACATCCAATAGATCTAATTGATCCCGGCCATGAATACATTAAGCGTAGGTTTAGGTAAGCGATCGATGTGCGCAGCTAGCCGTGCGGGCGCGCGCGCGCGCTGCAAATTTTTGTTGCGCGCACGCTTGCGCGCTGCAGTTAGGCGTGCACCAGCTCTTAGCTGCGCGCATAATTGCGCTATGTATCTTGACTTACGAGGTTTTATCATACCATTATTTGAAAAGGCAGGAGATACGAGGTTTTCAAAAAGATGAATTTTAACATTTTCTTTTCAGATTTTCAACTCCAGCGTTTATTACAAGATGTATTACATCTTAAACTTCACATTTATCAAAAAAAGTGAATTTCATAAAAAATTGAGATACGAGGTTTTATCAGCCCACCGACGATATGTGGCCTTTCAACCAGATAGGAAGGTTGTCAAAATTCTCAAGTTAACCTTACATTATTATTCGTGTCTAGATTTTTTTTTTTTTTACAATTTAACGTACCGCAGCAAAGATGATGTTTTTGATTCATGTGTACATTGATATCAGGCTCAGTACATCAATTTGAAAAGGATAAATACAAATGCAGTAATATTGTAGGAAAATAATAGACGATTACTAATAAAATACGTGTGCATATTTCAAAATAAAGATTCCAAACTAAATCATTGGAAAAGGATTTTGATATGTGTCATAATGATGACTTATTCGGTAATAGTAATGGTGATAGTTACTGTGTTAACACTATGTTGAGGAATGAGGATGATGATGTTGATGACGACGATGACGTTGATTCTGATGATGTTGTTTTCCTCGTTCTTATCGTTCTCTTGCTCATTATAACAGGTTACTGCCCAGTAGGGTAGATTCAATTTGTTCAAACGATGTATGAGACACGAGTAAAGCCGCTTTTTAAGAATTGCAGTACTTGTATTGTGTAGTCTATTGGCGCGAGCTAAGATGTCATGTCATTCTGGCTGAAGGTTGTGAGTTAGGAGTCTTACGTAGCATACTACGTGCATGATAAAGGCCAAGTTTCAGGTTTTAAGGTTGGCAAAGGCATGAATAATTTACCAAAGGGAATGACGACACGAAGAAAGGTGAACGGGGAAGCAACCCCCCCCCCCCCACCCCTTACACACACACACACACACACACACATTATGTTTTAATATTCTTAATTTTGATTTCATTTTAACACGATTTTACAAAGATCAAAGCACTAAATTGAAATATACAAAAGCACTAGAAATCAAATACAATTATCAATCACTTGAAAACAGATCGACGTACTCAGTGATATACAATCATTCGAGAGTTATAAAAGAAGAAGAATGAATCAGTATATTAAACTATATTTAATCTATTCTCATCACCCCCCCCCCCTCGTCCACCACCAGCAAATGCACTTAAATAAAACTACCCTTACTCGCGTACACACACACACACACACATACTCGCCATAACATGTTCCTGTTCGCGTTCCTGTTTCATAACCTTTAAAATATCAAAGTAAAAGTAGATTCCATGCAGGGCCACTGTAAAGGTATTTTCCCCCGTCTTTGACGAACCAATTTGTTCATCGAATTTTACTTCCCTCTTTGCAATTATAAGATAATAAAGAGGGGAAATAGAGAGAGAGATGGGGAACACAGGGAAAGATGAATAAAACTCAACTAAAACTTTATACATTCCCGTCTCAATACATGTAATCCTTTTTTATCACCTTTCATACCGATTTGATTTTCCTCTTTCTCTTTCTTTTTTATATAGTTGTTCATGTACGCTAGGTGATTTTACATAATATATGTTAATCACCTGATGTTTTTATTCTGATTCTTTTCCACGCTTTGTCATTTTGTCATTTGTTCCACTTCTTTGTACAGAAACTGTTGTCATTGCTTGAAGACTAAGCCAACAGTCAGAGAGTATTAAGAGCCACACTTACTTACATTAAATCTGAAAGATGATATTATTTTCAGACAAGTTTAACAATTATTTCGTATGGCACTTTTAATGCATGTTTGATTCATTTTTGCACAAGGTGCATTGGCGGATCCGGGGGGCGGATGAGGGGTTAGTCGGAGTGGGGTGTTTAAGGGTTTAAGGGATGGTAAATAAAGACAAAATGAGGACAATTTATTTTTATTCTAGGTTTAACACTCCTTCCGTCCTCTCCCTCCCTTTGGATCCAAAAAGAAGAGGAAGGGGGGATAACGGGATTTAGGAGATCGAATCCTTAAAGAAGAAAAAAAAAAGTGTGATACTTGCCCGATAAAAACAAACTCACCGCTACCATAAAAACATGGTAAGAATATGGCCCCTAATCCACGCCAATACTGGGGACCATTAAGATACTGACAGCTCCTTTTCGTACTATATCCATGGGTCAACCATAGTTCATCCACTGAAGGCTACTCTTCGTTTGCCAAACGTCTATGACATACATCAACGATGATCGCTGACACCAATATCATGACGAGCGCCCTCTCGCGCATAGCGGCGGTATCTCGTTCATGATTTACCATTTTCGTTATGTATCCAAATTTTATTTGCGTGGTGTGTGTGTGTGTGTGTGTGTGTGTGTGTGTGTGTGCGGGGGTTAACACCATGTTCTCAATAACCCCCTCGTTGATTGCATTTTTTTTTTTCAAGTTCAATTTAAATACTAAACATGACCACCACATCGTGGATAGGAGTCGTTGTAGTAAATCTGCTGCAAATATGTCATCCAATCCATTGTATTGGCTTGCAAAAGTCTAGTCCTATTAAAGCGTCTCTCAAACCTCAGTATAAGCCATTTGTTTTCCAATTAGTGTCATCAGTACTATTTAGTTGCATGCGCCCCGACTACCTCTTGGACTAATCTTTGTTATTAGTTTGTTGATAGTGTGTGTGTGTGTGATTTTCATTGTGTATGTTATTTGTATAGATAATACTTTGCATCAATGTGTGATTGGTCGTCATAAAGTTACGGGACACGATGATAACGATAATTGCATTTTTGGGGTCTTTGCCAATATTTCGCCATGATATTGACAGATTGATTATATTGCAGTCAGTAAGCGCTTGCGCATTAGTAAAAAGATGACCAAGACCTGTCCTGATGCAGATATAGGTTCAGATCATAACCCCGTCGTTGTTAAGGTCAACATCGCACTTAATATGATAAATAAGGTTCTACCCATGGAAACCAGACTGGACGTGGAACCGCTGAAGAAGAGAGATTTTAATGAGAGATGCTAAATCAGTACACAACCAATATGAAAGACTGAGAGTAGAAGAAATCTGTTTTGGAACCAGAAGGCAGTGATACGAGGCAGGAAGGAGTTATTACCAGAGGTTAATATTCAGAAAGGTGTGCGACAGGTTGTATGATCTCTTCTTTATTGTTGAACAGTCTATTCAGAGATGATTTTCAGAGTGCTAAGAAATGAAAAATGATTCATTTTTGAGGCAGGAACATTAACAACCTGAGGTATGCAGACGATTCTATGTTATTAGCGGAATCGGAGGAAGAGCTACAGAGACTTTGGAAAAATGTGAATGATGAAGGGGAACGATTTGGTAGGGGAATCAACACATCCGAGACTGAGACTATGGTGACATCGCGGAAGAAAGATTCTCGAATGTTAATATTGAGGTCAATGACACACTAATAGAACAAGTCAATATGTTTGTTTATCTTGGACAGACCGTCACAGAAGATGGGAAGTATGACAGCGCAATAAAACATAGGATAGAGTTTTCATGAAAATGGACAAGGTATTATGCTGTAGGAATCTGAAAAGAGATGCCGAGAATGAAGAGATGCAAAATGCTACATGGAGTAATTTGTTTCATTGAGTTGGAACTGGATTTATATGCAAAGAAACATAATACATGTTAGAATAATTGGAAATGTCCGGAGAGTGCTAAGAATCAGCTGGGTTTTGAAAATTACGCATGCATATGTTTTAAATAGAGCAGACAATGAAAGAGATTTGTTGAGGACGATTCAGAATCAGAAAATTGTGTATGTTGGTCATGTGATGAGACGAGGAGGTCTTACATGATAAGCTATTAACCAATCGAAAACATTGGTCTATAGATGTCACTTCAAACCATAATTTGGCTAAGAAATGTGCCAGCTTTTTTGGCGGAGTGAGCCATCTACGGCCAAGAAAGATAAACTCTCCCATCCTCACATCGCTCGGTTCACGTCTTCCAGGATTGGTCCAAACCGCACTACGTCATTGTCTGGGAATGACGTCATATAGGGCGTGTCTCGGTAGATGGTGTTATCCACGAGTATCGTGACGTCACGTATCAATAGGTTCAGGTCGAGGCTCATCTGAGGTGAGCAGTGATTGGTGCAATGAACGGGAATGATGTTGTCACACACACACACACACACACTCACAGAGACAGAGACACAGACACACATACACAGAGACACACTCACACATACACATACACACATCTTCACACACTTACACACACACTCATACACTCACATACACACGCAGACATGCACAGACACACACACACACACACACACACACACATACACACATACATACAATCAGCGTTTGTAAACGTGATTCAGGCCCTCAATTTAGCCTCGCCGATTTTTTTTGTATTCATGTGCCAAAAATCACGTACCTGGGAGTTGAAAACACTGTATCACAGAACAACGTATTGACACGCGTATTGAGTCTAACTAGAGAACATCAACAAACCCACTCCCACTCGAGTCTAAAGTCCATCAGGCGAAGGACAATACGAAACACAGCTTTCGTGGTGGGATATGGAGTTCATGGGCACGCTGTAGTTGCTGCAGAGCCAATGGACGTACTGGGATTGTTTGATGCGCATGGGTGAGGGTAGGGGTGGGGTGGAGACGGGGGGGGGGGGGGGGCAGTGGACGGCGTACAAGTGACTGATCTCGTAATCATGACTCACACGAGACATCGTTGCTATCTGTCATAATTTTGTATCCGATCTTTGCAATGCCCATGTAAAACCATCTCCAGCTTAGCGAGTCTCCATTGCAAACCCATCCGCCCCAGAAATAATGACGGGGATTTAACGAGGATGTTGACTGGTTGCACTGGTGCATCAAAACACTATCAAAACTCAAATCTCCCTTCTCTCTCTCTATCTCTCTCTCTCTCCCTCTCTCTCTCTCTATCTATCTTGCTATCTCTACTTTCTCTTTCAGTGTCTCTAGGAGCCGAGATTCCTCCTTTTTAGAGGGCGGGGCCTGATAATTGTTGTAACTAATTCGATTGAGTGTAGGCCTCGGTTGCATGATCTGTGACTATCGTTGAACAGTACATACTCGCACAATTTTTATTATTAATGGCGGCGGAGGCTTGTTCGTCGAATCCATCAGGAAGCGAGGAATCTGAGCCCCTGCAGTTCCGGGTACTGATGTGGTGCGCGCCCCGCTCAACCTCGTCAATTCTTACCTAGTGCCTCAGCTTTCTTCCCAAGACGCGGGTCTTCTTCGAGCCTTACTACTTCTGCTACGAGTACGAGAAGCGACTCAGGAGCTTGGGGATGGGGGAAGGGTGTGAATCAACGATCAGGGAGGCCGATAGCTTGACAGCAGCCGAGCTCATCAGCGGTGGTGAAAACTGCGGCGATGGAGGGTTGATTTCAAGATGTTTAGGTGAGTGATACAGAGCGACCTTTCAAGCAAATATAATATTTTTCTTGTCGAGATCTAAGAAAGTGCACTACCGCAGATTGACACCATGTTAACCCTGTGAGATTTTGTGTTTTACTTGTGGCACGCAAAGTATTGAATTAAAATTAATTTTAGAACCATGAATGCAGGCATGTCGGATTAATACAATTTATTGTGAAGTTCGTTTGTCCAAGCTGTGCGTCACATGGCCGGTACATGGTCATTTATAGCTCGAGTCCCATTTCACATTCTACCATGCCACAACGTGCCAGGGTGTGGATTACTTGTGTTCGTAGACGGAATTGGTATTTTATATTTATTTCATTATTTACTCGAGTATCACACGAATGAACACGCGTTCGTATATGAATTAGTGAGCTTTCGATTTTGGACTGTACAGGCATTGAGGACGGAGATCGAGGTTAAAACCAAATGTGATAACCCTCGAACACACGACCTGCCTGATTTACCTACCGTTTGTCAGCGGATTTGTTGTATGTCATTGTGTGATCCATTGTTACTCTTTCTAGGAAAAGCATTGCTCGTGGTGCTTTTGTTTTTGAACTTTAATCCCCATTCTATAAAATTTAGCTGATACCATGCCTTACAAAACTCGTCCTATTCAGAGCTCACCCCTCTCTTCTCCATCCCTTACTTTCCTTCTCTATGGCTGTCTCTCAAAATAATCATATGCATGAGTTTCATGAAAACGTTAATATCATTTTAAAATATCATCATGATTTCATATAAAACAAAACAGATTGAAAAAAATATTGGAAATATGCTGCATTATTTTTGATGTAGCCTTCCTCCAACACTAAACACAGCCTTTCCCCTACCGTTCCTTCTTTCTTTCCTACACTCGCCATCCCCATCCACTTCTTTATTGATATAAACTTTGCCTCGAACTTGCAGTTATCACCGAATCCAGGAATTGCTGGAAAACCCTGAACCCGCCTTGAAAGGAGTCTTTCTGAAGAAGATGGCCTACGCAATCACCGGGCAACTCGACTTCCTACCAGCCAGGTCCTCCGGGTACAGACACATCTTTCTGCTTCGTCACCCCATCAAGGTGTTCGTGTCCTGGCGGAAGGTCATGTTCGAACTCAACCAAGAACTCTTCCCCGAGGCAGAGCGATCCAAGTCACAAGAGGCCTTCCATATGGTCAGAGATGTACCCGCGATGTACGCCCCGCCCGGCCGCTTCTTCAAGGAGCTCTATGACCTGTGGAAGCACGTCAAAGACCACCTCGACCCGAGCCCGGTTATCCTGGACAGCGACGATCTCCTGGCCGACCCAGCCGGCGTGCTCCCGAAATTCTGTCGAGCTCTGGGCATGCCGTACAGCGAGGACCTACTACGGTGGGACGCTAGTCCAGCGACGACCAACAACTGGGTCAGTGCGTTCGCGCCACCCAACGACTTTGAGTTCATCCGTATCTACTGCAAGACAGCGTTCCATACATCTCACTTTCTTCCCCCATCTAAGCTTCCCTTCCTGGAAGACGTCACTGATGACGTCAGGGAGTGTGTGGAGGCGTGCATGCCGTATTACCAGGAGATGTACGCCGCTAGAATCTAGATCTATCCATTCAAACCTCCAATTCTTTAGAAATCTACCAACATGTTACCGGAAAGAATCGCATTAAAAGCATATACCGACAGTAACCTTACTGCCTTAAAGAATAATTACGTAATCATTTGAAAACAAATGAATGCTGCTAGATCTTTGCGCAGCTATACGCAATATTGCCGTATTAAATTAAAAACATGAACTAACAGCTCTCTGTGGTTACCGAATCTCTGTTAGCCTACTTTAGCTCTGGCAAAATCTTGTATAAAGCCAATATAAAAAGTAAGAGGGTTTGATGGTCATGATTAGGGGCCGATATACCTTTCAACTTCAAAGATGACATCATTTTCAGATTCGTTCGACTTTTATTTCGTATATCAATCTCAAAGCATATTTGATACAGTTTGCACAAGGTTCAGTAGCGGGAGGGGGGGAGGGGCTGTTTTTTCACCCCCATCCCTTGGAACATTCAATTAAGAAAAAGTGAGTGAAAATATTTGTTTTGATAAGTTTTACCCTCCACCCCCCCCCCCCCCCATTTCCCACCCCTTGGCATTAAGCTGGATCCGCCTCTTGGGTGTGTCTGTTCTATACACGGGACCTCCATCCGTCCTATCCGATGGACAGTGTTTTCTGACACAATGAAATAGCATTTATACCTGCAGATGCCATATACATGTAGTTCAGAAAAATAGAATATTCCAGCTGCGGACATGAATTTTATTCCATTACCTTGAAATTGTGCATTGGCTCAAATTTCCGTTCAAATAATTTTATGCAGATATCATTAAACAAATTGTCAGTATATCACAAAGGTCTTACTAGATTCATCATTATTGTTGTTTATTTAGCTATTCAATATTGTACTAATATACTCCTACTCCTATCGCATTCCGTAGTACACTTACTCTCATATGTATAGTACTACGCTGATATGTTTCACAAAATATTGGTTAGTACAACTTAAGATAAATATTTTGCTATAATTACTGTTGTATGCACTCATTTAGGCGGCATTTATTATTTCAATGTCCTCATTCTAAACTTTTATTAGAATGTATGCTTACAGTTCCTACTATCTAGGTATATGCCGGTTATCTATTCAAATGTACAAAAATATTACACAAGTCAAAAGGGCTAATGTAGTGGTGAATATTCATGAGCATCTCAGTATCATATTTGTTAAGTAGATAACATACTTTTCCAGTTTGATGAACAGTAATTGCTTGAAGTGAAAGTTATCAACTACCGGTATAAATTCAGGTTAGGCTTAGGATTAGACTGAGATGGGATTAGTTCGTCTTTTAAAGACGTCATATCGACGTAAATATTACGTCATGTTGACGTGAATATTACGTCATATTGTGGTCATGCAACAAGTGGAGATGTGTTGATCATTTAAACACATCATATTGAGATTGTAACATTGGCGTTAGAATAATGACATTTGAATAATGACATATAATGAAATATAATAAATAAATAATGAAATATAGTGATCTGTCATTTCATTTGTTTTTATTTAGTTGCAAGTAGAAAAAAAATATAATCACTTAAGTTATTTGTTTGAAAAAAAAATCGTTGAAATATATAAAACGTTCTGTAAACGTTAAGTACAAAAATTGTTTTTGCATGCGACGTTTAAGCTCGGGAACAAAGACCACTGGATAAGAGGTTCTAACACAATATCTTGAAATCTTGATTTCTGGCAAGCTACATACCAGCAACACAAAGACACCTAATATGGCTATCATTGTATAAAACACAAAAGATACCACGGTCGAGCTGATGTGGGATAAAAGTTCATCATACTAGGGACCGTCTCAACAAGCGCGCCTTCATTCATTTCTCCATACAAGATACAAGAACCCAGTTTGTAGATGCAAACCCCGTCAGTCAGTCAGTCAATGTGGTTGAATCATTGTTTCTGAAAGGGACCTGACTGGCGACTAACTTCCCCCTTGACATTCCGATTTCACAATCGGTAATTTTAAACCATGTTACTATGCTGTCACCCTGTGTATCTGTGTATGTGTGTGGCAGAGAGAAGGAAAGAGATAGAGACATACGAACATATAGGGGTAGTGATAAGCTTCTCCAGGCAAATTCATATCCGGTAAGATATTTTGTGATTCACAAGTACAACTTTTGGTCCAGTTTCTGAAACACTAAGCAGGACACTGACATAGTTACACTCTCCTAAACACGCTACATATACCGCGAACCAATGTTCTTTTGTTTCTTCAACTTTCTCGTCTGTCTCACTAGGTTTCCAATCGACGATCTTGCACGATATTTATAGTCCATGTTAATATACAAAAGAAATATAGTGCGCATAGCAGTGAACGAGACGTAGAGAAAGAGAGAGAGAGATCCAAAGAGAGAGAGAGAGAGAGAGAGAGAGAGAGAGAGAGGCAGAGGGTTCGGGGGAGGGATAGAGAACTTATTATCATTCACACGACGCGGAAAAGGGGGGAAAGGGATGTATAAGCATGGTAAGGGGGTGCCTTTGCTATCAAAAACGGCAGTTTTTTTCAACACCAAGTTTGCAGCTAAAATAGCACTTGCTAGTATTATCAGAAGATATAACATTCACACTAGGCTACCAGGCAATAAAAGGAACAGCACTTGCCATGCCATGTATTGTACTTGAGTATGGGGACTGCATAGTCCGTCCGTAGCACATTCTATTATAGACTCCCACTGAATATGATGAATGAAATGAATACAATAACGCAACTCATCACGTGATATCTGCGTTCATTCCTCAAGCCTTATTTGGTGACAAGCTGCACCCTATGAATATACATCAAGGGGCTTACATTATTCCATGCAAATATTTCGCATAAATAATTGTTTTGCAAGGTCGAGATCTGACTGAGCGTGGGCCAAACCCATTGTACGCTCAGTGTAAGTTCAGGCGGGAAACTTCCACCACGTGTAGTTGCAGTATTCATTTTGCCATTGTTCAAACTCACCCGCCTCTATTTTCAGAGGTCCTTCTGCAAAGTGTACATGGAACAGATTTTTCTGTCATTTTCAGATAAACATACCAACTACATAAGTTCATATTATGTAAATGCAGTAAAATGTAGAAAAAGGAACACATGGGGAAATGAGCTTCGTTCTTTGGTCGATGTGTTTGTGTGTATGTTAGTAATTGTATGTAGGCGTGTGTTTATGTGAGATACAAAAAGATACATGGAAAGAAATATACACAGAGAAACATAGAAAGAGAAATGAGGAAAGATAAATGTAGGATAAGAGACAGAAGGAGCTGATAATAGTGATAGGCTAAACATATGGATAACTACAGCCATTTATACACAGAGTTTGGCAAGCAAGCAGACAATAAAAGAATATGCGCCATATTGATACCTATTGAAAGTGAGTTGGCCAAACTGTAGTGGCTCTGGGCATAACAATATAGAGAAGGAAAGGGAGCGTGCAAGACAGATATCAAAGAGATTGAAGGAGAGGCATAGAGAGAGAGAGAGAGAGAGAGAGATTGAAGGAGGAACAGAGAGATTGGAGGAGAGACAAAGACAGAAAAAGACATACAGACAGACATACAGACAGGGGGGGGGGGGACTTGCTACTGCGGCATATTGTCATTTATACATATTTGATTATTGCCACCATATGAAGAGGCTTAAATTTTTACAGATCTGTTACAAAAGTATATTTCAGTATGTCTTAATTAAAACAGAACTTTATCTGTTCAATCTACACAATAAACCGCACTAGATATATGTACGGACTGGTCGATTAATGAGTGTTAGCTCAATCCCGAAGAATGTATCTCCGGTTACAAAATTCGGTCACGCGATTCACGCAACCCTGCACATCTATTGAATGCCTGCATAAGATATGCAAATAGAGGTCATAGGAGACAATATGTTCCGTTGAAAGTCGCAAAAAAGGCTCGGGATTTCTACACCACCATGACTGTTCAACCTGTAAACGCATTGGGTACTTGGTGATGAAGTACATCGCTTAATACCATCAAAGGGATAGTTCACCCTGAAATCATTTTGGTTTTAATGAAAGGAGACTCATAAAAGAAACATAGTAGTGAAGGTTTGACGAAATTCAGTCAAAGGAAAAGAAGTTTGGGTTTTGTGACGTCACGTGCGAGGTGTACTTCAATATGTTGTGTACTACTTTTCCCATAAATTACCCTTTTTATGTTCTTTCATAAAGAAAAACATTCTTTTCAGAGCGATATGTGTATCAAAACATGTGTCAAGTGATATATTAAACGCATAGGTGAAATGGTAAGAATCCTTATTTTCACGAGAATTAATTTCTTACCAGTCTGTGACTTTGTGGAGTAATTTCATTTAACACTGTTTGAATGTTGTTAGTGTGCCAATACACTGTATGAATGTTGTTAGTGTACCAATACACTGTGTGAATGTTGTTAGTGTACCAATATGCTGTATGAATGTTGTTAGTGTACCAATACACTGTATGAATGTTGTTAGTGTACCAATACACTGTGTGAATGTTGTCAGTGTACCAATATGCTGTATGAAGATTACTCCCGAAAGACGTCATACCATGCTGATGTATCGTTTCAGTACGCGAGAGTCATTGGCACGGAATTGTTATATTGTTGTTCAGGGGGTGGGGATCATTTAAATTTACATACTAAACATGTTTATTCCAACTCACACGTAGACCCCGACCAAAAGAAAATTGCACAAATTGACAACATCGGATTCAGCTGTATGTTTTATCAGAGCGACATGCCGTTAGTATGGTTGAGCTAAACCCAATATTGTGACCTGTGTAATGCATAATGGATAATCGACGATGAGGAAGAGGTTGAACCATGGCGAAATTAATACTGCAACTGTACGACGGAGATTTTCAAACAAATGTTTCAGCGAGATATTTGCATGACGTATTGTGATCCCTGGATGTCTTTTGATACTCTCATAAATGAAAAGGGTGCAGCTTATCAAGGTAATATCTGAGGCAGAAGCAATGCGTATAAACATCACGTGACACGGGCACTCAAGCGCTAGTTAGCCGTCAATCACAACCAGAGAAACTATTAATAGGTCTTCGGTAATGTTTTTTTTTTCAAGGGAAGACATGTACACTCATTTCACGGATGCTTTTTCAAAGCAGTAATGTACGATTTCGAGTGTTTTCACACCAGGTAATGGTTTGAAATAATATTTCTTCTCTTTAATTATCATCTTGACGCTGTTTTCTTAATGTACGATATGGATGAAAAGAAACGTTCAGTGTTAAAAGCATAACAATATGTGTATAGTATTTATCATTATTTGTTTTAATTCTTTACCAACATGATTAATGTTTAATTTATAGGGATATGTCTCGCCATCGACAGGGTCCAAACCATGTATAAAAACATTATTCCGATACCTTGAACAGTAATAAGACATAAGAGTTGATATGAACAACAACATTATGAGGAACATTGACGATATGAAAATACAAAATGTAAGGAAAATATCACTCCCGTTCTGTATTATCATTGTCCCTAAGTTTCTATCTCTTTCTATATCTCTATCTCATATGTTCATCTTATTATCTCTTGCTCCCTGACTGTCTCTGTGTCTGTGTATCAGAAACAAACTCACAACGAACACACATCGACATCACTTGATTATGTATTTCTGAAGACCTAATTTTACCCAAGCATCTTATTTTCCTCAAGTGGTGAAGATTTTGTGGCGCCAAAATATCTAGAGACCTGTTAATCATATGTTTAGATCTATGCTGATGAAAAAGATACTCTTGCGGATTCAAATATCATGGTGTAAAATCGTTTTAGAGGCGTGCACAGTTCATCCCCATTTCCTACAAGAAATTTGAAATTTCAGGGACAGCTCACAAACACATACTGTACTTTTGCTGGGGAGCGTGTGTTTTTCGGAAAATCGAGAAATGATTCAACGTGAAGAGATTTGTAGACAGAGCATGATCATGTTTGAGTAGCCCAATTCACAGCATAACGCAACAAATGGGGCGTCGCTACAATAAGTCAAAGAGGTCTATATGTAGCGAGACATAATAGCTCTACGTAATGAGGTTGCAAGTCCAAGGGCAAAAAATCGACCCAATCACGTACTAACACATACATGCACAGTTTATCGACGCGACGCATCGCACTCGACTTCACCTGTACTGACTACGTGTACTGTGACTTTACATGACAAATTCTTGAAGTGGATGTTATCTTCCCGTCATCCTGGCCTGCCACTAACTTTAGACCCTACGCTACGAGAAAACTAACAGTTTACCGTCTGCTTTTAACAAGACACAGCGACACCATGCATCGCAATCTGTAAGTAAATGAAGAGTTCTCGAAATTTTTAAAGGCGTTGAAATAGTTACCGGTAGACAAGTCCTTCGTCGAGCTATTGAAAACGCAACAACGTATGATTTGGTTAGCTATTTTGGAAAACGGCTTAGTAGAAATCACAAGTATACTCTTACCAAGTTAGTATATTCCTTAAGCCAGTGTGATGTACCCCTCTACTCTCTCCTATAGTTTTGTATATTTTTCTATATACTCTTTCTCATAATCGCCCCAATCATTACTTTCACTTATTGATATTTTCCATTTCTTTGATTAATTGAAAGTGTGTCACATTAAAACAAACAGTGTGAGTGAGAGAGTGATAGAAGCTCAGAGGGAAGAAAAATATTTTTTGTGAGGTCATCGGGGGGGGGGGGGGGTGGACGTCGCCACATTCTCCCTCTCTCTCTCCATATCGGGTCTAATCACTATCAGTCTCACTTTCACTTGCAATGTAGAATATGGTTCCATCATAACAGTGGTTTTAATGTAGATGCTTATACCCCTCATTCAATTGATGTAACATTCATGATGCATGATGTACAGTCTGTGCTTGTGTAATGATATGAAGTGCTCTTGCTTGCTTGACTGAATCCTCTTCGATCTAAGCTTCCAGTAATCTCTTCTTTTCTGCATCACTTCCAATTGCTGCATCACTCTGGGACTTTGATCAAGGGGAACTTTTGCTGCTGAAGTCTTGTGTAGGATGGATATCCCTGCTCCATTGTTTGTCACGCTGATTGCTGAGTGGTCTGTACCTGCGTAACTTTAGGTAATTGTTTCAATTTGTTCAGGGTTCGTAATGATAAATTCACTGTTGGTTTATTCCGACATCTGGGTTGTGCTAAGTAGACTTTTAAATGAGGCACAGCAGAAAAAAAAGATAATGATAATATCTGTATGCCCCGCATACTATCTTTTCCTTTGCTCTGTCTTTCTTTATCCTTCCATGTTTCCCCCTTTTTATGACTTTTTCTTTTCTTAGAATTAAATTTTATTACGTTGTTTTTCCTTTTAAAAATAATCCATAATGCGCTATCGTCCACATATAAAGAAGATTGTACTTGTATTCCAGTTTATATCCCTTCTATGAATATTCATGAGTATTCTGGGAACGTGATTAGTCAATTGATGCTCGCGTATGCTCTGTTTACTATTTTCTTCCTTGGCACTACTGCGCATGCTCACTACCTGGTAACAAAATTTGTCTTGACTGCAAGCAGTACGCGATACATTTCTTTCCAGCTGCTTTTTTCCTTTTAAGCGGAAAATCGTTGAGCGCGCAGGGGGAACTCCCGCGGTGCTGCGGCCGACAAGCAACTAGAATTTCCGTTGAATTGCCCAAGCCGCACTAAATAAAAAAAAATAAATGATTCGGGCTCCTACGTTCGTCGCTTAGAGCAATATTCATGAAAAACATCCTTGCCGAATTTGATCACTTTCTTCGTATTTGAACTGTTGATAGATGCTATAAAGTCCTCTTTTGCCACTTTGCAGTAGGTCAAACCGAACTCGGTCATAGGAGGTCGCCATGTTTGTTTACATTCTCGGTCGGTCGGAACTGAACGGACGTAAATCAGTGCACAGTGAATGCGGAGGGGCTGGCATAAGTTACTATTTCTTCCTCGGGGCCGGGCTTCGCCCCTCTGAAAGAATAGTACAATGCCAGTCCCTCCTCAGATAGATAATTTCCACTATACAATCTCACAGCTTTGTATGTTTCTATACTATATCTATGATGCAAGCGAATATCAATTTCTGCCCGCATCTGTATGGGGTCAAATCGTGATCCCGTACATGAAAACACTTTGTGTGGCACTACCTGAAAACGCCTGATTATTCGAAGAAAACAGAAGTTTGGTTGAGAAGCAATGTGCTTTCCCTCTATGTACCCAAAACATATTACATCTACTTTAAAGGTCGAAAGTCTTGTGATCAACACCAGCTCAACATATTACTTGATGGTGACCTTTTAGAGAAAAGGCTTTAAAAGGCTTTAAAGGTCGATGACATAAACTTCCTTCGAACTTTGTCTTCATGTATCGTCATAAAGGCAACATTTTGCCCGTTTCATTTTCTACCATGTTTTAGCCTACCAGCGCTGTACATTTTTATCCAACAAGACAAGCGACTATAAAGTTGCATGTATAATCCCAATAAATCAATTAGGCAAATGAATCCTGATGTTTGGAATTCTTTACCAAATAAACGTTGCAAGTTTCATGACGGAACATTCGTGTGCTGTCAAGCACATGCTAATCTCTATAGATTAAAAGAAATATCCATCACCTTGTTTTGAGAACAATACATTTGTTTGGTTAATTTGATGTGGGATTATCCTAAATTATGTAGACCATAGTTCCGTGCATGGATAGTGTTCTCATTTTTTTTCTTCTTGTTGGTGTATTAGTCGAAACCAACCTGACACTTTTGTTAGTGTTTTGTGTTTGTTTCTTGTATAACTCATGTAATTGGCGTGTATATTTTTTATGTGAATGTATATATTTATGAATGTGACAACTCGATATTAATGTGGTGAATTTTTCTTTATTGTTTCTGCTTTTATTGAAACCAGCTTAATTTCGGGGTAAACTTTTTCTTCAAGTACTGAGCAATTCATGAAGTCCAAACTCAACATCGTTATTCCTTCTCATTTGAGCAAATTAAAATACAAAGATACAGACACATATTCAAGCATTATTATCAATCACTTGTACAAAATTAATTATTTTGGGAAAGGGTTAGCTTGCCGTCACATTTTTGTTTTTCGAGTTATCAGACATTTTTAGAGCTCCGTGTGAATCCAAGTCTCAAGATGTATATCACGATGAGATAAGAAAGCACTTGTATCATCAGAAAATACTATGTAAATCAAGGCAGGATATACATTACAAATATTGGTAATATGAATGAGAAATAACAACAGTCCTAATATTGAACCCTGCGGGACACCGCACTTTCTCTCTTACATCTCTCTCTATCTCTCTCTCTCTCTCTCTCTCTCAACATCTCTCCTTATCTCTCTGTCTCTCTCTCTCTCTCAACATCTCTCCTTATCTCTCTCTCTCTCTCTCTCTCTTTCTCTCAACATCTCTCGTTATCTCTCTCTCTCTCTCTCTATCTCTCTCTCTCACACAAACATTCTCCCTCTGGTATTTCATTCTTTCTGTATCGCTTCTCTCCTTCCCCATTTCTTCACCCTTCTATATCAAACCTGCTCTCTTCTTCTTGTCACCTACACTTTTTTGTAACATATCCTTCTCTTCATGGCATATGTTTCTTTGATTAATTTCTAACTGTATCTCCCCTAGCCCATCTTTATTACCATCCCTTTCATTCAATCTCATTTCTTTGTCATTACAAATCAACACAGATTTTAATATCATTAATTGTGAAATTAGTGTTTCGAAAGAAAATATTAAACAGTATATGAAATTTCTTGTAAATGAATTACACTCTCTATATTAGTGCGATTTCCTGTACATGTTCCAATTCGATTTCTCTGTCTCTACCACTATGTATGTATGTATGTATGTCTGTATCTTTCTCTCGGTGTCACACATACACACACAACTCTTTTTTTTTACCTTTTCAGAAGAATGAATAACTGAATTTTAACCAAACTTGAAAAGAATCACCCTTAGGTCATAGGGAATATCAGTAGTTAAACTTGGGGTATACAAGTGGCAAGAGCCTGGGGAAGGAGGGGAGGGGGGGGGGGAGCCCCAAAATGCCCCAGGGGGGGGGGACTTTCTTTTATTTTTTCAAAATACTTTTTCTCAAGAATAAATAAGTGGAACTATTCTTAGGTATTACGGACCTTAAGTAGTAAGAATGGGGGAAACACAAATGGCAAGGAGCAAGGGGAGTATCCCCGCCCAAAGAATCTTATTTTTTACTTTTTCAGAAGAATAAATCCCCTATTGTGAAATCGAAATGTCAAAATTAGAATTTGCGCCAGTCGTGTCCTTTTCAAAATCATTTACCCAGACTTGGCAGCTGACTGAAAGGGTTTGTGCCTAGAAACTGGGTTCTTGTATATTAGAACAAAAATGTAGGGCTTTTGTTGAGACGGTCCCTAGTACAATGAACTTTTATCCCAAATCAACCAGACAGCTGTATTTATTATGTTTGATAACAATGATATCCATATTATGCGTTTGCGTGTTGATGGTATGTAGGTGGCCACATAATTATTTGTAACAATCTTTTACCAAATGGCGGGCGAGAAAATTCTTGCCGGTGAACAAGCCACGCCTTTTTTTGTAATGGTGCGGTATGCAAAAATTAAAAATGTATCCCAAACTACAAAGCACGAACAGAATACTACTATACTTGAGTGATTGCGAGCGTCAATCGCTGGCACGTGAATGGGGCGGCTGGGCTAGAGTAGGGAGTTGTCATAATGAAGCTGCATACTGGCTCCTTCCTCTGTGATTCAAGTGATAAAAAAAACTACTTTCCCTAACCTTCCCGCTCGTGGACGGCCGAGGTTGTTATAATATGGACCTACGTAGTAGGGTCCATGGTATTCGTAACGTACTTGGATAAGTTCCTTGAGCAGCGGCCGTTAAGACCCTGTCCCCAACATTACCACGTGTTTTGCTCGCCAAACCAGGATTTTTTTCCTCTTAAAACGTTCGGGTCTGTCTCTTAAGACATGATTGAATCGAGAGATGCTACAATGCCTAGGTCACGAATGCATTCCGGGACCCGAACGGCAAGTAAAAACCTAACATTTGGTCATGTTCGGCCGGTGCCATAGAGTTCCTACCATTCAACAAATCCACCATAGGGTGAACCTGTTCTCCGAACGGAGCCCGTAAGCTTACCTGGCCGGCACCCGGCCTACACCCGGTCAGGACCCGGCCGGCACCCTTACGGGCTTCTTCAATTGTCCACTCGACCAGTCCCCACCCAGCACCACGCGGGCGCCTTGGAATATGTGACCACGTACACACGCCGTAAAAATAAAAAAACGCAAAGACCCGTACGGCCTTTGAAATCCACGGCAAGCCGCCGGATAGTAAAAATCGTACGGCGCCAGTTGTATGTGTGACCTAGGCTTAAGCGGTATATTGTTCTCTGTTTGAAAGAAAGCTTGGGCGAACTCCAAGGTTCTTCAAAAGTATTAGGTGTTAAAGGTATTTCTGACACATTTGAAAAGAAATCAAAAATTAAATGACAGCTCAAATCAAACTAAATGGACCGATCATCAAGTGATCAAGTAAAAGAATGTCACATATATTTAAAAAGCACGTTTCGTGGCATTTTATCAAACAATATTTGTGTACTGATTCTCGGAACATTTTTAAATGATTTTTACAAGTTTGGACAAAAACAAATGTGTGTATATGAGTCACAACTCAAGAGTTACCATTGCTAACCTTACCTGCACTCTACTAGCAACTGCCATTAGTGTCAATGAAGCTTCTGGCTGAAGAGAAGTTGCGGGTCTAGATGCGTGGTGCACAATGGCTAATGTTAGAGACAACGATCGAGAGGTATTCCGCATTATTTCACAGATATCGAGATCTTGATCTGCAATACGGAGCTTGCAGAGCAGTTAAACACATGTACAAGGCAAGGAACGTACAGAGAGACACATAAGCATAATACTATCAGAAATTTACCCTAGACTGGATAGGTCTTAGTTTTTCCGCGAAATCATTTTAAAATTTTGCTTTTCACCTAGTGCGCTCATGACGTCTATAGACCCTCGTGTCGAGCACACGCCCCCTCCCTTTTCCCACGTGGCGGAGTTGGTCTATGTTAAAAGTTGATTGCGAATGTTAACTTCTTGTGAATAGTAGCAGAGAAACACTTTACTAATACATTTTTCTTACTTCCATTTCTTACCGTTTTTCGATATGACCATAGAAATCAGTGAATGGCGTGCTTGCATCGGTTGCTTCTTCCAACGCAGGCGGAAAAAAATGTGGCTTGAAAGACAGGGCAAGATGTTTGAACAATCATTCGACCTGGTAGAAAAATTGTTTGGCTCACAGAAACTCAAACGAAAAAATGACGAATACTGCCAGAGGAATGACAGTGCAAAAGGATCAACAAACAATCAGGGGATGTCCAAGAATGGAGAGCCATATTCCCAAAATGATCTTAACGAAAATGCCTCTACACCGTATGCAGGCTCATTGAACACAGCTAGCAGAGACAAAGGAAGCAATGACAGTTGCGTGAAGGATGAGAGCGTCCAGGGCAAAGCCAATCAAGACCTCACAGAGGAAGATACGTCTCAAAGCTACTCTTCTGTCGAGTACACGGATTCAGGTCGTACAAGTGGAGCAGATGGAACGCAGCTATCTCTGACATCAGAAGGCGTCCAATCTTCTAACAACAAGTCCTCTTCAACAAATCCACGAACGCAGGCCAGCTACGACGCTTGCGAATCAACATCTGAACCGTGCACGAAGAGCGACATACCTGTAGAACGCACACTCTCCAAACATCTATCAAGGAAGGTCAATGGATCTGGTTCTGGATTTTATCTCAAGAAAACCACTTCTGTGACAGTCGAAAGTCTTCAATCATCACTGGTAAATTTTTCATCGAAATACCTTTTTTGGTCAGTAATTTAGCACCAAGTTGTTATGCCACTTTTGACGGTGCTAGTGTACGAACAATTTTACTAAAATAAGTATCCAATGAAAAGGCAATGCTAGAAGCGTTTATATTCGCTGATACTTTTCACGAACTGTCAGTCGTATGTTGAAATGGAGTAGAAATTGATAAAAGCAATATCAATACTGAAGGACAAAACGATTATCTCTGTAGTCACTTCATACAAAGCAGACTGATACACGAATGTGTCAACAAGACGTGTATGAAGCCCTAGTTTACTGTTATGCAACAGTTAATGATTTGTGAATTGAATCGATTGTTACCATGAATTCATAACTGAAATGATGAAAAAAAATGACACCAATATTTAATGTATATGTTATTTATTATATGGGGTATTTCCCCTCTAAGATCAAGACATCAAGTTAAAATTTCACATTTTTTTTGTCACCTATTCTACGTACACGTAGATGTTAGTTTACAGTGCTTGAGGATACTGTAATCGAATGAATCCACAACTCTAGTTGATAAACCAGTTGATAATCCAATCCAGTATTCCCAAAGTATGATCGGAATATTGATCCCAATATTGTACAGCTGATCAGTAGGTATTCTAGATAGTCAAGTTCAAATAGATGATCCAAGATAGTCAAATACTATTCCACAGAGTGTAAGGCTTTCTCAGGCAGGATCTCATAAGCACTATTAAACAGGCAGGTATCTATCCAGGTAGAGAAATTCTCATTTAAATCCACAGGTGTGTATCGAGCCAAGTTCACAATAAACTCTAAAACACACGTGACTGGAGCTAAGATGACAGAAATTCTGAACTGTTGTCCAAAACGACTGATATATACATTACAATATTTACATCTAGAAAGTTCTATCCAAGCTTGCATACATGACAAAACACAATGGCATGTTCTAAATTTTCCTGGATCCACTACTCTCTAGAATATTCTGTCATCACTGACCAAAAAGGCCACTAAAATCCACAGGCACACTCACAGTCAATGCCTCCTTTATTATGCTAATTAGCTTAGGATAGTTACATTTTCTATGTAAATATCACCTGGCCCAGGCAGTTCTTTCAAATTCAGAAATCTTCTAGGCAGTACCAATTGCTCAATGTTGATTTCACCAAGGAAGAATTTAACAAACACATAGACTGCATCTCAATTAAAGCTACATGTATAACTTAGACAAATTTATAAAACGATGTAGACTGCGCAATAATGGCACTCCGGTCATGCTGAAATAATTAAACTCTCTCAGAAGTATGTTGTACAATCGTTTTTACCCTGTGAAACTCCTAACCTGCTCCCGCAATTATGACCAACAACATAGACCTTAAACACTTCCTTTATTCGTATATCCATGTTTGTGTTTAAGGAACGTCCACCTAATGCTGTCTCGCCAGCCAAGTGTACGATTGAGCGGTGCAAGGATCACACCTCTAACGTGGCCAATGACATCGCCTGCATCGGAGAATTGCTTCTCCTACAAGCTGGGGACGTGGAAACGAACCCCGGTCCGAACGAGAAGTGAGTGTTACCTCTTAATGAGTGATGTAAAACCTTATCTGTCCTTGAGCTGCCTGGTCTAGTGCATAACGAAATTAAAGTTGCCGTAAAACTATGGCAGTTTAATCCCAGATACGAGTATCATGGGTTGTTTAGTTCATGATACGGCTTAATTTCAATAACACTTGACAGCATCCCATGTGAGTTTTAATTACTAAAACAGTACTTTTAACATCTTCACGGATGTAGCCCTTTAACGTGCATGTCTTAATTAATCTTAAAACGATATATCATCTGCAAATTGAGTAGATTTACTGTACTTTAAAAATGTGATTTTATGCTGATCAGTATTTCATCTATGAATTAGGTGTTTTGCACTTTGAAAATGCAATGCCTTCGCGTGGCATAATATATGGGTAAGAACATGAGAGGGTTGTGATTATTCTACGGTTAGAATACGGTGCACACCTTCATGCTTGACACCTCCATGAGTGATCAATTCTTATTGTCTTTACCATGTTAACGTTTTTCATTCTACTTCCCAGACCTCAAAATCTTAAGTCTCTAGAAGTGTGCAAGTTGGCCGAGCTGATGGATCCACAAGACTACAGGAAAGTAGGTCTGGCCTTAGGGATCACCGAAGCCGCGCTGTGCCGATATGAACACGACAAGCAAAACATCGAATGGGCAACCTACCACATGCTGAATGATTGGCTGAAAACAGTGAAGGAGAAAGAGGCGAGGACGATCCTGGTTGCTAAACTACGTTCAATTTCCTTGGAGAATCTTGCAGATCGCCTTGCTGCAGGTAAATGTTACAATGATGTATCTCATCCCGACGACATGCTAGGTCGATTAGTCCATGCGAACATGAAGTGCGCATTACCGTGATAAAATATCATCCAATACACCAAATATTGATGTGATTTGATTTGATTAAGCGGTTTTTTTTTCTACTTGATTTCCAATACACGACAGATACTAGTAAAAACATATTTTAATACAGAAATGATGAAAACATAAATAAGTTAGAGTGGAACGCACGTTTTTTTTCTCTCTCTCTCACACACAAACACCTTCAAGCTAAACCCTCCGTCCTTCATTTCGTACGATATGATGTCCTTTTGGTTGTCATCCCGTTAAGCTTCGGCTTCTTTTAAATAGCCTGTGGTATGTATCATTGCATTATGGTACTTGTGGCTAAATTATTGTTTTAAATATCGGCACTATGCACGAATTGACATATTATGTCCATCCGAGCTACGTCCATGCTAGGAGGGGGTTAGTCACATGCTGTATCTTTTATCTCTTTGTGCAGGACTTGACACGACTGCTTTCTCTTCTCTGTCGGATGAGGATGTTCAGCGGTGCTCTGAGGACCTGAAGCACTACTACGCTACGCGGTTCTGCCAAATCCAGGCGGACCCGTTAAATCTTGACACCCTCCTTCAGTTTGACGATATCTTCACCAATCTCGAGCTGGTGGAAGAAGATAAGAGCACAAAGCGTAAAGTGCCGCTAGATTACGATAGCCTATTAGAAACAAAGGTCAATGGAGTCTACCCAAAACGGCTTCTGGTCGAGGGAGAAAGGGGAGCTGGAAAGACCACGTTGTGCGCCAGATTGGCGCACGACTGGTTGAAGAAAACACGCTTCCAACAATTCAAGCTGCTTCTGGTAGTTCTCCTTCGCTATGCTAAAGACCAGACTGTGGGCGAAGTCATCAAGACCTATCTTTCTGACAGCAATCCCGTAGAAGCTTGGCAGATCGACAAGTACATCCTGACCAATCACAAGGACGTCTTTCTCGTCTGCGATGGCTTGGACGAGTATGGTGGGGAGTTCAAGAGCTCCCAAGACATCCCCGAGATCATATACAACCATGCATACAAGAGCACCACTGTGCTAGTCACGTCGAGACCCTGGCGGGCTGATGAGGTACGGGGCCGGAAGGAGCTGAGACAAGCGTATGCATTCATCGCGGTTCAAGGATTCACTCCTGATAACCTGGCATCCTACATCACAAAGTTCTTCGCTGACGACCCAGTTTCAGGCTCTGATCTCAATCAGTTCATGCAGGATAATGACGTCATGGCAGAGAACATGTCTCCCTTCCCAATCTACACGGCTATGCTGTGTGTCTTGTGGAAAGAGTATGACCAGGAGAGGCGACAGGCAATGCACCGGCTGCAGACGTTCTCCCAGCTTTTCCGAGAAATTGTCTACTTTCTTATTGATCACTACGTTTCAAAGAATTTCCAATCATATGAAGATGCATCAGATATAGGCAGTAGGCGTGGTAATGCTTTTGGCATTTTGAAAGAGATTGGTGAGATGGCGCTCAATGGGCTTTTCAAGAAACGTCTTGTCTTGTCAGAAAGCGATTTCAAATCATGTCTAGAAGCTATGGAAGCTGGTTGTAGGATAGGTGTCCTGTCTCGAGAAAGGTGTTTCGCTCAGAGGAGAGACACGTACAACACCTCTTCTCCTGTGATGTGTACCTTCCACTTCCCCCACATGTTGTTCCAAGAGAATCTTGCTGCCCTGCACCTGGTAGCCCTGTACCACACAGACCGTTCCCGGTACGACCAACTCATGTCTCAGACGGTCATTCCACAGTGCAGGGAGTTCAGGTACCTTGTCTACTTCACGTCAGCCCAGGATGAAGATGTAGGAGTCGACATTTTATCACGCCTTCCAACGGAGAGTCAGAGCAACATCCATTTCCTCGTAGACGTAGCGTTTGAATGTCACAGTCAGGTAGCAATGGAAGCATTACAGCACGCCTTGAGGGACAGAGCTATCCACATTCATGATGGCTCCAAGATAACGTCTCACACTCTTTCAGGCTACTTGTATGTCAACAAGCACATCAATCTGGTAATTTGAATGCAAATATGTATATATGTTCATAATTTCAGTGCACAATACGCATCATTTGTACTATTCAAGTTACCTGGTACATCAATACCAATAAACATAATACCATGCAATATATTTTATTTATTTTCTTCTTTTCTTTCTTCTTAATTTTACTCTATATCCGCTATAAGTAATCGCCCATGTTTATTATCATTTCCTTAAATAAGTGGCATGCTTTTCTTGTATTTTCTAACACATTTGAACAACTATTCGCTGACCTCTCTCTAACACGACATAGCATATACACTTCCCACCGCCTGTATCAGACTATTTACCCGAAGCTGTATTTACCCGAAGCTGCACATTGTATTAGTGACCACTGTTCATTTGATTGTAGCTTCTCTCTCTGTTTTTATCAAAATCCCCATTTCTCTCCTTACTGAATAGAAAACACTGAGCATAGCCAGGAAATGTGGAAGCACTGTGTCGCGTGATGCAGCTGAATTTATCAGCACTTCACCGTCGTTGCAGTCGCTAAAATTAGACAAGGCAGAGATGCACGATGAATTCTACAAGGTACTTGCTGACCATGCTGAGCAGGCAGGCTCTTCACAGGTAAGATTACTGCCATAACTCTATATCATTATTATTGTAGTCATCAGTTGTCGTATTATTGTTTTTATTTATTTATCCATATCTTATTTTTGTTTGTTTATTCTTCACTCTTTACTTTATTAGTATTTTTTGTTTTTATTTTTCTTATGTTTTTTTTATTTTCATTCTTCTTCTTCTTCTTATCATTATTGTTATATATATAAAAATAAATATATATATATGTATTGTGTGCACAATAATACCTTTCACAATTTCAAGTGGTAATCAAATATAGAATGATTTAAACATGGTAATTATCGACAATATTAATGACACAATCCTTATGTTTATCATGTTGCATTTCGCATGAAATCCTATATATTTGTATTTGCATGATTGTGTAAATGGCATGCGTTTCGTAGCAGAATCAGATCTTCAGTAGTAACATGATACACACATTAAATTGATGCAACCCCTTTCACCCACCCCGCTCAACACACATGCTACGTGGATTGTTTATTGCGCAGCACCCACATCCCTACTCTGACTCTTGTTTCTATTGGGAGCACAATACAGACTGAAATGCAATGACGTAGTCATGATGATTACAAGCGTTTATTATTTGAATGTGGCCTTTGAAAGAAACCATGCATTAGGGTAGCTTGCATAACAAGGAGCAAAGAAGGTATCGTATGATGTTACGTACAACCTCTATTTAGTTCACAACTAATTTCATTTATGGAGCTAGATTCCAGGAGAAAATAGCAGAAGACTTGTTTCTAATAAAATGATTGGATAACAATGTCGAGGTGCGTTTTTTTTTAATAAATGCAGTTCTATTGCGGATGGATTACCGTGGCTTGATGTCAGTTTTGTTCCAATAGCTAGACACTCCCTTTGTCTGCGAGGGCATATATCTTGAGTTTTAAGAGATCCGCTTCAATTTTCGTTCCTGTCCCCCCACAATTTCAAGTGTCCCCCCACACTGTTTTCGGTCCTGTACCCCACAATATAAAATCCCCCTCCTCCCCCCCCCCCCCCCCCTTCGCGCTGAGCAGGTACTTCTTCAGCAACTGTCCTTGGCCCCCTTCTTCGGGAAGCAATTTTCGCCCTTGCATAAAGAAGGTCTTCATAATTTCAAATATTCCACAGAAATGATCTTATTGATTGAGGAATATGATGGTAATTTTATCATTAGACTACTGGCAGGAAAATAATGATACAGTAAGTCCGTAGTGTATGTAATGATTTTTATTTAACGCTTCATAGGGCTAATTACACACATGTACATGGCATATAGTAAGCCATGTAGAAAAATACTGCTCTTTGAAATCAAGTTGTGAACGTACATTCTCGACAAAGATTAGTTTCAATTTGTTCGAGGAGAAACCTTAAAAATATGGGCTGATCATGTCAATCTGTATGCGCTCTTGTTTGAATATTGTGTGTATTGCGTTTTGATCATTTTGGGATCACTTTAATTGTACAGATCGAGAGCTTAGATCTGGGCAGCATTCACCTTCAGAAGAACGCGTCAGCATCACGTGATCTGGGTCTGTTTCTGTGCGGAGTACCCACTCTGACAAAGGTCCGTCTCTTGTCGTGTAGCTTTCACAATGGCTTCTTCTCAGCATTAGCATCGAAGGCTTCATGCACACAGGTACTATATTGATCAACAGGGACCATATTCATGAAAGCTTACGAGCCTAGTTGGTTACTACAATGCATGTATTTCGATGCACTTAAATAATTAACTAGGCTTAGTAATGTTCCATGATTATGGCCTCAGGTTAATAATTAGTACATTTACAGCAGCTGCATTGACTTTTTTTTTATTATATATTCCATTTTAGAGTGTTCTTTGTGATAGCAAATTTGTATCAATACTGCTCACAAGAAAATGATAGTTTAGTCAGTGCATACTTTCTATTATGACTTTTAATTTAGATTCATACTGCAAATCATACACATCAGTTTAATAATGTCAGATACTGTTTATGAAAATCCAAATTTAGGGTGGACTAAAATAGGCTCTAGATTAGTCTAAAATTAGTTTCGACTATTTTAGGCTTAACCTCAAAGTGAACTTTAAACAATACTAACTAACCATGTCAATCTGTGTGCGCTTTTTTTTATATTGTGCATTTCTGTTCTGATCGTTTTGGGATCACTTTGTACAGATCGAGAGCTTAGAACTGCTCTTATCAAGAAGAGTGGACCTTGAGAAGAACGCGTCTGCATCACGTGATCTAGGTCTGTTTGTGTGCGGAGTACCAAGTCTGACAAAAGTCTTTCTCTCAAGCTCTTCGTCTAGCTTTCACGATAGCTTCTTCTCAACATTAGCATCAAAGGCTTCAGACACACAGGTACTATTACAATTGGAACAGGTTGATAAGTAGTAAATTTACCAAAATACTTTGATTTGTTTAAAATATATGTTTTTGACTGAGTGTTCTCCAAGAAAGCAGAGTATATGGGGCCCATATGTACCATGTTCCTTCCATATGGGGCCAATGTGGTTTGTCCCACTTAGAACCCAGATAATAACATAGGCCCCATGCAGTATGTATATGGGCAATGTGGTCTTATTTCTGGGTCGACTGTGCCATGTAAAACCCAAATGGAGCCATATGGGTTTTTTCCACCTTGAACCCACATAACTGAGATGATCATGAATATTCATGCATGTATTAGGACTATTGATTTGTGTCATATTTTTGTACATTTGAATAGATAACCGGCATATAACTAGATAGAAGGAATATTTAAGCATACATTCCAATAACCGTTTTATTAAAAAATAAATGCCACCTAATCGAGTCCAGACAATAATTAAAACAAAATGTTTATCTTTAATTGTACAAACCAATATTTCTGTAATGAAATTTCCGAAGTGCTATATATTCATATATAAAGTGAGTGTACTGAGGAATACGGTAGGATCGAGTAGGATAGGATAGGATAGGATAGGATAAGATAGGAAGAGAATATGGGCAACCCATATGGGGCCCATATCCAGGCCCAGGTCAACCAATATCTAGCCAATATGGGACCCCGATATTTTGCTATTTTGACTTAGTGATTGAAAATCTGTACAACAAAGAAATAATGATACAATCAGTTTGTGATGTATTTTTTTAACTTAAAAAGTTTATTGCAAATTACATCATTGAACCATGTTAGATACTGCTTTTGAAAATCCAAAGCTTAAGGTAGATGGTCATTCCATCGGGTTGGGAACGCATGTTTGACGTGTTATCATAACTTCAAAATTATTACACATCTAAAACCATGTCATTACATATAATATTAATGGTGCCTATAGGAAGAGTGTGAACATCACAGACATGTCACTTTATGATGCTTTTCAAAAATAAATAAGAAAAACAGGGTTTGGGATGTATCAGGACGCGTTTAGGACACCGCATCTTTGTTACAGCAAAACTTCTGTAATTTCAATATATCAGGAGACCATGAATGTCTTTCATGTCAAAAATTGCATAAGTAGGTGCTACATGGTTAAGTCATGCATCAAAATTTGAAGAAATAAATCATGTTTAATTGCATATTTCTTTCACATTGTGCGGATGTAACTTTTGGAAATTGTTACATCCGTGCAGTTGTCACAATTGTAATGTCACAAAAGATACCGTTTCGTCCGCACAAGCTGGAAGAAACGTGTTAAGAAGTCACATGATTCATATTCCGTATTTTTCAAATTTTTGTGCATGATTTAACTATGTACCACATACTTTTCATGCAAGTTTTGTGATGAAAGACATTTCATGACCTGCTGTTATTGTTTAATATAAAAATTATAGATTAACAACGACACCGGTGTCATGTTACACCCAGAGCTTAGTTTTTGTGATCTTTTTTGAAAAGCACCGTGAAATTAAATGACTGTGATGTTCACAGACTTCCTAAAGGCACCACATATATTACATGTAAAGACCATATTTAAATGTATATTTTTAAACTCATAGTTATAAATACAACATGACACACAGATGCACCCAAGATGGTGCAATTACCCTAGACTAAATAAGCTCTATTACGTTGGATTTTTTTTCAGGCTTAACCTCAAAGTGAACTTTAAATGAAATCAACTGATCATGTCAGTCTGTGTGCTCTCTTGTTTATAAATCTTGTTTAATTCTGTTCTTATCGTTTTGGGATCACTTTGTATAGATCAAGAGCCTAGATCTGAGCAAGACGGACCTTCCGATTAACGCGTCCGCATCACATGATCTGGGTCTGTTTGTGTGCGGAGCGCCCAGTCTGACAAAGGTCGGTCTCAACAAGTGTAGGTTTCACAATGGCTTCTTCTTAGCATTAGCATCGAAGGCTTCAGTCGCACAGGTAATAAAACAAGTTCAACAAGTTAATTAATAGTTCATTGACAACAGTTACATTGAAATCATATTCCATGTGAGCGTTCATAGTGTTTGCAAATTTGTATCAACACTGTTAACGAAGAAATAATGATACAGTCATTTTATTCTGTATTCCAAAACTATGTCAGATACTTCCTTTTAAAATCCAAATGTTGATGTAGCCTAAAATAAGCTCTGGACTAGTTCAAACTAGAGTTTTCAAGCCGGAACTTCAACATTGGTTAAAAAAAAACATTAACTGACCAAGTCAATATTTGTGTGCTCTTGCTTATAAATCTTGTGTATTTCTGTTCTGATCGTTTTGGGATCACTTTAAACAGATCGAGAGCTTAGATCTGAGCATGATGGACCTTCAGAAAAATGCGTCTGCATCACGTGATCTTGGTCTGTTTGTGTGCGGAGCACCCAGTCTGACAAAGGTCGGTCTCTACGGGTGTAGCTTTCACGATGGCTTCTTCTCAGCATTAGCATCGAAGGCTTCAGGCACACAGGTACTACCATTTCAGCAATTTCATAACTAGCTATTCACTAATTAAATTTTACATTGACATGGATTTTATATAGCAGTAACTGATCACGTCAAACTGTGTGCGCTCTTGTTGATAAATCTTGTGTATTTCTGTTCTGATCGTTTTGGGATCACTTTGTACAGATCGAGAGCTTAGATATGCACCTCATGAACCTTCAGGTGAAGGCGTCTGCATCACGTGATCTTGGTCTGTTTATGTGCGGAGTATCCAGTCTGACAAAGGTCTATCTCTCTTCGTGTAGTTTTCACGATGACTTCTTCTCAGCATTAGCATCAAAGGCTTCAGGCACACAGGTACTATAACAAGTTCAACTAGTTGGTACAATAACAAATGTGATAGTTGATGAGCATTTTTGTTTTACACACGTTGCGTGGACTATATTTCATGAATTTTGTGTGAGTGTGTTTAGTGATTGAAAATGTGTATTAGTACTGCTGACAAGGAAACAACGATGGTCAGTTTGTACCGTGATTGTACTATGATCTTGTTAATGATCTTGTTAATAAAATGTAGGCCTGTATTGCAAGCTCAGCCCATCAAATAGAACCAAAAATACTTCCTTCAAAAAATTAAATGTTGAGATGGCCTAAAATAAGTTTATTTTTTTTTTTTTTTTTCAAGCGGAACCTCAACATGGGATGAATATATAAATATATATATCTGGCATTATACCATTATTTGATCATGTCAATCTGCGAGCACACTTGCTTATAAATCTTGTGTACTTCTGTTCTGATTGTTTTGGGATCACTTTCTACAGACTGAGAGCTTAGATCTGAGCCGCATGGACCTTCAGAAGAAGGAGTCGGCATCACGTGATCTTGGTCTGTTTGTGTGCGGAGTACCCAGTCTGACAAAGGTCCGTCTCAGCCAGTGTAGCTTTCACGATGGCTTCTTCTCAACATTAGCATCAAAGGCTTCAGACACGCAGGTACTATAACAAATACAAATAAATAATACAAATGTGAACGGTAAGATTAAAAAAATATAATAAGCACACCTATAATATTAAAATAATGATACCTATAATAAACACAATAATGAAAATACACATTATTATTTATGCCAAACCAAATCATATTGCACTGAAATATTGCAACAAAAATACTAATTTTTTAGTGTGTTTATAGATTTGTAATAAGGTACTGAGTAGAATGAAATGGCATATTTTACAATCTTTAATAAAGAACCAAAATGAATCCGCAATATAACATTTTTAAACTATATATCATGCTGCAATACGGAATGGATATAAGAGTAGCTAATCAACATAATGGCGAGTACTTATGATTCACCGGTATATACAAGGATGTGTTGGTGACACATAAGTACTAAACAGGGTTTTAACTGAATCAAGCTTCATAGGAATTACGAGCTAGATACAACTAATAAAGTAGAACACCATTGATTTTAAATAGCCTATATTTTGGTAACACATGAAAAAGGATAGTATAGGGTACCCAAATATTGACTTTTCCTACCTCGCTGATCTTACAGAACAGAGTAACCCTGCATCAAAAATTACAATTTCACTACTTCATAATTCTTCATTATCGACTCTCCGGAACGCCGTCAGCATGATGACGTGATTCGTTGAACATAATCTGCAACCGAGGTAGGTAGCTACCGATACACACACGTTCACGCATAGCTTTCGAACGCAATATTAACCAGTGATTGAATCCGAACTTGCTCCAAAGTAAAGTCAACATATTGGGAAACACACTAGACCATGACATCGACATTGGAGAGAATGATTCAGATGAATCTTCTTTCAATACTGATATTGATGGGGGGGGGGGGTGGAGGCGGAAGGGGAAGGTGATAAAGTAATGACGATGACGACGGCCATACACACAGAGTCAGAGACGGAGGAGAAGGCGCAGCGGCTGTGCTACCTCAGGCGCATTATTAGTACAGCATGCAAGTTAGTCCAGATTGAGTTGCATAGAAGGCCGTACGGGTAGCGGACTACATACGAGTACGTGCGTACACTGTGCATGTCTGACTGGCCCGTAGAGCACTGATCCCTATGTAGAGATCGGTGATACAGTTGTATTTAGGCCAGCGCAGCCGCCAGCAAGCTCGCCAGCTAGCTAGCCATGCTCCGGCAGTGCTAAGATGAGACGTCCCTTACAAAAAATTCCTGTGGTACTTCTGTGGTAATACCACACATCAGTACCACAGGAAATACCACAGGAAAGTACCACAGGATAGTCCTGTGGTTTTGTGTGGTTTTTTGGGACAAATACCACAGGACCTTACAGCAGTACCACAGGAAATACCACACAGGAGTACCACACACAAGTACCACACATCACGACCACAGGAATACCACATATACCACACAGAAATACCACATAGCAGTACCACACAGACATACCACATAGCAGTACCACACAGAAATACCACACAGCAGTACCACACAGAAATACCACATAGCAGTACCACACAGAAATACCACATAGCAGTACCACACAGAAATACCACATAGCAGTACCGCACAGAAATACCACATAGCAGTACCGCACAGAAATACCACATAGCAGTACCGCACAGAAATACCACATAGCAGTACCGCACAGAAATACCACACAGCAGTACCACACAGAAATACCACATAGAAGTACCACAGAAATATCACATAGCTGTACCACACAGAAATACCACATAGAAGTATCATATTGCTGTATGATACTCCTGTGTGGTATTGTTGTGATACTCCTGTGTGGTATTCTTGTGATACTCCTGAGCAGTATTGCTGTGGTACTCCTGTGCGGCATTGCTGTGGCACTCCTGTGTGGTATCGCACTGCTTTACCAAAGCACATCATAATACCACAAATCAATATATGTACTACATTGGTTAACGAATTTGTTCTGTCATCTTTTAATAAAAGAAAAACAAATATGAGTAAATGTCTTAATTGATACCATATCAGAAAGCTGTGATACTATAAAAGCATGTGATCATTCACTGAATACTTAGGTTTAAACTTCGTTGGGACACACACTTTAGGCAGGTACATGCAATTATTGCAGTTAATGCACCCAAACAGCAAGACTGTATGGACTTCGAAAATCTGGTCAATCTAGTCAATATGTGACAATATACACAAGAAAAAATACATTGCAGTAAAGATTCTATCAATTTACATAAGAAAACTACATACCTACATGAGCTAAATAAGAGTACAAAAGAGAACTTTTAGCGTGTACATACTCCAAATACACTGTCAAATTGTCCATTTTTCCAGGTTTACAAGTAACTTTTTCAATTGATGATACATGTAATTTCAAGATTTATTCACCAAAGTCAAAGGAAACACTATGTCCAAGTTTATGTATAGTTTTTTTTTTTCATCAGTATTTGCACATTTCATTTCTAAACCAATGTGATGATGCAACAAGGTTATGTGCTCCCTTTCCATCAATAGAATACTGTATTGCGGCCAAATATAAACCACTTCATCAAAGTGGAACATTACATTACTGGAACTGCACACTGTATATGTTGACAAACTGAAACTGTATGTCGGAATTACAGCCTCCTCCTGTTGAAAAGAGCACAGGTTTTGTGTGAACAAGACCAATTTTCTCGGTTGGTTGGGACGGTTTCAATTTCAAGTACCGTTATGTGCACAATGCAGCACATAGATATTTTTGTTCACTCATCAAAAATAAACCACTTGACAAAAGTGGAACATCACATTACTAGAACTATAATAACAAGGTTGTTCGCAAACTACAAGTCTCACCTGATTTTACAATTGATATACAGTGCTAAGTTGTTTTTCAAATATTGAAAATGGTGCCTAGATGAATGACCTCATCGTCTTCTTCAACACACATGTGGTATTAGCCAAGGATCATTTGTACCAAGTTTGATAACAATTGATGCAGAAATAAAGATATGAGAGCAAGTTAAACAAAAACTTCAACATTTTTGTAATAACATGGCCTCATATTATTGACCTTTTGACCCCTAGATGACTTTTGACCCAATCATCCTCATGACGACACATGTGGTATTACCCAAGGATCATTTGTACCAAGTTTGATTACAATTGAAAGTTAAACAAAAACTTCAAAATTTTTGTGACAGACCAACTAAAAGAGAAAATTATAACTAGGTCTCTGCCGAACTTTGTTCAGGCGAGACAATAAAAAAGCACACTGTATATCACAAAAGAGGTTTACGGTACACCATGTGTAAACTCCTGGAAGGACTGAGAGGAGAAAAGTAGATAGAAATTGGAGGTCAATGGAAAGGCGAGAATGATGAGTAGAGGTGGACTTGACGTTTCAGGCAGATTGACTGTCCATCTTCAGGAGTGAGTGTTTGCTAGTTGAGTGACGTTACTTATGGCATGCGTGCGGACATGGGAGGAACCGTGGAAGGAAACCGCGGGCTGTTGGTCTCGGCGGGTGGTGGCACTCTGTGTGTGGGTTGGCGGGAATCGGTGATCAGTTGGTAGCGTGGTGGCGTCTGTGTCGGCGAGGCTGGCTTCGTGGGTAAAAGAGGCTGGCTGGGTAGGTGAAGAGCTGGAGGTGTCTGGCTGTGAAGATATGATTGAGTGATTGGTGGTGGTGGAGGAGACAGTGCTGGTCGAAAGAAGGGAAAACAAATGAAGAATTACATGCTTGGTAGTCATGAACTCAAGAGCAATTACTATTAATTTGTTATGTAATGCGATTCTATAAATGTATTCCATTCTTCTTACAATGTACAGTAGTCATGCTCTAAGTAGTTTTATTTCACTTATTTTTGCGAGATTCAGTTGGAATATATTTAAGTGCTAAACATGTATACTTTACTTGATTATAAGAATGTGGGTTTATATTTTTATTACATGTACATTTGATTACATCACCCTTTTACAGTACATGTAATAAAAATATAAACCCACATTCTTATAATCAAGTAAAGTATAAGTGTTGAGCACTAAAATATATTCCAACTGAATCTTGCAAAAAATGACCCCTGAAACTAGCTGATACACCTGTATGCATGCATCTATAACATGAGTGCCAAATGATTTTTAGATGTAAATGATTGTTAGTAATTAGCAATACAATAAGCATGTTAAATAGGCCTGAGTCAATCGATTATTAAGCCGGTGTTCAATCGAAGACGTCGAACTCCGATTTCGTTTTGATAAATTTGATGCATCGAGGAAATTACCAAATTGACTAGAAAATACAAAATCTTTTGTTTGATTGTCCTGTTATACACAATTTATCTTCATATTTTCACAATTTTAATTTGCTTACTTGCTTCCTACTGTCTTTGGTAAGTTTTGCAGGTAACGCATCAAGAGAACAAACTGGTCGCTCGATGATCAAGCAGCTACTACATACTTGTCTTCAATTCGTTCACTACTAGTTATATCGTATACATGTACGTATGCAACGCCAAAACGAACAATTGTTCATAGACTGTGTACAACGGATAGCATTGTGTGTTGTGAAAACCTGGAAACAGCACAGTGGCGATTGTGCGTAAGACTATGTACAACGCGGATAGCATGATATAGAGTGGCTCCGCACAAGCGATTCGGGGACCGCTGATTGGTGCATCACGTCCTGACCATGTGCTTGTGGAGGTATCGATAACGATAACGATATCCAGTCACGTCTGAAACCCGGAAGCCGATTGACTTTGTGCACGTTGCAATAGACTCTACAGATTCTAACTATCACGGTGCTATATTGACGCTAATTCGTAAGATTTTGACGGAAAAGCAAGAAGTAAACGCTTACATGTATGGTATCGGTGAGAAAATAGATTCTCCGAAAATACCTTTCATAATTCATGTAAAATATAGGAAAGTGAAATTCTAGGTCAATTTTTGTACGAGGTGATGGAGCATTGCACACTTGCACTGCGCATGCTTACTTTATTTTCATTCATAAATTGGCTCTTGGCAGTGGCTGGATGATGTCATTTAATCAGCAAAATCATACACGACCACTAACGTTCACACTCCGCTATCCGTTGTACACAATTTTTCAATGTGCCGTCGATGCATCGATGTTCGATCGGCGCAAAATCGATATGACTCAGGCTTAATTAATACTGTCATTGGCAAAACTTGAATTGACCGTGAACACGACTAAAATCAATTACTACCACGTCATGTGCCCATGCATGCTTGATGATTTTCAACTTCATGTGGTTTTATTCAATTTAAATTGCCATAACTCAAACCAATGCACCTACGTTTTTAAGACATTCTCTCAAACTAAACTGCAAGTACTCCAGTTCAAAAGCTTTATTGAATATTAGCTTCTACACAGCATTGTATGACTATTGAAACGTGAATTTAAAAATTATTTCAACAAACCTGTATTCTCCCAGGACATGGACAGACAATTAAGGTCTCCTTCACAGCTATAGATAGAATGGATCTTTCATCTTGGTGGTGGCTATCCTCCCTCTTCTTCTTTTAGCTCCACATACAAATCTGACGAGAAAAAAGGAAATCAATTTGAGATTTAACGAAAATAATGCTTCAGTACTTCCCAAGTCACAACTAAGAACGTATTATCATGCAATATACACAGGGCGAATACCTTGTCTTTTGAAACAAGTTACAAACTTGTCTTTCATCTAGTCTAGACCGATGGCATCTTGCCTCTAGGCTATATTACAATGAGCCTATTTGCAATAATATTACGCCAAGATGCCCTCGCCATCGATCAGACTAGCCATACAGGTAGTGGCCCATTCTCTCTGTGGTCTTCTAGTCCACGCACTGGCAAAAATGCATAGAACGCAATGGGAAGAGTATGTACATATGCATGGAATGGAATCACTGGTGGCACAACAGTTTTGGTCAAGCTACTCAATGTTATTGTTTGTAAATAAAAAAAAGTTTCATGAAATATCGTGAAAATGTTAGGGTATGACAAATTTTATTATTCAATGAATGTCAAAAGACAAAAAAAACCCACATGTTTATAATTTTGACATATATATTGCATAGCTCAGTGATTGCTTCAATCACCCACTAATAAAAAAATATAAAGTAAAGATGTCAGTTTGGTCACAATGTGCATGCCTACATGTGCAATTCAGCATAATGTGCGCTCTGAGAGATGCATATTGGGTCTGCATGTACATGTACGAATACAAGTTCATATGGGAATTACCTTTTTTTGGACCTAGGTCCATGAAACATTTTGGGTAGCCTCACAGGAAATACAATACGTACCTTTACAGATCTTGCATCGCAATGCATGATGGGACGGAATTCTAGTACTCGAGCGTTCAGCGAGCGCGAAGTTCAATATTATTATTTTCATGTTACAGAGTTGTTATGTGGACCGGTTCCGACGTGATTACTTTCACTTTCAGTAAATCTGAATTATATTTTAACGATAAGAACTTTGATTATTATTTTCTCAACAAACCCTTTATAAATCATTATTTAGATACAATAATACAAATCAAAATTTCTCATCGTAAAAATACAATTCAGATTTACTGAAAATTATCACGTCAGTAGATCTGTAACAAATCTGTAACATGAAAATGACATTTTAATCAATAACGGTTACCGCAGCGATCACTGAACGCTCGCGTACTAGAATTCCGACCCATAATGCCTTGCGATACAAGAACCGTAAAGGCATGAAAGGTATACGTATTCAACCACTTCCACTTCAAATATTTCGATTGGGTCTGACCAGCAAACTGTATTTTTCTCCCCAATCACCAAAGTGTCAGTGTGCTTAGACAGGAATAACCGTCTCATTTGGGGTATTATTTAATCAAAATTACATTTTTGGACATAGATAGGGTGTTCAGAGGCTGATTTTTTGGTCTACAACTACAGTGTGCTGCCCTAACTGGCTTGGCCTGAATTTAAATGACTAGAATCCTTTCTCAATGGCTGTGGATTGCATCATCACAATTTATGTATTGATATCACCCTTTTTGTATTCTCACAAGTAAGGCCTGGGCTGCCCTTATAGAGTAAGGCCTAGGGTTATGAAGAGTTCACAGTGCAGTGCATCGATGTCGAGCAACATCAACACCAACATATGGGGATACGTTCACAGACATTACACACTGTCACTGCACTGACTGCTGCCTTGTTGGCATCTTTGTAAAAACATGATATCTTCAAAGTTATAACTGCTAGTAAATACCATTAAATCTAGGTCTTACCTTGGATTGATTGGTCAAGTGTGACATGATGTCCAAAGCTAAAAGGTCCGTCTTGAATCCCAAGCATAATTTTCTTTGCCGCAATTGCCGAGCTAGCTCGAAATCAACCGTTTCCCGCTCAAATGATACGTGCTGATGCAGCACTAGCAATAGCATTATTGCTTGCGCTTGCATGCAGTGCTAGTATAGTGGGCCTGGGTGCAGTGTGTGCAGTGGGCATAGAGTTACACTGTACACAAAAATACATGTACATGCATACATGCATGTACTTGTGTGCGCGCGTAGAGCTCCAGTGTTAGCATGCATGCATTGTTGTATATGTGCTGATGCTCTCCAGCCAGTTAGCTCAGTAGTCTTCTATTCAGACTACAGGAATTTATCATATTTGTTTTTCTTTTTTAAAAAGATGACAGTACAACATTTCGCAAGTTCCAAGAACTATGTGATTTAGAAGAAGGCCTAGAAGACACAATAGAGCAATAGTATAGAAAAAAAAATCCCACAACACTTCTGTATTGCTGTGATATAATTTTTCTCTGTGGTATTTTATGTACCACATGAGTACCACAGGCGACACCTCTGCATTACCACATACATCTGTGTAGGCATCTTCATCCCTGTGGTATTTTATGTGGTATTACACTGTACCGTATTAAAAACCACAGCACTGTTGTGTGGTATTGTTGTTATAATGTTTCTCTGTGGTATCCTGTGGTATATGAGTACCACAGACGACACCTGTGCATTACCACATACATGTGTGTAGGCCTTTTTCATCCCTGTGGTATTTTATGTGGTATTACACTGTACCGTATTAAAAACCACAACACTTTGTGTGGTATTGCTGTGGTACAATGTTTCTCTGTGGTATTTTCTGTGGTATTTCTCGAACCACAGGAGTACCACAGGCTACTCATCTGTAGTACCACAGAAATATGTGTGGTAACTTTCCATCCTGTGGTATTTTCTGTGGTATTATGTAGTACCACAGAAAGTACCACAGGACATTTTTGTAAGGGGTACGTGCGTAAGAGTAACGGCCCCAGCTGCAGGGATCGGAGCAGGGCGGTGGGAGTCTCCCACCTCCCTGATCGTAGCTAGCGTTTGTTAGCTGTGCACAAAACAAGTACATGTACTGCGCTCGCGGAAAGCATACGAACGGGAGTACATGTACTATGTTGCAATGGCCAAGTTACGCGGCGCGCGCCCAATGCCTATAGCTAGATGCAAGAAAAAGATCGGCATATTTCACGACAGAATGACTAATTATCAATGAAAATGTTCAAAAGACAAATATGTTTCTATCACTGTAAGAAAATACTTAATTAACCCTTTGTTTGCCATATAAATTGAGACCCTATGGGATTTGTGTGCATTGCTTGTGAATAAATACACCTTTGGCACCCAAAGGGTTAATCTAAATCATACAACAGTAGATACGAATCAAAATTTGCACAGGGGATGCTCTTGAATGATCAGGAATTTTGTGTACAATGCGTATGGCAAGTGTGCCCGAGTGTGTGATCTGTTCATATAATGACGTTTCAAAAAAGGGGGTCTGCCACTCACAGTTTCTCGGTAGATGAGGAGATCATGCACGGGCGATTAGAATTGTTAATTTTGAGATTCACATATCAGCGTGAGGCTGGAAATTAATATTTTCGTGATCTCTACATAATAAAGGGAATTTTGAAATAAAACTGTACAGACTTAACAGGAAGCCAAGAGAACAGCATAGGAAAAGGTGGGGTACCAATAAACAATTAAAATTCAGCAAGAGTTGCTCAGAACAAATGTAATAGTTATTTGTAAAGGGGCATCAGTAGTAAAATGCAAAAACCAACAATAATTCAGGAATTTAATAACTACTGGTGTCCATTGACAAACTGCTCCAAACAATTGCGTATATCTTTAAAGACCTCGAGCACATTATTACATGCGTGCAACATTGCCTGTTGGGATCTGAACATCTCTTGCTGAATTTGAAGCAGACGCTCCCGGTACTCTGTGAGCTGATCAAAGCGGGAAGGGCACATTTCCCTATGCTGGACGTTATCTTGGCGTCCTGCATGATCTTTTCGACCCTTCCGACCCGCCCGACCCTCAGGTATTGTTTGCTATTCCTCCTCCTTCTCCTTCCCCATATCCAACAGGATCTTGCAGGCAGCTGTGTTCTATGAGAGCTGCACAAGCAGAAAAGAATTTCAGACACGACTTTAATGACATATTTTAAAATTGAAATGCCCTATGATTTACCTTTATCTTTTTTAATTTGAAAATCTTGAATCATTTTCTTTAATTGGTACTCCTCGCTAAAAAAAAAAAAAATAATAACTTCTGATCCAACCCCTCAACATATTTCATAATAAATCCGTATTGCAAAAAGCTGATGCTGCGCCTTTCCATGTCTTTTTATTCTTGCACAACTTTTGATACCAAATTTGTGATCACTGGGTATGCATTTTCTGAATTTACACATCATTTCTAAGGTGCATGTCGACACAAAATTGGTAAAATGAACATGAATTTATGTACAATTCCAATGCAAATTGTGTTCTTAACACCTTTAAGAGCATGCTAATAGAAAAAAAAATGCAGCTTGAGGGTCTTATTTAGTTGGAGAATATCTTTGATTTTTGTTTATAAATTAGCTTAATTGTGAGATTGTTCGAAGAATTAAATCCTACAGTTTTGTAGATTATGCCATAGGTAAAACACATGTCAATTTTTGTTGCGATCACACGGCCCAGATCATGGGGGAGGGGGGGGGGGATGCTGCATAATTAGTCAACCCCCCCTCCCTTCTTAGGCATTAAAAAAGTCCAGTATATTTAAAGGGCATATACTGTACTAGGAAGGCAAAAAAGCCTTCAAAATGTAATTGTTAGCAATGTTCTTGCCAATGGTCTTAAATTCATGCATTGTCTATTTTAGAAGCTTGCTGAAAGTTATTTGCCTTCAAATGATCTACATTTCGAGTAATGAGTGATTAAATAACAAATCCTCAAAATGTTCGGCTCGAACATTTTGAGGATTTAATCATTAAACATTAATTACTTCACATGTGGATCATTTGAGGGGAAATAACTTTCAGCAGGCTTCTAAAATAGATAATGCATGAATTTAAGACCATTGGCAAGAACATTGCTAACAATTACATTTTGAAGGCTTTTTTGCCTTCCCAGTACAGTATATGCCTTTTAAGTTTAAGTGCCTTGTTTTAAAATAACCTTGCCCCTTTAAATTCTCAACTAGAGTCCTTTGAGTACAGTCTCTCGAATTTCAATCCAAATATGTTCATTGCTTAAGCTATGAACTTGGAAAATAGCAGGAAGCACTATATCCTTAGGTACATATTTATTTCCACTTTCGCCAAGCATTTGCTTTTTGAATATTTTTATGTATATCCAACCGGTTGTTCGGATACCTCTGTCTCCGCTTCCTTGCCACAGATCCCATGCTTGGCCTTGTTCCTCATGGCTTGCAACACCATCTCCATCTTGGGCTTCATTTTAAATTGCCCACCGCCTAAAAATTTGACAAAAAGAAAAAAAATAGCCTTTATTATACATTTCATCATTGCAAACAAACAAGAATTGCATAAGGATCTTAAAATGGATGGATGAGCTGAGGGATAGAAATTCTAGAAACCCGGACTAGTTGCATGACAATTACATTTAAATATCATAGTAGTCACTTATATTCCAATGATGAGTTTAAAAAGTACACTTCACTTAAAAATACGAACCAGTCTTTGTTCGATTCCTGGCGTAATCGTTTGCCTTCTTCTGCAGGTCACTCCAGGTGTGCCTCGAATTGGAGGCAGTCCGACTAGGGCAGCCCATGGCCGCGAGCTGCCCTGACAACTCCTCCAACGCGTTTCTTCTTGTTTCAGCAGCCTTTATTTGAACACACACAAGATATTGTTTCCTGCTGTAAACTAAAATCACACTTTTAAATATGTCCTGTAAATGAAATTTACAAGAAGCGGAACACATCAGACCGGCAGTCTCACCCTGCATTAAACAGTTCACTATATAAACAGTGCTGGCTTCAAGGGGCTAATCCAGTTCATGCCATTATGGAATGTGTGTGTGTGTGTGTGTGTGTGTGTGGAGGGGGGGATTTTCCTGAACATTTTACCTGATCAGCCTCATCTGGATTGAGTGCATTACAATCTGGGAAAATTTCTTGCTAAAGGGAAATAACCATGCCTGGGAATCGAACCCACATCTCTCAGAATGAAAGATTGAAAGACAAGTTGTAGCCACTAGAGCAAAACGTCAATGCAACAAGCTTGGATTTCAATGACATTTGTTTACCACAACATTCAAGGGGCCGAGGGGCCGAGGGACACAAACTATAATAATTGTATGCGACCCTCTACAAGCGCAACCCCCCCCCCCCCACACACACGCACACACACACTGTCACCACCCCCTCCACATACACACACAAGTAAAAATACTTTTCGACTAGTAATGTATTTGAAATAGACTTGATGGATGATTAGGAATGGAGTAGGAATTCAGAATTATTAAAAATCTCCGGATAACATGGAATTTAATAGATTATCACGTAACATGTAACTGTTTAACCATTCAATTGAAAACAAACTGACCAGGATTAAGAAGAGAATGTAACTTATAACCAATGAACTTTTTCAGTATTCAAATACTCATGGTTTTCATTGGTCCATTTCTTTTACTATTATTGGCTGGAATCCTAATGTGCCGTGCCGAGTAGGGTCTGTGAATACTAGATCTATCACTATCTCAAACTGACCCAAAAGTCAAAGGCTAATCCGTTGGTCTCGTACTACCGTGGTATAGGAAAATGGCAAACATATCGAGGAACGATAGCTCCGGTAAGAAACCTTTATCTCACCCACTTTATAAAAGTTGTTAGAGTCTAGATCTAATGATCATTTAGCTCAAGTCTAGTCTAACAACAGTTAGACTAAGTAACTGTTCCTTGCGTGGACCGGTTAAAGTTTAACCAACGTTTTTCTGAGTTCGAATTCAATTTTAACATGTAAACCTTGTTTAAACAACCTGAAATGTTAATGTTGTGATACTAATCATAATGTAGAATATGTGATCATAGCGAGAGAAGTACGATAATTCGATAATTAACTTTCAAAACGTGTCGATGCAAAGGTTTTATGCAACAAGCCCCAGCTGGTTGCGCAACAAGTTCGACCAACGCGGTCACATCACCATGCCGAAGCTCCTGCGGCAACAGACGTGGCCGAGACCCTGGACACCGCAGCCACTTGCGACACAAAATCAAACGTTTAAAAAAAACATCGTTAATCTCATTTTCACGGTGCGAGCACTGGTTCAAAACAAAACACAGATATTTTTTGCACACATTTCATCGACTTGGAATGGTCAAAATAACAAATATCAATACATATCAAAATAAGTATCATGCTTATTTTCTGTGGAGTCTCCATGGTTAGTTTAGCAGACGGTTGTGAGCTCAGCGACTATCGATCACGATAGCTGTCGATATTGTCGCACACTCGTCAGGGAATAAACGTTGGGCAGCTTTGGCGTAAATCTCTTGCACATGACTTCCCCAACTAAAGGGTACTATTGAGCGATACACTAAGTAGTTTTATATTGTCGACTCTTTCTATATCATTTCTAGACATTGTCAGATTTGGAAGAAGTTGCTCATGGCATGAAAAACAACCATTTCCTTTGTTTTCTTTGGGGTAATCTGCATGTCATTCAATTCTGACTATTGTACAAATTCATCTAGGGCATTTTACATCAAACCAGGGTCACCATATTTACAGACATCATATATAGTGGTATCATCGACATATTTAAAAAAAAATCCTTGAACAATCCAAATGTTGAGTTGGCTCTAGACTAGTTCAGAATAAGTTCCGGAACTTCAACATGGGTTATGAACAGCATTTACTGACCAAGTCAATCTTTGTTTGCTCTTGTTTATAAGTCGTGTGTATTTCTGCTCTGATCGTTTTTGGATCACTTTGTACAGATCGAGAGCTTAGATCTGCGCCGCAACATGGACCTTCAGAAGAACGCGGCAGCATCACGTGATCTGGGTCTGTTTGTGTGCGGAGTACCAAATCTGACAAAGGTCCGTCTCTGTTCGTTTAGCTTTCACGATGGCTTCTTCTCAGCATTAGCATCGAAGGCTTCAGTCACACAGGTAATAAAACAAGTTCAACAAGTTGATAAATAGTTCATTTACAACATGTACATTGAATTCACATGTTCCATGTGAACGTTATTGGTGTTTGCAAATTTGTAACGAAGAAATAATGATACAGTTAGTTTGATCTGTATTCCAGAATTATGTCAGATATTTTCTTTAAAAGTCCAAATGTTGAGGTGGCCTAAAATAAGCTTTAGACTAGTCCAGAATAAGTTTAGAGTTTTCCGATCCGGAACTTCAACATGGGTTATAAATCACATTTACTGACCAAGTCAATCTGTGTAAGCTCTTGTTTATAAATCTTGTGTATTTCTGTTTTGACCGTTTTGTGATCACTTTGCACAGATCGAGAGCTTAGATCTGATCGGCATGGACCTTGAGAAGAACGCGTCAGCATCATCACGAGATCTGGGTCTGTTTGTGTGCGGATTACCGAGTCTGTCAAAGGTCCTTCTCAACTTTTGTATCTTTCACGAAGGCTTCTTCTCAGCATTAGCATCGAAGGCTTCAGTCACACAGGTAATATAACAAGTTCAACTAGTTGGTACTATAAAAATGTGATAAGTTGATGATGAATAGTTTCTTTTTACACACGTTGCGTTGACTACATTCCATGAAATATGAGTGCTCTTAGTGATTAAAAAATAGGTATTAATAGTGATGACAAAGAAATAACGATAGTCAGCTTGTACTGTAATCATATTGTAATCTTTTTAATGATCTCTTTAATAAAATGTATACTGCAAATTATGCAAATCATAGAACCCTGACAAATACTTCCTTTAAAAAACTAAATGTTGAGGTGGCCTAAAATAAGCTCTAGACTAGTCCAAAATAAGTTTAGAGTTTTTTTTTTTTTTTCAGGCGGAACCTCAACATGGGATTTTTTGATCATGTCAATCTGCGTGCACTTTTGCTTATACATTAAATATTGTGTGTCTCTGCTCTGATTGTTTTGGGATCACGTTGTACAGATCGAGAGCTTAGATCTAAAATACATGGTCCTTCAGAAGAACGCGTCTGCAGCACGTGATCTGGGTCTGTTTCTGTGCGGAGTACCCAGTCTGACAAAGGTCCATCTCTGGTCGTGTAGCTTGCACGATGGCTTCTTCTCAGCATTAGCATCGGAGGCTACAGGCACACAGGTACTATAACAATTTCAACAAGTTGATGAATTTAAAACAGTTTTATTGACTTTATATCTCATATTCCATGTGAGTTTTCTTAGTTTTTGCAAATTTATAACACTGCTAACAAGAAAATAATGATACAGTCAATTTGTTCTGTATCTCTATTTCGATTGTTTTAATCAAAATTTAGACTGCTAATTATATACAAAACAACAGGTAGGCCTCGGTGGGGGGGGGGGGGGTCCGAAATTCCACAGAGATAAAAAAAAATATATCTTCGCTAAGAAACAATGTCCTTAAAACATTTGATATATGGTATTCAGAAAAATATTTTAGGAAGATTTTAACCAATATTAATGAGTGCATGCCCTGCACTCCTATCCCAGATGCAGCCAGTAATAAACGTCCTTTCATGTCTTTTACATACATTAAAACCATCAAGCTTATAGTGTGATATCATGAAACTGAAAGGGACATTGCGCACCAATGTCTATCAGCGCGCCTTATAGCCCTTGATGCGCCCATTATAAATTATTCAATTTTTTTTTTGAATTTTAAATGGTGCAAGGAGGTAGCTCTATTATGTTTTCTCCTAAATATTCTCCGAAATCCTCTTTTACGTGCATTCTGGAATAACAATACTCCCAGTTAGAACCAACCAACTAACCATGGCGAAAAAAAAGCTTATACATTTTTGGATGATGACGTGAGCTTGAGGACAACGGAGGACCCAGGTGAGGCAATAACAAAGGCGGTTACATACGCGGAAGTGGCTGCATCAGGAGGTGCAGCCGCTGAGAAGGAGGCTAGAAAGGGGAAGAAAGTGTTGCCAATCCAGAAGCGTGGAACGACCAGTCACGTCAACGCAGCTACCAGGGGAGGAGGCGGTGGTGCTGCGGACAATTGGCTTGGACGACGGGCTTATCGCCAGTATAGTTACCAAAGTATTGGTGGCTTTACAGCCCGTCATTATCCAGGTCATATCGTCCGCAGTGACCATGCCATGACGACCGTCATCGAGAAGATGGCCAAGCAGCCTTAAAGATCTATCATTAGAGAGCAGCACGGGCAGAGAGGAAGGCAATCCGCTTTGAGGTCGACCGCCTGGAGCAGTAAGTGCGGATGAAGAGCATACGAGTTTACGGCGTTCCTGAGTCTGCGAACTAGGACACCACTGACAAGTTAGTTGCGATGGCCGGGAGGATGAAAGTCAATCTATCCAGAACTGACATCAGTGTTAGTCACAGGCTTTCATCTGGACGTGGACCACAGCAGGGGGGTGAGAAAGTGCGTCTTATCATCGCCAAGTTCGTTCGAAGGGAGAAGAAGGTGGACATCATGAGGAGCAAGCGTCATCTCCGTGAGCAGCCGAACATGGAGAACAACTACATCAAGAAGACCTGACAGCGCACCATGCGAGGATGTTGCGAGCCATTAAGGAAGATGAGAAGGTGAAGGAAGCATGGACAGTCGACGGGAAGATCAACTGCGTTGTTGACCAAGGAGGAATGAGCTGAAGGTCGTCGTCGACTCTCCAGATGATCTGTTTCGACTCGGCTAAGACGAATTTAAAATGAAGGGGGTATTATGCACTTTACCGACTTGCGCAAGAAAGTCGAGCTTAAGATAGCAACGGTCATAACGTCATCATAATTAAACTGCGAGGTAATCACGTGAGCGATGAGGCCGGTCAATCACAGCGACGATCCTTATTAACGTGGGTTTTTGTAGCGTACAGCACTTGTTTCAATTTCATCCTCAGGTAATATAGTCCCTCGTAATGCAATTTATGTATAAACAAGACAAGTACAATGTGTTGAAAGTGAATTTACAGACTTCCCGATATGGGAATAGTGTGCAGGGTTGGGTTGTTTACGTCGTCATCGTACGGCAGCAAGGTGAAGGTATTTATGAAACAAGAAAAATAAATATAAAAAAAATACAAAACCATAACCTCGTTTCTAAGGCAAGTCGGTAAACTGCATAATACCCAATGAAGGAGTCTGCGCTTTTTCGGAGGAGATAGGATGTGGCCGGCACGGTAATTACACCTACATATGCAACTTTACTACGTTTAGATGTGTGTGGGCTTCGAAAAAAAACTCAACGACGGAATCTAAGCAGAGTACATTAAGAACTTTGATATAATTTGTCTGACCGAAACTAAAACAGATGCTTTTAACGGAAGTTTGATACCCAAACACTTTACATATCTTTACAAAGAAAAGTCAGATCAGAGTAAATCTGTGTACGGTGGATTTCATGGTATCGGTGTCTTCATTGAGACAAAATATTGAATAATGTTTCAGTTTTAAAAAAAATGGAATATCAGAAACAGTGTTTTGGTTAAATATCAGTAAATAAGCTTTTGGATTTTTATTTATCTTTGGTGTCGTTTATATTACCCCAAAACATTCTAATTATTATAATGGATCCATGTTTCATGACATTGCTGCTGATTTGATAATGTTCAAGAACGTGTATGATTTACCGTTTTGCCTTTTCGGAGATTTTAATGCCAGAACTTGGTGTGAAAGTGAATTAATGGAAGATGTTGATTGAGATCAGAAGTAGAGATAGCATTGAAACAACTGAAGGATGGCAAGTCTCCTGGTTTAAACAACTTGACTTCTGAGATGTGGAAGGCAACCGGTGAAGAGGGGATAGATCTCATTTGGCGTTTCTGCTGCAAGATCTGGAAGGAAAAGGAGTGGCCTAAAGACTAGTGTATAACTGTATTCATACCGTTACCGAAGAAAGTGGATAGGAAAGAATGTTCAAACCATCGGACAACAAGCTTGATTTGTCATGCAAGTAAAGTACTCCTGAAAATCGTTTGCCAAAGAATGAAGATCAAGATGAAAGAAGAGATCTCAGAGTCACAAGCAGGCTTTTGTGAAAGTAGGGGGACAAGAGACCATATTGTTAATATCAGAAAAATAATCGAGAAATGCAGTGAACTCAATCACCCTCTCTACACGTGCTTCATAAACTACAGTAAGGCATTCGACTGTGTAAGACAGCAGCAACTATAGGATATAATGACAGAGATGGGATTCCCTAGACAACTAGTAGAACTGATGAAACAACTTTATCTGGACCCAGAATCTACAGTGAGGACAAGTAGTGGGGATACTAAATGGTTTAAAATAGGAAGAGGTGTAAGTCAGGGCTGAATACTATCTCCAAACCTGCGCCATAAATTTGGTATCAAAATGTGCGGGAAGGATCAGAAAAAAAAGTCAAGAAATTTCGTTTCGAAATATTGAGGCGTTAGGAAGTACCGACAAAACTTCGACAGGGGGGGGGGGGGGCATAATGCCCCCCTCCCCCCCCCCCCGGAGTATTAGGGTTAATACCCAACTCACGTTTGCAAGGAAACGTTATCACAAGGATCAACTGAATGACTGTAGTTCCCGCGGATTGTTCAGGAAAGTCGATCAGCTTCTACGACCATGCTCTTCTAGTACACTTCCGACAAATAATGACTCCGAACTGTCCCTTCCACAACATTTCCGGAATTATTTTGGAGAGAAAGTAGAAGTTATTACCCAGGAGCTACGTTCGTCAGTAACTCACAATGTTCTTGTTGAAGATCAAATGGGCTTCTCAGTTGAAAGATTTTTAAGCCTGTTTTAAATGTAATCAATGAGTCTTCCTCAACAACCTGTGATCTGGATCCTATGTAATCACCAAAGGAGTACCGCGATGATCTGTATTGGGTCCAGTCCTGTTTACATTATAAACCTCTCATTTAGAATCTTTGCTTGATAGACATAACATTTTCAAAATGTTTCATGCTGTTGACACTCGGTTGTATATCACGTTCAAACAGTCAAGACTTGTAAATGTTTCTTTTCACAAAGGTTTTTGTGCTCAAGCAATCAAAGAATGGTCTCACCAAAACTGTCTCAAATTAAATTGCAGTAAGACAAAGTTCCTTCATGTTTCATCTCTGTTTAGAAATACGACTCCAGTAATTCACTTGGATCTAGCCGAAGAACAATTTAAAGCTACCAAAACATGCAGAAATCTTGGGGTAATTTTCGACAATAAGCTTACATTTGACAATTTCATCACACAAAAATGCTGCTCAGCTTCGTTTGCACTCTACAAAATTGTTAAAATTCGTGATTTTATTGATAGAAGTACAACTTAACGTTTTGTTCACGCATCTGTTTCATTTTGTGTCATTGTGTCATTTTGACTTCTGAAATAGTCTCCCTTTTCAAGTACCCCTTCGCCAAATTCAAAGACAAACTATTCAAACTTCAGCAGCACGACTTGTTACACGTACGAGGAAACATGCTTCAATATATCATGTCTTACGTAATTTACATTGGTTACCAGTCCACATTAAGTTAAAGATATTGTTATTAGCCTATAAATGTTTTCATGGATTAGTTCCTGCTTATCTAAATGACTTACTCACTGTAAACAAACCAACACGAAATCTTCGATCATGTAAAAAGAATATGTTTATTGCTCCTCCTATACTGACACGAACATTTGCCCATGCTGCTCCAGTTTTATGGAATAGCCTTCCTTACAGTCTTAGGAATATTAACACCCTAGATAGGTTTAAGTCTGCTCTTAAAACACAACTATTCCAAATGTCAAAATGATTTAAGGAACACAGTAACCTAATTTATCTTTTTCCTAACTCCTTGAAGCGCATAGAGACTTTCTTATGTAGATGTGGTATGCGCTATATAAAAATGGTTTGTTATTATTAATGAATAGAGTCAACACATTTAACAGCCACGGCAAGAAATTTCTTGAATTGTGTAGGGGCTTTAACCTTATTATTGCTAATGGTCGTGTTGGAGTAGATAGACACCATGGTTGTTTCACATGTGCTAATGCAATTTCTATTGATTATTGTGTTGCAACACCAGAATTATTGAATATTTTAAGGACTTATTTGAAGATGACTTTGATACTTTTCTCGCTGACAAATACAATCCTATCATTCTGAAAATAGTGGATGTGAGTAAGCGTACATGTGAAAAGGGTTTTCATGACATCAATGATCATACTTAAAAATCTGTAATACTTAAATGGAACGTGAATTGCGAGAACCAGTTCACGTAAAATATAGACCAATGTGCTGTAGATGATTTGATTGCGGCAGTAGATGGATTTCAGGGTCAAAAGATCAATCAAGAATCTATAGATAAAGTAGCTCGTTTGATGGCAGATCTTTACCTTAATGTGGCTGAAAAGAGTAATATGTTAAAATCTTATAGAAAGAACGGTCGGTTGAAAGAAAAAAAAATAAAAGCAAAAGAAATCTGAAACCATGGTTTGAAAAAAGTTGTGTTGGATTACGTTCTAATAATTTTCGTTAAAACAAAATGAAATTAAAACAAATAAACCTGATGATATTTGCAAAGAACTTCCAAAATACAGGACGCTTTAAATAAAGGACAATATATTCTGCACAGATAGAGTTCGATGCAAATTTTCATAAGGAATTTAGAGGTCTTAAAAAGTTCTTTAAAAAAATCTCAAATAGCACAAACTCTTTACTTTTTCTTTAATTATTGTGAAATTATTTAATATTTTTTTAAAGTGGAATTGTTCCAACGGAAAGGACAATAGGTTTAATTTGCCCACCTTATAAGAAAACGGGGAATCCTGGTGATCGTAACAGCCATAAGGGTAGAACGTTGCTTAGTTGTTTGGCAAGGTATTTACATCAGTTTTGAATGGGCGAATGACTTCTTATCTTGAAGATAACGATAAGATCGGAGATGAACAGGCCAGGTTTCGTATCAGTCATTCTACGTTTGATCATATATTTGTACTTCATACATTGATGGATGTATACCTTTCAAAAAAAAGAGAGAGTTTGTTGTGCATTCATTGTTAATAAGAAGGCATTCGATGTCGTTTCAAAGACTTCTCTTTGGAGTAAATTTTTAAAAAATAATATCGATGATAACTTCTTTAGAATAATCAATCACATGTACAATCAAGCGAAGTGATGTGTGATTACTGGATCAGTTAAATCAATTATGTTTAAGTGCAAGATTCGTGTACGTCAAGGAGAAAATTTGTCTCCTATTTTTTGCGCGTTATATTTACAGGATTTTGAACAGTTCATTTCTGAAAAATTTCTAGGGATAGATATTCTTCCCCGTAAAATTGATACAGCTGCATATGAAAAAAAGTGTTGATATATAAGATGTTTACTCTACATTACGCAGACGAAGCAACAGTCCTTGTAAAATCTGAAAATGAACTTGAACTTGCATTATGCGTTATCTGCATACTGTAAAAGGTTGTTGTTACAAGTAATACTGATGAAACAACAGTAATCATCTTTTCTCGTTGGAAAGTACGGAAGATTCCAATTATTACGTTTGTTAATAACGTTGTTAAAATTAATATGGGTATCTCGGTACCACCTTTAATTATGGTAATTTATTTCGCAAAGTACAGACAAAACAGCTGTAATCAAGCAAGAAGGGCACCTATTGATATTCTCTTGGAGTTATTTGATCAGCTTCTTTTGATGCCTCCGCCACGAAGTGGCCGGAGGCATTATGTTTTCGGGTTGTCCGTCTGTCCGTCCGTACGTCCGTCCCGAATCAGTTTAGGCAATATCTTGAGAACCGCTAGCCAGATTTGCTTCAAACTTGGTACATGTGTGTATTGCATGAAACCAATGAGGTGTGTAAAATAGGGGTCAATTCTGATTGAGGTCAAAGGTCAATGAACTTTGTGAAAAATTGCCCCAAATTGCACTTTTTCACAATAAAGCCAAATCCAAGGATCCAATTCGCATGAAACATGGTACAAAGATGGATTGATACTTGGGGATAGACTGGTGATATTTTTGATAAAATTCCTGAAAGTTCAGAGGTCAAAGGTCAATGAACTTTGCCAAAATTGGCTAAAAACTGCCACAAGCTTTATATTTTCCCAATAAATCCAAATCAAAGGATGCAATTCTCATGAAACATAAAAGATAAATCACTACTTTGGAATAGACGGGTGACATTTGTGATAAAATTCCTGAAAGTTCAGAGGTCAAACGTCAAAGGTCAATGAACATTGCCAAAATTGGTTAAAAGCTGCCCCAAACTTCATATTTTTCACCATAAAACCAAATTGAATTTTGAATTGAATTGAATTTGAATTTGAATTTATTTCCACATATCGTCGGCCTTATGCCAAAAGGGCCTTAACCCGATTTTATTGAGTTATTCACATCACCTTGTAGGTCTCAAGATTCTCTTTAAAATGATGTGCTTCGCTTGTTGAAATTCGATCTATTTATGAAGATAATTATGAATTCCAAAAGGCCCTAATGCGTAAACTCTCATTTTCGTTACGCCAGAAGGGCCGTAACATACGCGGCGTTATGCCAAAAGGGCCCTAACCTGCCGTTATCGCAGTTAGCGCCCTTCTGGCACAAGGATATTGTTTTGTTTCGCAGCACATTTGACTTGCCAGAAGGCCCCAAACATTGATAAAACTGATGTTACGTCCATCAATGTCTTCAAAAATCACCACATGTAAGTAGTTTTTCTATATGAGTATTTTTATTGATATAATGCAGTTGTTGGTGAAGTAAATGTTCATGAATCGTACATTTAGGACACCTCTTTCGTCGTTAATTTTATCACAGTCCCATGCATTGACATACGCGTATTTCAGGTGTTACTCGCAATTCATGCATAGCCATAGGGCCTTCAAAGTTACATACCTAACTTAAATCTTACTCAGAATTCATGAGCTTAATTCATGACATATGTTTGTTCTGATTATTTTGTGTTGTATTATGTATACTTGTGTTTTGAATAGTGTTTCGATTGATATGAATTGGGCCTAGTCTAGACTAGTTCCTGCCACTGGAAAAGTCTAGAGTCTACTGTCTATAGACAGTCTAAAATAAAGCGTAGCTAGATTTAGATAGAGGTTTGATGACAGGACTAGATGACTCATGACTATCATTTTAGAGCTCAGCAAGTTTTTGATTATTGATCCAAAGCTACTCTGAAGTTTGATGGTACTAAGCCCTACTACTACAATGTGCAGTTTGATCTTGATTTTATGGGATATCATTTCTTAAGTCATAGGTTTAGTCTGACCTGCTCTATACAAGATCTGATGTCATTCCTTCCTTTGCATTTCATGTCTTTTTATTTTATTTCATGATAAAACAGTTAGGAAATAGGAAATGAATAATCTGTATGTTTATTTGCCTTTTAAATTCTAAATTACACAAAAAGATAACAATATCAAGATAAAAATATAATATTCTGTGTTTGTTTTGTTTGTATCCAAGGGAAATGGATCCTGACACAGATCTCTTTGTCAAGTGGGCTAGTACTAGGACTACAAGACATCGGATGACGCATCTTCTTCGTCCACAAGATCATCCATGGCATCAACATATTCAACTTGCTTGTTCTTCACATCTGCTCCTTCTCAGACAACTTGTGGTCACCTCTACAAACTGAATGTAAGGAGAAGCAGGTTAAAAGTTAGACAGAATATTTTCAGTGCCAGAGTAGTAGATTACTGGAACTCATACCCAGCAGAAATAGTTGCAGCACCAACGATAGACAACTTCAAGACAAAGTTGGTTAAGTTCTGGTCTACACTACAGTATGTCCACCCATGGGAATAGCCTTTCCACCAAGTTAGCACAACACACTGGCACAAAGTAAAAACAACAGCTAGAGACAGAACCTGAAGTTAGCAACCAGCAGAAGATATTCCTGGAAACAAGACTGCTGAAAAGGCTTTATTTTTCTAGTAGATCCTGTAATAAAATATTCCATTGGCAGTGTCTAATGCTCATTAGACACTGAAACATTATGATCCTTAAAACATATACATGACATCCCAACTTTGCAGGACTTTCTGTGAAGATAGTTACAGAAACAGTCACAGATGTTCATTTGTTAGGATAAAACTCACTTTTAACATCATGTATGAGAGCTGAGAGAAAGAGAGAGGGGCGTTGGGTTAGAAATGCTTAATCTTTTTATATTTATTTTTTTAAGGATGAATGTACCTTGCAAAACAAATATATTGGCAAGAGATATTCCAAATTATATGTATGTGCATTTCCCCATTTGCTCATCAAGCCAGAGTATTATTACAGCATAAATTGTAAATTAGCTTAATTTGATTAATCTTGTTATATGTGATTTCATTCATTATCATCTATTTTAATTTGAATTAAATCTAGACAAAAAGCAAACAAAAGAAGATTACCATAGCTCGATCGTTGGGCTTTATTATTTCATCCTTTCAGAGTTTCCATAACCACATTGAGCTTTGTAATGATTCATTCAAAGAGGTGCATTGGGAAAGAAACAAGATACATTATCATCATTGTTACATCTTTGAGGTTTTTCATTTGTATTATTCTTTAGAAACATGAGACTAAAAGAGATCTGGTTTATTGCAGAGGAATACTTGAAATGAGAAGTACATGTATTTTCACATAAATTACCTCTGAGAAATGTGTTCATGAAGTAATCATCTTGCTCTAGTTCTCGACATTTCATCATTTCACAAAATATCAATTGCTGTCAATTTCTGATTCTTACAAGCCATTTTTCTCCAGTAATGAGTTATTATTACATAGTACAGGTATGAAAAAAAAATGTACATTCACGTTAATCAGTGAAAATTTCAATGAATCGTGCGGTATACTAGTTTCTATTATGTTGTGATTTGTTAAATCTTTCAATGAAAAAAAATACTATAATATAATTGTATGCACCCAACAATTCTCTTTTTCATTTTGTCTTCTTTCTCTCGGCTGTTCTTCCTTTCTTTCATCTTGTTTGTTCTGTCTCAATCAAAATGTACGCTAATACGGGAGATTTATTTGATTTCTGTTTTCACTGCTATTTTGTTTTTACTGTTACCAAATTAAAGAAACTATTAAAGGATTGTGAAGTGACTATTTGTAAGTGAAAACTGTTTTGTAGTATATCATGTCATCGTGATGAAATTATATTGTCTATTTCGCCCGAAGATCTTGCAATTGATTGAAGATACTTGACATAACATGTTTATCCAGCTATTAATGAAAGTTAATAATAAAGTGGAAGATTTATGAAAGATTTATTTATCAAACGAATTGTTACAGTAATTCTTAATATTACATGTATGTACGTTCCAATTATAATATTTTTATAAAATTATTAAGCTCTAATATGATTAAAATGAAATATTTGAAACAAAATTCCTTATCCTGATATACGGGTATGAAAAGCGATGCTTGATTTTAAAGTATGGATTAATGAAATGCTAACGAATTGGTCGCTATTGAAATTAATTTAATAAACTTTTAAAACATATATATTTGTTTTTATGTGATGTATATTGTGTCTCGTGTAGCTGAATTGATTAAGATACAGTATTGAACAAAATGTGATACATGTATTTGCTTTTATAAACTGCATGCACTGTGAGATGCGAAGGAAGCAACTTCAAATTATGACTATTTAAGGGACTTTATTTTTTACGAAGAAAGAAGAAAAGAAGAAAGAAGAAAATTTCAGCTCTCTGTGCAGGTTGTTAACTAGAACTTAGAAACACTAATACATGTAATGATAATTTTAAAAAATAATATCATATCATGATACTACTTGATCATCTTCGTCTTCATCATCATGATCATCATCAACCTTATTGTATTACACTAAAATCACAAGATTTTCTTAGAAGAGCAACACAGAGATCGGATAAGTATTTAATAAGTACTTGTGGAACACAAAAGAGATGTGAATCGTGATGCAAAGACAGAGAGTTTATGTTGAGAAAGTGAATAAAGAACGGGAGAAGATATGTGTAGAGTCATTGTAAGAGTGTAAGTGAAGAAATGAATGAAATAGAGTGGTAAATTGGCATGAACCTCCCCCCCCTCCCCCTCCAAATCTTTATCAAGAAAATGTCCCCCTCCATAATACAATACTTCAATACATGTATAAAAGTGTAGTTTTCACTGCCTGCAATGCAGCTGCATTACAATAGGCCTTCGAGCATAATAAATTCATCGCCTGTAGTTCAAATTTCTGTATGCCAAATGGCCCCTATCGTGCGCATCACACTGTTACGGCCCTTTTGGCAGAGATACGCGCAAATAAGCCTTATGCCAGAAGGGCGATATCGCGCGCGGGCCTGCGTTACGGCCCTTCTGGCACAAATGCGCTACATTCAAGCCACATGCCAGAACGCCCCTAACGTGTTTTTTGTACATAGCATAAAAACCTCTGAATATTTTGCAACAAATTTAGAGTATATCATGTAAAACTTGATAACTTAACACATTTATCGAAATTGACTTCAAAAACAAATACACGACCACACAATTTAAATTTTCAGAGAGGCCAAAACTTTAAACGCGATTATCTCGGAATGGCCAAAAACAGTTAAGGCCCTTCTGGCATAAGGCCGACGATATAAACATAAACATACAACGTACAAATACATGAAATGATTCGTTCACATGCATATACAGATAAATGAATAAAGAGGGACATTAACAAGGTAAATACAATGCATGTAGAAAACAAACATTAGATGACTGCTTGTACACTTCGATAGCAGAAAATTGATAACATATAACAATGTGGGGGGAGCCTATAAAAAAAGCGAAGCTTGTAGGGTTATAGGCTCCCCGTTACAATATATGAGATTATTTAAAGATTTATACATTTATTAAATCAAAATGCCGTAAAGGAAGGGGGGGGGGGGGGAGTTAAAGGTGAAGGGCATACGTATGTAGGAGAAAAAATCTAAGTATCGGGATGTGTGCGATATGCGTCGATTAGGCTGCGCTTTAGCCTGCGCTTGAATGAATAGATGGTTACGGATGACTGCAGTTCACTGCTCAGTGAGTTCCACAGTTGCGGTCCTTGATATAAAAATGTTCTCTGGCGACATAATGTCCGGGTCAGTGGGAGATGATAAAGTCTTGATTGTCTTGTGGGATAGTTGTGTACGTCTTGGTTTCTGCGAAATAAATCAAGGATGTTTTGAGGTAATGTTTCTTGTGCTAGCTGGTACATGAAGGAACTTAGACTTAAATTGTAGAGATCGTGATATTTTAGGACTCGGTTTTGGTAAAATAAATTGTTTGTATGTTCTCGGTAGCCTGTACCACTTATTATTCTCATTGCTCTTTTTTGTAGTAATACTATCTTATTTGTTTGTGACGTGAAACAATTGCCCCATGCCAGAATACAAAAATTCAAGTGTGAAAGCACCAAAGCGGAATAGAGGCATAGAAGTGCGTGTTGAGGGAGAAAGTGTTTGAGTTTGTTGATAATTCCGATGTTACGTGAGACTTTCTTGCATAACTCATTAACATGGAGTTTCCAAGTGAGGGCATCGTCAACGTATACCCCCAGGAATTTAGTGGATTGTACTCTTTGTAAAGTAGTAGTGTTGAATAGAATGGGGTTTGGGAGAAGTGAGAGAGTTTTACTGAATAGCATGTAATTCGTTTTGTCAAGGTTTAGAGAAAGTCTATTTGCATGTATCCAGCTGTTGACGTTTTTTAGTTCTTTATTCATGACATTGACAAGTGTATCGGGGTTTGAATGTGAGAAGAATATATTGGAGTCGTCTGCGAATAATATGAATGATAATAATTTGGAAGATTTGCATATGTCGTTTATGTACAAAATGAATAGTAAGGGACCTAGAATTGAGCCCTGGGGGACGCCGCATGAAACAGTCCTCATTTCAGATTCACAGTGTTTTGTTACTACATATTGTTTCCTGTTGTCTAGGTAACTCCTGAACCACTCCAAAGCCTTACCGCGGACACCGTAATGCGACAATTTATTTAACAATATGCTATGGTCAATTGTGTCAAAGGCCTTGGAGAAGTCCAGGAACACACCAATAGTATGTAGCCTATCATCCAGTGATTTACTTATTTTGTGTATTAGGGTCAGTAGGGCATGTGATGTGTTGTGGTTTTCGCGGAAGCCAAATTGTGTGTCATTAAGAATGTCGTTTTGTTTTACGAAATAGACAAGTCGCTTATAAAGAATTGTTTCTAGGATCTTAGAAAAGGTTGTTAGAAGCGAGATTGGACGATAGTTGGAAAGAAGGGTTGTGTTTCCTTTTTTGAATATTGGTACCACTTTCGCAATTTTCATTTGATCGGGAAATACACCTGTTGTCAAGGATAAATTGAAGATATGATTTAGTGGGATAAGTAGGTCGGGTAGAATTCTTTTCAGTAATGTGTTATTGATATTATCGAAGCCTGGACTTTTGTCGTTTTTGAACTGTGTAACAATGCTTGATATTTCTGCCGCATCTGTTGGATACAGGAAAAGTGTATTAGGATTAGGGTCCGGCATAAAGTCCTTGAAGTCAGTGTTTGTGCGTGGTAATTTATTTGCCAAGTTTGGACCAACATTTACAAAGTAATTGTTAAAATGTTGTGCTATTAATTTCGGTTCTCTTATTGTTTCGTTCTCTAGTATTATTTGGTTACAGTTATTTTGCGGTTTGTTTTTGTTAAGAATGCTGTTCAGAGTCCTCCACGTGCCATTTATGTTGTGTTTGTTGTTGTGAAATTTGTTTGCAAAATAGTCTCTTTTGGCATTTCGTAGCAAAGATGTGAGTGTATTTTTGTACGTAGTATATTTTGCTCGCGTTGTGGGATTAGAGTTGTGTTTATATCTGTAGTATAAGTTGTTTTTTCGGTTGATTGATCTTAGGAGGGTTTTGCTTATCCACGGTGATCTTGGTACTTTCCTGTAATTAGGTTTTCTGCGTATTTGGGCAGGAATTATTTCATCATAAGCAAAGAGTAGGAGTGACATGAACTTTTCAAATGATTCATTGGGGTCTTGCAATACAAGAACTTCAGACCAATCAATTGACCTCAGTTTTTGTTTGAGGGAGTTAATGTTATCATTTGTTAATTTTCTTGTTATATTCGGAGGAGATTTTGATTGCTTCAAGAGATTCGAGACAGTTGTGAATACTGGGAAATGATCGCTTATATCAGATACTAAAATTCCAGACTGGGGAAACGGGTGAACATTTGTGAGAATATGATCTATTAGCGTTGCCGAGTGTTCAGTGACCCGTGTTGGTCTGGCTATACGGGGGACAAGAGAGTGAGAAAGAACAATGTCTATGTAGTCATTTGATGGGCTTTCGTCAGTTTTGAGGAGATCTATGTTAAAATCGCCTGTTAGGAAGCAGGTTTTATTGCACAAGTTTACTTTTGACAGGAGACTTTCAAATTCACTGAGGAATTCATTAATATTGCTGCTGGGGGGTCTATAAATTATACCAATTAGTATTCCTTTATTCCCTGGATTTAGGATTTCAATGAAGAGAGTTTCAATGTGGGGTTTTGTAATGTTAAGATTAGTATGTAGTGTGTAGCTGTGTTGTGTAGATATATAGGCAGCAACGCCACCGCCTCTCGCTGGGCGATTGTTTGTAACTAATGTGAAGCCTGGTAGCGAAATAAGACGGTTATAATGTTCGTTGTCGGTAAGCCACGTTTCTGTTAGACCTACTACGGATATGTTATAGTTTATATTTTCCATTATAATTCGAAGTGCTTCAAAGTTCTTGTTAAGACTTCTGATGTTAAAATGCATTAAAGAGAAGTTGGAGGGGTTGGTATTCAGTATGCCAGCAAGTTGTGTTTGTGTAAAATATTGTATGTTCGTGTCTGGAGTGTCATCGTTTTCGTCAAAGTTATAAGAGAATTGAGGTTGGTGGATATTAAATGATCGGGTTACACATTGACTGTTTTCTACATTCGGCTCTTTTTCAGAGCAGTGAACTGTGTCATCCGTTAGAACTGCTGACGCAAAGTCGCGCGTGTTGAGCGTGAGGAAAGGTAAATTTGATTCACAACGGTTATTCATGAGATAAGACACGCTACGTGGTTGTTAAGTAATGCCCGTAAGTGCAAGTAAATTAAAACAAAAAAAAAAGGGGGGGGGGAGGAAGACTAAAATTGATAGCGTTTAATAAGATATTTGCGCTAAGTTCGAATAAGTGTTTTTTTATAGAGGTTGTCTAAAGAAAGTATATTGGATTAGTGATAATTACGAATAAAAGGGAAGTTGGTATTGATATTTATCTACGAGGTACATGATATTCATGTAGACACACAATCTTGCTAGTCAAATATTGACAATATTAACACATTATTACTTGGGTAACAAGCATCATTCAAAAGCTGATATGCGAAATGCGTGACAAATTTGCAGTGGAACATGAACAAGTGAGCATGCATTTCCAGTGAAAATTCAACAACAGTGGGATAACAATGTATTTCGGATCATTTCACCTTGACATGTTGAATGAGCGCTCTTCGCATTAATTCAATCTGGTTTGTTGAAAGACTGTCCGTGATTGCATAACAGAAAATTGGCATTTTGCCGGTTTGCTGGTTTCATTATTTTGTGTGAAATTGTTTATGTCAGCGTAATCACGGGCTGCCTTGTTACAAGCAGGTACATACAGTTTTTAGATGAATTGTCAGCACAAAATTGGAATAAGTGGTATATTAGAGTACGGGTGATATAATGTAAAATCTACTTGACATGTGCTGAGGGATAGTAAAAGCAATTAGTGAGATAATATATTATTCCTCCATGCATTCTACCGTAAACAAATAGTTGGTGTTTAAAAGTTCAGAGCTGTATACAGACGAACTGCTGTGGGAAAGCCAAAGTAATAATTGAAGGCTTTATTACGTTTTAGGGTAGAACGCATTATGGCGTGTTACACTTTGATGTACAATCAAACCTTTCCTATTCGAATGGAACATTGAGGAAACATTTGACACTTGCAAATGCGTAAATCATTTTTCACGATAAGCATGATAAGCTTGACATTTAGTTTATGATCGATGTGACGCATTGTTAATAAGATACACCAGATTACTGCAACATATAATTATGTGATATATGTGAAGAAAGAAGGAGTACAGTATCGTAACGATAACATAATATCATCATAGTGTTAAAAGAGTGGAGGCCAGCAATCTTGTGTTTCAAGGTAAGAAAACAGAGAGCTAAAATACGAGCTTTACATTTCAAGTATTGACTATTTTTTTTATTATCAATGTACTGCACGGATAAAAAAAAAAACAAAAACAAACAGGAATTCAGGTAAATACAGCGGCATGAGTTTGAAATTGTTCATGTCGCTCGAGGAACCAGATATTTAAACATTGCTCATTATACGAGAGGTAACGTTGGGAAGCGACATTCTAATGTGGATTTGAGCACTTTCGATATACAGTAGTATACGGTCCACGGTATAGTCATGATACTTTAAAATGCTTAACAATATAGACAACATCGGACATAACAAATAGAGTATAATCATGAGATGTGGCTTATGAAGTAGTAGCTTAGTTGGTTTTAAGTGTAGTTTATATATACCATACGGCTATAATTGTGACACTGATATACTCTGTGATCGTCTCTATAATATAAGTTTCGTGATCTGTGTGTGTCGAAGGATGACATTACTACATGAAGAAGATGATATGCTTAAAAATGAGAGATCATGGTACGTGTAGTTTAGGTGGTTACCAGAGTATTCATTGTTTAAACTCATAGGGCACACCAGAGGCGAGACGCCACTTGCCAGAGACAAATCTGAGCTTGGTGCCTGCTCTGTACAGGTCTTGAACAGATGTTGCCCACTTCTGCTTTTCTTTAAGATCACTTGGGGTGAGGTCATCAAGTATGAAGAAGTTCTCACCTTGTAGGGTTTGGCGGGCACGGCGGATGACATCAATCTTGTCGCGGTAGGAGAGGAGTTTCACGAGAATGTGGCGCGGCTTCCCTTGAACTCTCTTTCCATCTCTGTGGGCCCTCTCTACCTTGGTGGTGATTCCAAACTTTGATCGCAAGATGTTTTCTACGATGTTGATCGGGTCGTCAGCTGGGGTGGTGTTCGGCGCGGCCTCGGCGATCCCGACTATGCGGAGGTTGTTTCGTCGGGCGAAACGCTCGTTCTTGTTCGCGTGCGCTTCAAGGTGGATGACCTGGGCTTGTAGGCTGGCGACATTACCTTCGAGGGACGCGATCTTCTTGTCGGCAAGCTCCTTATGTTTCTCTAGGTCGTCCAACCTCCGGCTTGCGAATTCCAGTGAGTCAGCAATATTAGACTCAATCGCCTCAAATTTACTCATAAGGGTCGCAACAGCTTCCGTCAGCATGGTCTCCATGCGGGAGGTCGCGGCCTTCAGGTATTCCACCATTTGTGGTGAAATACCGTCGGTGCTCAGCACTCGTCCAACCCGGTGAGCTTGCCTGGTGTAGCGCCGGCCGTAGCGGCAAGATCACGGTCACGTGACGCTTGCTTGGCGTTCTGCGTGGGTGTTGTAGCAGCTGCCTGAGCCCTGATATTTGCAGCTCGTGTCATCCTCGTAATCTTCTGCTTTTGGCTGCTCATTTTGAGTTGGATGTATAAAAAAATTACTTACGTTTGTGTGTGAGAGTTTGGTAGGAGTAGTTTCCGGTAAAACAAGTTATTTTTTCCCTTTTAATCGGAGCTTGCAGACAACGGTAAAAAAACGTGATTTACTTGACGAGCGCCATCTATTAACAAAAATTCAAAAAATTCAAAAATGCAATTCTCATGAAACGGGGAAATAAGATGGATCACTACTTGGGAATACACTAGTGACATTTTGGTGAAATTCCTGGAAGGCCAGAGGTCAAAGATTAATGAACTTTGCAACAAATTGCTAAAAATTGGCCCCTTATTGATATTTTTCACAATAAACCCAAATCCAATGGTGCCATTCTAATCAAACATGGTACAGAGATGTAACACTTCATGGAGGTAGATTGATGGAAGTTTGGATAAAATTCCTGAAAGGTCAAAGGTAAATGAACTTTGCCAAAAATTAGCTAAGAACTTGCCCCCAAAGCAATATTTTTCGAAATAAATCAAGATGCGATTGTGCAAAACCAACCAAACATGGTGCAAAGATGGATCACTAGTTGGGGGAAAACTGATGATATTTTTGGTGAAAATTCTCAAAGGTCAGAAATCAAAGGTCAATGAACTTTACCCCAAAATTGGCTGATTTTAAACAGACTTAATGCAAGGATGGCTTTAGATGGACTGATTAGATTGGAAGTCAAAGGTCAATGAGCATTGCCTAATGTGGCCAAACATGGAAAAACAGAATATATTTTCATTTCACATACGAATTCAATGGTTCATTGACCACCAAACAGGTTTTCTGAGAATAAATCTAAATAGAGCTAGCAAAGAGGCAGAGGCATATTTATCAACTGCGCGGCAGTCAAATTGCTCTAGTTTTTACCTTTTTTGCTTTACGGAAGCGAAATAAGGGGGTTTGGTATGTTAAAATAACTTGAAACATTTCACATGCAATTTTGTAAACAAATTATGAATGTTAAAACACATACTGCAAATCTTATTATTCTTGGTGAACTAGGGAGACATAAGTTAGGGAAATATGTTGGAAACAGAATGATAATTTTTTGGTGTAATTTTGTCCACAGTGGACGAGGTAAACTGTTTGGCAAAGTATGCTTGATACTAAAAGTACTGTATGATCAAAATATGTACCAATCTTCCTGGTTGAAGAATATAAAAGTGACACTTGAAAACCTCGGTATGAGCAATTTGTGGAACACATGCGAGTCGTGAACGGGCTAAAAATTCTGTAGAACGCCATCTTTTATATATAAACTCTCAGTCTTTGTCGTCTACCATATTTGGGAATTCTCATGCCAAAAGTTATCGAATACTTTTATTTAAAAAGACCTTGCATTTTGAGAAATACTTGATTGACCTCCCCAAAAGAGAGAGAATAATATCATGTAGAGTCAGATGTTCCAAGTACCACTCATCGATTGTCTTTGGGCGATATTCCAATACTCCAAGGAATATGAGGTTGTGTACACTTTGCACTCTTTAATCATTAGGGGACGAACTTCATTATCTATTTGAATGCCCATTTGTTGCAGGCGAAAGAAAGTCAGCAGATATGTTATCAAAACCCAAATACATACAAAATTGAAAAGCTTTTTATTTTTTCAAATCGTACGGTGCGCCTAAATCTTGTAAAACTTTGTAAACAGATAATGGATCAATTGAGATAACTGCACATTTTAATAAAGCTAATTTTTGGTGTATCAATAACAAGATTTGACTATACATGCATTTTCTTGTTGATATTATTGTTTTCTTTTTGTTTAATTTTGTTTTTCATGTTGCAAATAGCTTTAGTTGTTCCGATACATTTTTAATATGTTGTTTTTTCTTTTCTTTTTGTTCCCTCCTCTATTTTTCACATGTTTTTCTTCTTTTAAGGGTTAGTTTGTTACTTTATACTAGACATGATTCTTTATTACGCTTTATGCGATGAGCTTACAGTCACTTTCTATCACTCTGTGCAATGGTATGCCTGAATTGATATCATGATTTATTTTCTGTATATTTATTTTGTAAATATTGTAATACAGATCGATGCCATTGATTATCCTGCCTCTGGGATACGAGCGCAGGGCTCATTGATATTGGTTAACATTTTTCTAATATATTTTTCGGAATACCAAGGATAAAATATTTTAAGGACATTGTATCTTAGGGGAAATATTTTTTTGTGTGTTTATCTTGTGGATGTTTTGGATACCCCCCAACTAGACACAATACAATTTTTCCTAAGTTCGTTGCATTTTTTAAAATGTAAATGTGGAGGTGTACTGAAATATTAGCTCTAGACCAAAATTAGTTTCGATTTTTTTGAGGCCTAACCTCGAAGTGAACCCTAATAACATCGACTGACCAAGTCAATTTGTCTGATCTTGTTTATAAATCTTGTGTATTTCTGTTCTGATCGTTTTGGGATCACTTTGTACAGACTGAGAGCTTAGATCTGAGCTTGATGGACCTTCGGAAGAACGCGTATGCATCACGTGATCTTGGTCTGTTTGTGTGCGGAGCACCCAGTCTGACAAAGGTCCGTCTCAACGAGTGTAGCTTTCACGATGGATTTTTCTCAGCATTGTCATCGAAGGCTTCAGGCACCCAGGTACTATAACAAATGTGACATGATCATGAATATTTTCTTTACGTTGACTAATTATTTTATGAATTTCGCGTGAGTCTACTTAGTGATTGCAAATGTTTATTAATAGTGCTAATAACCCAGATAGCAAAATATCTGGCCCCATTTGGCCCATCTGGGACCCATCTATAGTTTCCACCGTACACCCCGTTTGGGGCCCATATGGGCAAAATACAGTGGAGGAATGATATTTCACATAAGTAATCATACTTGGATAGGCTACATTATACGAACACATAATCCTTATCTTCTCCTCATCCTATCGTATCTTATCCTATCCTATCCTACTCGATCCTATCGTATTTCTCATGCAGTAAACTCACTTTCACATATATAGGCCCTATTAGTACAATTAAAGATGAACAATTTGTTGCAATTATTTTTGTCTGGACTCAGTTAGGTGGCATTTATTTGTTGATAAAACGGTTATTGGAATGTATGCTTAAATATTCCTTCTATCTAATTATATGCCGGTTATCTATTCAAATGTAAACAAATATGACACAAGTCAATAGGCCTAATGAATGCATGAATATTCATGAGCATCTCAGTTATTATGTGGATTCAAGGTGGAAAACCCACATGGGCCCCATATGGGTTTTATATGGCTCAGTCGTTCCAGAAATAATACCACATTGCCCATATACATACCACCAGGGGCCCACATGGTTTTATTATCTGGGTTCTAGGTGGGACAAAACATATGGGCCCCATATGGGTTGAGCATGGTATGATGGGGTGACCATATTTTGCGCACATTTTGGTTTTCTTGACGATTCCAAGACACCTAGATTATAACACACAACGTTTAATGCTGAAAAAGAAAGATAATATCTTAAATAATCACATTTCATTGCCTTGAATTCAAATTTCAGATTAATATCAATGTAGGCTACTGATAATCGTTTGTCTCGCAATGTAAGGTAAACGAAATCGATAAGATCACGACGTTTCGTGTGCAGCTGCAACACTTCGTCAGGTGTGATACAAAATCGTAGTAAGTAGGGGTTTAAATACCCTATGGTCAGTGCAGCGCACTAACTGAAATGTGCTCATAAATGGTCCAATACTAATAGCCGGCGTATCCGGGTACTTGGCCAACAATAGACCGTAGATGCGCCTCGCATTGACCGGCGGTAACAAGTTACCGACAAAGGACAAAAAGGACAAAGCCACAGGCCGGTAATTACGGGCGACCAACAAGTCCAAGCGTCGCTAAGAACAGCACATTGTTGGGCTGTAACAAAGGCTGGCTTTAGACTAACAAAGGGCTGTTTAGGCATATCGAACGGCGGTCGAGTATCATGGCGAGGAGTGTCATGGCGAGGAGTGTCATGGCGGCGTATCGTACGAATCCAAAAATCGGGGATGTCGATCCCGTTGTCTCGATTGAAATTAGGGAGCTTTCGTTATAACCCCGCGGACGGAAACGAGATCAGTGAGCAATTTGTTCTCGCCGTCCGTCCGCGGCAATTCACACGCAGTTTCGCTAAAAGACAGAGAACGCGAACGGCGGTGCGTGTGACGTCATCTGGCACACCCCTTTGCCGGTCGCACGTGCGATTTGCATTACATCATCTGTACGGGCGCTGATTGGCTGCTGTCCTCTACTCGTCGAGGACGAGAAATCTCAGAATTCACGTTCTCGATTCCCCGCGAGGATTCCAGAGCGGGCGGTGGCGCATGCGCAGATCAATCATGGTGTGGGATTACCGTACTGGAATCCGTCCGTCCTCAAAACGAAAGCTCGCTACTGTTGGGATTGAGACGGATATTGATAGCTTCCTTAACCCTACGTGTGTACCAGTGCCGTTCTTGGGAGATGCACTGAACCCTATCCCAGGCATGTTCAGCTACTGCAGAGCTGTCAGTCCGGCGGAGCCTGACATCCCTCTTATGCTCAGAATTTCTTTCAGAAATCGGTCGGGCAGTTTCACCGATGTACGAACGGTCACACCCTTTGCAAGGGATGTTGAACACGATCCCGTCCCGTCTGTGTTGAGGGATAGGATCTTTGGGGCTTGTTAGTTGTTGTCGGAGGGTGGTATCTGATTGGAAAACCGTGCAGATGCCATGGCTTTCCAGGCGGCGCCTGAGTTGTGGGGACACTCGATCAACGTAAGGCACCACCCCACATCGGTGAGGAGAGGGCTGGTGAAGTGTCTTTTTGACAGAGCATCACGCCTCGTGACAAACCCACAACAGCCAAGCAAAGAGCGGACTCGTGTCCGCAATGCCCTGAGTCTCAACGGTTACCCACGCCGTCTCATACATAACACCAAGAAGAAAGCCCTAGAATAAAAGGATCAGAAGGAATACAAGTCGTTCGTAGTCTTGCCTTACGTTGATGGTGTGTCCCCAAAAGTCAGGCGCAAGCCATGGCATCCGCACGGTTTTCCGATCAGATACCACCCTCCGACAACAACTAATTGCAATAAACCTCACCACAAAAACACAATTTCCTGGAAGATCACTAACGCACTGCTGTTAGGTCTAGATAATTGATGCATGGCAGCTTCGCCTAGGGCTTAAACACGGGAGTCAATGCGAAAGGAAACACAGCGCGCAATCGTGGTTAACTACAAAGAAATATTAAGTGCACACTACGCGCGTATTTACGCTTGTCATAGACGCGCTGATACCAAGCTCTATAGACCTACGTGTTAACTTCGGACTGTGATTATTTTTCATGCTTTTTCACCTGAAAATAGGCGAAATGTTGAGGTAGAATGAAATATTAGCTGTAGATCAAAATTAGTCTCGTTTTTTTAGGCTTAACCTCAAAGTAAACTTTGAATAATATTTACTGACCATGTCCATCCGTGTGCGCTCTTGTTTAAAAATCTTGTGTATTTCTGTTCTAATCGTTTTGTAATCTCTTTATACAGATCGAGAGCTTAGATCTGAAAAGCATGTACCTTCAGATGAACGCGTCTGCATCACGTGATCTGGGTCTGCTTGTGTGCGGTGCACCATGTCTGACAAGCGTCCGTCTCTCTTCGTGTAGCTTTCACGATGACTTCTTCTCAGCATTAGCATCGAAGGCTTCAGGCACACAGGTAATATAACAAGTTCAACTAATTGATACATAGTTCATTTACAAAATAATGTTACATTGATTTGATCTCACATATTCCATGTAATTGTACGTTCTAGGACAACTAACGCCTGACAACTACCCCCGGACAACTACCTCCGGACTACTACTCCCTGGAAAACTACCCCCTTACGAAAATTAGCCACAAGGACAATTACCCCCAGGAAATTTACCCCTAGGACAACTATCCCCAGACAATTATCCTTAGAACAATTAACCCCATTTCCCACCCCTACACCCCTCGGCAACTAGCCCCTCCCCCAACTGGACTGTTGTGAGATGGGGAAGGGGGTTGATTATTCTATGGGTAATTGTCTTGGGGTAGTTGTCCTGGGGGTAATTGTCCTTGTGGCTAATTTTCGTAAGGGGGTAGTTTTCCAGGGAGTAGTAGTCCGGAGTTGTCCTGGAGGGCAGTTGTCCGGGGGGGGGGGGTAGTTGTCCTTGGGGTTAATTGTCTTGGGGATACTTGTCCTGGGTGGTAATTGTCCTTGAAGTAGTTTTTTTAGGGGGTAGTTGTCCAGTGGGTAGTAGTCCGGTGGCGGGGGGGGGGGGGGGGGGTAGATGTACAGGGGGTAGCTGTCCGGATATGGTGATTGTATAGTGAGTTATCCACAAACCACGGCATCTACCCTTAAAACAGGCCCCTGCGTATTTGTGCTCAGTGCGCGTTATTGAAGTCTGGATGCGTTATTGTGTATTAATTACGCCTAAGTAATCAAAATGCATGATGTTAGGGAGAAAAAAATGACAAAATGTGCACATATTTGACAATTGCACATTTTCGTTTGAAATATTTGTTTTTAAACTTGCGATCTTACTTCCGTTTTTTGTCGATTGCATAAACTTTCCCGTATTTGTTTTTCACTTTACTAGAACGAGCATGATAAGGACGAAATACTGGTAAAATTACGGCACTGTACTCGTTGGATTAACGGAGATACTAATAGCTCATTATTGGTAGGGCCGGTTTCAAGGTTCAGAAATGTGAATGTGCGACGTATCCGGAGCGCAATTTCTCCGAAACTTTATCGTTGATCTTCAATCCCACTTTTTTTTTTTTTACAGATCATAGCTAGGCTGATTTGTGAGTGAGATTTCAGTATTTTACCTGCTCATTTTGACGTGAAAATATTCAAAAGAAATCAAGGGGGGGGGGCGGTTTGAGGCACCAACATCATACTATAAAACAAGTTTAGTAAGTTCATAAATACTTGATTTAAACACGTTGCGTTCACTATATTTCATGTGTGAGTGTTGTTAGTGGTTACAAATGTGTATCAATAAGGAAAACAAGATAGAGTACTCGCAGCTTGAGGAGCGTTTGATTCATCATCATGATCTCCCATTTCATCTTCATCGATGTCACTATCTGGTCTACTAAAAGAGCTAATACTCTCGTCTTCAAGTTCTTCTTCAAAATTGACGATCTCGAGATCTAAATCGAGGTCCAACTCTTCCATTGTTGAAGTCTAAAAATAGTTCGCGAAACGTAATTTTCTGTTCGGTACGTATGCAGTTTAAACACGAAAGATGATGATCGATTACAAGTGATCGATTTTCAAATGAAATTATGGCTATTCAGTTACGTCACTCAATTTGGTCTGTTTTACGGTACGTAAATTTAGCAGATTTCGAGAGGGAATTTGAGCAGTTTTTGTTTGGATATTTCTGCGCTCCTGATTTTTTTTTAAGATTTGGGATTAGCGTTATAATGATCATTAAGTCATAAACTTTACAATGATATCAAATTCAACCGTATTCATAATCAATGAATACCAACTGTAACATATACTGTACTTCAAATTATACACATTTACACAACAAATGTTAAACCATGAAGCCAGATCCTCCAGATGTGGAGTTTGATTTGATGAGCTTTCATCCAAAATTGGTTTCAGGTATTCTGAGGCGGAACCTCAACATAGACTTTGAATAAAATCAACCTGGTATCATGTCAATCTTAACTATTTTTTTACGCCACTGTTGCATTTGTGCACTTGTGGTATGCAAAATTCTTATTTGTTTTTATCTGACAGATAAAGGGTTAAGCCCAATAGAGCAAGAATAAATTTGTCATATATCCTCTTGATTTCGCTGGACAGATTATGAAAAATTCACAAAAGGCATATGTACTACTTTTGCTCTTCACAAAACTGATAAATTAGCAATATGATGAATACGCAAACTCCTAAGCGCTGAGATCATGCATTTTAACGTGTCACCTTGATGTATGTAACAGCATCCAATGAGAGATTTCGGCTTGTCAAGTACAACATACGCAGGTTGTGCAGAACTCTGCAGCTCGTTGTAAATATCATGTTCGAAAACAAAAATCTGTCTCCCTTATAAGAGACTTACATTGGCTACGCGTTTATCCTCGTCTTTCATCCAAAATTGTGTTGTTGGTCATGAAGTGTTTTTTTTTTACAATTTCGCACCATTTTATTTAATTTCGTTGTTATAAAATCTTGATTTCAAGGGGAAAATGTATTTGTAATTCCACCAGTTCTGACCAGGCCGTCTGGTAAACGCAGCTTCGCACACCTGTACTGCCACAAGCTTAAGGAATAATCTTCTGGAACTAAGAAAGAAATATTTTATTCATACATTTTAGATCGCATTAAAGACGCATTTATTCAAATTGGGTGCATTTTCGTTTGAACACACATGCCGTACCACGTATATCTTACTTTTTTCTACATTGCAGAGAAACATATTTGATCACTGTGTGCTATGCGCTATATATTAGAACCAGTACATATCATCATTATCATTCAGCAAAACACAAAATATTGACATTTATGCTGATTATTTTTCATGAAAATGCATTGGTTTGTCGTGGTAGAAGGCAGTATCTCTCTTTTGCCACTATTAAAATGGAACGATATTGCAATGTTACAACAATCACCATTGATTACATGTTGTGTGTTATGATTGCAGGCTGCTGGTGGGGACAGCACCCCACCATGCTCGCTGACCAGGCTGACGGTAGATAAGGTGACACTGTCTAAGTGGACGTATGGCGACATGGGCGCTGTGTTCCCGTCCCTGAAAAGAGTCACCCTGGTGGTGCATGGCGGGAGATCCTATGGCATTGATCTGCCAGCCCAGCTCCAGCTACCCGGTGTCACAGTACTCAACGTCATACCTGGGCAAGGCAGTGCAGACATAACACGTCGTGAAGCCGCCTACCTAGAGAAGCTACCCACAGTCTTCCCTCATCTCCTTAAGCTGACTGTCACTAACTACAAGTGGAGCAGCGATGGTGCTCGATCATTGCTGCGTTCACTCTCCAGTCATCCGCATCTCAGGGTTCTCAGGTAAAGCCGTGTGATTAACAGTGCATATGTCCTCATACACTCTCTATAATACAGCCAGGGGAATGGATAACTGGGGGAGGGAAGGAGGGAGGGGGGACAATCACGCCCCTGCCACACACACACACACATTTCCTCTCTTCAATGATGTATAACCATATTTTTTGTCGTACAAGTAATAGTTATAATATTCTACATTATCAAAACTTTAAAAGCAATGAATTAAAGCATTTTCACTAATCAAATCAGACAGTTTGATAGATACATTGGGTGCACGGCGGGCGCTAATGCCTGATCTCTAGGCCCGTAAAACAACACGATGTGGATGACTGTTCCTTTGAGTAACCCATTGTTGGCTTGTATGAAACGTGTTGACGGCGATTGATAACTTTGAACACGTATCATGATCCATATTTCGAAAGCCCGCTCTTTCGTATCCATTTTTTTGTCAGTTTTGTCAGTTAAGTTTATATGACTCTGCTATGACCAATGCATTACTGCATTGCTGTATTACTGCAGCAAATATCTTTCATGCAGTATTGCCCCTGGAGTGATGAATATTGCCAATCACAATAAAATCCATGTTTTTCATTATTTAAAGTATTTACACTCCAGCAAACATATAAAATCATATTTTGGTTTTTCAATTTGAGAGATAAGTAGTGTCATCGGTGCTCGCTTCCCACGCGAAACATGGACCCAGTAAACAAAAGGAGATGGGCATTTGTGTGAATAGCCCATTGTTGGTGCTTATGCCTAGTCATATTGGGAACGGGACGGTATTGTTCAATATCAAATTCAGACAGAAAAAAGGTGTAGCTGAGCCGGCGCAGAGCGGTCTTGAAATGCTCCAATGACCCCCTTCAGACAGCCCAGAATTCGCGTAGCAGCTACACCTTTTCGCCGTCTTAAACCATTCACACAGCACCCAAAAAGGCGGAGTCGTTGCCATAGCACCGGATACGTTCCACTGCTCCATGCACGGCGATACCGGAACAGGAAGTGTGTTTCACGCATTGAATTGTTACTGGCGTATACGCAAGTAACAATGCAATGCGCGACCTCGATCCACTTCCTGTACCTCATTGCGCGCGTGATACGTTTGTTGAAATCATGGTGCAGTCTAGGTCAGTATTAGCATGCTTTCGTTTTCGACGACTGTGCAGAGTGCGACAAAACCACTTCCGTACCGTCGGGCGTACGAAGTGTCCGTCCTGCGGATAACTCGTTTCGTTTTTCAGGACGGCAACAACACACTGGCCAATTTGATCACGTGTGCATCCAGCCAGCCGGAGTATGGGCAATGGGCATGGCCTGGCGCACCGGTAGCAGAGGAAAGCCTAGGCCGGCCAAACCCGGAGAATAGCACGGTGAACATTGGGCGGAAAGACCCACGCAACATGTAAACATCTTTAAAAACTTTCTTTATTAGAAAGACCATAATCAATCTGATTTCATCCAACATGACTTGTGCAGTCATTTGTTCTGCCTTACTTTGTAATATCGTCACATATTCGAATAGAAACTTACGGAATGCATAGCTCAGTCTACCCTCGGAAATCTTCGTGCAGCAAAATTAATGTGCGAATTCATTCGTATACAGCAAAATCAGGTTGGGTCGGCCGGCTTGACGTGTATACGTTGTCGTTTTCGGGGCGACGGTAAAACACCCCGAAAACGGTCGCACTCGATGGGACGACGGACAGGACGGGAGATTTGAGCATGCGCAGATAGGTCCATTCTGATTTTTACAGTCGCACTCTGCACCGTCGTCGAAAACGAAAGCACGCTATTATTGTTACGCGCCATTGTCTTCGTTTTTTGCGCGGAAGTCGTTAACTCTGACCTACGGCGTACGCATCACTGCGCAATGAGTAGCAGCGCCGGCGTAAGTCATTCAGACAGGAGGTGAAGCGTAGCAGCTACTCCTTTTCGCCGGCTCCAAAACACTTCCGGAGGTGGTTCAGAGCGGGCGTGCTTAATACACCTATTCGCCGGCGTAAACCATTCAGACAGAAAGTGGAAGTGTAGCAGAGCCGGCTCAGCGCCGGCGAATTTGGGCTGTCTGAAGGGGGTTTAGGTATCATATATTCTTACAGAGCAGCATTTTGAAATGCCGCTCTTTTACCTTAAGTTCCAATCAATATCTTATACGAATATAGGCCTACATGTAGAGTCTATCCTGTTCATGCAGGCACTTTCCTATTAAAAACGGCGTGGCCTAACTCGAAATGAAATTTATGTGTTACCTAGGCCTAAGCATCAAATCCTTTTACGCCATAAGGACTCATTCAGTTATGCGCATGGCCATACGGATTGCGATCGCGGATGTAAGTACGTACGTACATGTAGGTAAGTTTGCATGAAAGTGAGTAAATGAGCCAGACTTTGACTCTGGCTTGTAGTCTGGTAAGTATGTCATTAAAGATGAATCCTAAACGACATTTTTAACGAATCAACATCATCTTTTACCATTAGAAAGATAGAAGAAATGCGAATCGACCCTTTGGAACTAAGGTAACCGATATCAAAGAGAGTGTGTACTGATTAACAATCGGTCGCGTTTACTAAAAGTGGAATTTTACGTGTATATCACTCAGGTTTTTGCTCAGAAAGGTATCTGTTTGACCCCCAAACGCGAATACAATAGACACGTGTGCGTTGATCTCAAATATGAAATATAAATAACTTACATGTAGTATTATCATCATCACACCAGTTGAACTACGACTGAAAGTTAACACCTTATTCACAAATTACAAAAATGTGCACAAAATGTCAAAGTTTCAACAAATTCCATTAGAGTACGCGCGCGACGAAAACACCCGCAGACTTAGTTTTACAAAGGATTTGATATTTACGGATATTGTCCCTCTCCCCCCCCCCTTCTTCGTCAAAATAAGGTATTATATATTATAAGGGAGGAACATGACCTCACAATACTTCGAATACCTTCAAATAGCAAAATGTCATCACAATCACAATCACATGTAGCAGACCACCGATTAGGGACATAACACTTATCCTAACCTTCACTGACCTTACGGGAATTTTCTCCAAGACCCAAAGTTTCCCTTGATATAATAGTATGTGGCTCTGCATGTTCATTGAAACCACACAGAACATTAAGCCGATTATGTGAGACAAAATGAATGGCATTGCACAAACTAAGATACAAAGTTACAGAGTTGACACATCTTTTGGCGGTTGCTGATAATATGAGACACACGCAGTTTAAGAACACGACAGTGCCCATCTTACCAATTGAAAATACAGATTCGTTATACTGTAGTAGGGGATACACCCCCGTTTATTGGAGTTTTATGTGATTTTTTGAGTCCACATCATTCAGTGGGACGAAAACAAATTGTGAGCAGAATTATATTGATTATGTCTGTCGAGTTGATCTTGAACGGGTCGTTTGAAAACTATAAATTACAGAGTTGGGAGCCCCAAATACGAAATAGCGCGCCCAAGTCGCAGCTTTTAGTACCGTGCAGTGATGCGTTGAGTCGTACGTAAATGAATATAAACCACGGTCGCTACGTTTCAAAAGTAAACATGGATAGTTATTCATATTTACTGAAATGGTTTGTGAAGCTATAATAACGCAATTTAATACACATTATAGTAAGTTTATCCCGCTGATTACTGCCGAGCTTCATTATGTTTTGGAAAGGGCTTCCCCAACACAAATGAAAAGTCCTCGTTAACCAACATTATGATTACTGGAATTTTTTACTTTATGATTAATTATGCAGCCACAACTGAGTTTACACTTAGGTTAGTACTTTCTTTGCGGTTTGCAGATCGAAAATCTATGGTGCTAGGATTGATATTCTATCTTTTCATATTCTACTATAATAACATACATGACATTTGTGTGTGTACACGCAGTGTGTCCACACCCTCCATAACCTTGAACTTATAGCTTAGCTTATCCTACCATAGAGACAATATTCATTTCTTCCAATCGAACTGTCCACATATTTCTCTCTGTCATCAATAGAGCAATAATGAGATTTACACTTCATTAATCATTTCCGTCTTCTTGTGATATTTGTTTCTGTTCACAGGATCATGAGATGCGGACCGGATGCGCTCCTGGACTCAGTTGCCGAGGAGGTCAACCGGGCAGGAAGAGTGAGAGTAACGGTAGATCACAGCAAACCAGAAGAGGTATGTCACTTAACATGTGCATCGTTATTATTCACAACATACCATGTATGGAGCACTGGGGGGGGGGGGGGGGGGGAGGTGTGTGTATGGGGGGGGGGAGGTGTGTGTGTGGGGGGGGGGCAAAATGTTAACACAGCATACACCCAGGGAGGGAGCAAACTCCGTTTTTGTTGGTCCACCTGACATGGGCTGCTGTAAAAGGTCGTTGGGTATCAATGTGGGGGGGGGGGGGGGGCAAACGTTAACACAGCATACACCCAGGGAGGGAGCAAACTCCGATTTTGTTGGTCCACCTGACATGGGCTGTTGTAAAAGGTCGTTGGGTATCAATGTGTTCAGGAGACCAGTCTGCACATTTTTTTAGGTGGACCACTTTTGCGATATGCTGCTGGAAAGAAATGGCAGCCGTTTTTCAAAATTGCCGCCTTTGAAATGTAGTATTGACCACTATTGAATGTCAAGAACATTTTAATCTACTATTATTTTAAAGCGGTACAGCTTATTTCAGGACTCAGTGAAAATAGAAAGTATAGGCATAAAAACATACATTAAAATACAACATGTATTTCAGGCGGGTTCCTCACTTGGAGATTGTCACCTGCATCAGGCTTGTGTATGTATAAATGTTCTTTAGGAACACCCTTCTCTTTACCAAACAGTATGATAACGCAGACATGTAACCAATTGTAATATGGTCGAAATGTATACACAAGGGGTCCATAATGGACACAAGGAGCATACATACCCAATATAGGGTTTTACGTGTTGAACGTATGGCAGAGAAGCTGATATGGACTTATACTATAACTTCACTAACACTAACTAAACACTACACAAAAAGTAACTCCCCCTTTTTTAACAACTGCATATAATTATAACTTTTTAACCAGGAGGAAAAAAATAGGCGAAAATTATATTGATCGGTCTAGTCATCATGCATGAGTGAGCAAACGTAAAAGGCAAACATGTGACTTTTCAAAAGTCACAAGGCTGATTGTTTATGCCGTGTTAATATTACAATTATTGCAATTTTTATTTTTTTTTCAAATTTTTACATTTTAAAGTATGTTCACTAAACTATGACACGAAAATTACTTTTTATTATCACATACACAGGTTAGTTACATCTTTGTTTTATTGTTACACAAAAATAAAGGGCTCAAAAAATCAAATTCAAGAGGGTTGAGTATTTTTTTAAACGGTGGTCACTCAACCAGAACAATGAGTTAAGTGTCGGGATAGGTGTTAGTGCGTCGAGAGATGGGTGATAAACAATGAAAGGACATAAGTTATGCACCAGAGATAGAATTCATAAGACAATTCATATGACAGAATCCCCAAATGACCCTTCTGACTTTTGAAAAGTGACAATTGTGCCTTAAATGTGTGCTCACTAATGCACGACAGAGTTTATTAATATGGTTTACACACGGAAGAAGTCATTAATTAAATGTACAATCCTGCCAAGTTATGTTGCTCAAAACCCCTTCGGTAAAACAGTTATGCTATTTCACTTGGAGGCGGGGGGACCTCCTCTTGTTGTTGTGCTTTGATAAGCACTGTAATTTGTTTTTTGTTAACATCATGCAGAGCAGATGCTTGACCAGACTTCTGACAAGTTCCATCATTCCGTTATCTACTTCCGGATATATGAATAATTTGGGAAATATGATAAAAAGTCACATTCTTAGCATCGGGTTCTTTGCCCAGCAAATATGGTACCATCTTGTAGGAAATATCATCCACTTTGATATGATGTCGCATATGATGTGGGAAAATGTTTTATTCCAATGGTATCTTAAATAGTGGTCACAACTACATTTCCACGATCGCCATTTTGGAAATTGCTGCTATTTCTTTCCAGCAGCATATCGCAAACTACGATAGTCCACCTACAAAACGTGCAGACTGATCTCCTGAACACATTGATACCCAACATCCTTCTTGCACCCTTGGTAACACAAAATAAAACATCGAATATGTGTTCCCAGGTCGAAATTCCCATAGAAACGTAGAAACCAGTAGAGACCGTCTACTGGTTTCTACTGGTTCAGTAGAGTCTACTGGTCTGAAGAGGAACTACGAAATCAAACCAGTAGAAACCAGTAAAAAACCAGTAGAGTCTAATGTGTTGAAGACCAGTAGAAACCAAAAGAAACCAGTGAGATCTAATGGTTTGAGAAGGAGTGTGAAAAAAACAAAGTCAAACCAGTAGAAACCATTAGAGACCAGTGGATTCTAATGGTATTGAAGACCAGTAGAAACCATTAGAATCCACTGGTCTCTAATGGTTTTTACTGGTTTGATTTTTTTTTTTTCACACTCCTTCTCAAACCACTAGATCTCACTGGTTTCTATTGGTGTCTACTGGTCTTCAATACTCTTAGAATCCACTGGTCTCTAATGGTTTCTACTGGTTTGACTTTGTCTTTTTCACACTCCTGCTCAAACCACTAGATCTCACTGGTTTCTATTGGTTTCTACTGGTTTGACTTTGTTTTTTTTACACTTCTTTTCAAACCATTAGATCTCACTGGTTTCTATTGGTTTCTACTGGTCTTCAATACCATTAGAATCCACTGGTCTCTACTGGTTTCTACTGGTTTGACTTTGTTTTTATACACTCCTTTTCAAACCATTAGATCTCACTGGTTTCTATTGGTTTCTACTGGTCTTCAATACCATTAGAATCCACTGGTCTCTAATGGTTTCTACTGGTTTGACTTTGTATTGTTAACACTCCTTTTCAAACCATTAGATCTCACCGGTTTCTCTTGGTTTCTACTGGTCTTCAATACCATTAGAATCCACTGGTCTCTAATGGTTTCTACTGGTTTAACTTTGTTTTTTTCACACTAATAGAAAGTAGTGAGATATAATGTTTTGAAAAGGAGTGTGAAAAATTCAAAGTCAAACCAGTAGAAACCAGTGAGATCTAATGGTTTGAAAAGGAGTGTGAAAAATACAAAGTCAAACCAGTAGCAACCATTAGAGACCAGGGAATTCTACTGGTAATGGAGACCAGTAGAAACCAATAGAAACCAATAGAAATAGAGATGCTCATGAATATTCATGCATGTATTTACGTGTCCTAATTTTGTACTTTTAAATAGATAACCTCCACCTAACCAGATAAAAGGAATTTTACCAAGTAATTATTTCAAGTTTAAACATAAAATAGTGAATGTCACCTACTTAAGTGAAGACAATAATGATAACAACAACAAAAATGATCTTCTTAAATGTAAGTTGTAGTAACCAATATCTTATGAACCTTATAACCGTACTGCTATATATATGAAAGTCTGTGAAGGAAAGGGCAGGAATTAGGATAGGTATAGGGTAGAATAGGAATAAACATAGGATAGGATAGGATTAGGTTAAAACGATAAAGATATATGCCATAATTCGGATTATCATATACTAAATTGAAATCGATCTTTCATCAATATTTTTAATTTTGATTCCTATTGGTCTCCTGATGGCCCCAGTAGGTATTCTACTAGTTTCTACTGGTATTCTGATGGATCCAGGAGAAATAGCTACTGGTTTCTACTGGCACTCTACCGGTATTTTTCTAATGGTTTCTACTGGGAATCATTTCACTTTCCATATTCAAAGCAGTAGAAAAATTTCAGTAGAAACCAGTAGGAAGCTCTATTGGATCCAGTAGAGATTCCTACTGGTTTCTACTGGTCTTCTACTGGTCTTCTATTGGATCCAGTAGAGCTTCCTACTGGTTTCTACTGGTCTTCTATTGGTCTTGTATTGGATCCAGTAGAGATTTCTACTGGTTTCTACTGGTATTCTACTGGCATTTTTCTAATGGTTTCTACTGGAAATCATTTCACTTTCCATATTCAAACCAGTAGAAAAATTCCAGTAGAAACCAGTAGAAATTCTAATGGTTTTTCTCTACTTGTTTCTACTGGTTTTTCGTTCTGGGTTTACTTTTCTTTCAATGACTACATGAGTATACTGTACTTAACCTGCATGTGATAGTAGTACATGTCCAATTAATTATTCTGATGACTTACTTTAGAAGAACAACACCGGAATGACATCAAGTTCGTGTCAACATATTTAAGCAGGGCAATTCAACTACATATGCACGTTGTGTACTGCTAGGACTCATAACAATAACACACATATATTTTAATCGTAAAAAAAAATCTTATAAACGTATTTTAAGAAGCCCGTAGCAAACGTTAAATTACGATATCATCTATAAAGATGTATTGAATTGTATTGAATTGAATTTGAATTTATTAACAACTTCAACATCATCAAAAGCAATACAAAAAACTTGTATGTACTTGACTGAATTAACAAAGAAAGAAAGAAAGAAATTATCAAACAAAACTGGCATGAATGTAACAATGGATGTAGAAATAAAGCATATTACTTATGATGCAGCATTGTACACAATTTTATACATAAGTGAATGTTGTTAATGGGAATCAGAAGTTAGCACAAGTGCTAGTCGAGCCTAATTCCTTTAATTCATTAGTACGGCGGTAACAATAAAAATTATCTTTGGCTACTGATTGCTTAAGCACTAGTACATGTAATGATAATGATGAATACATGTATAAAGAAGTATGCATGTAAATTATTGTAAAAATCTCTTAGATATAAGAGTAATATCTTATCAACTATACTTGACAACTACTTTAAGTCATACTGCTGTAAAATTTGAAAGAAAAGGAAGAATAATCTAGACATCTCATACAATCTGTAGATACTATGTGTGATATATCTCTAAAACAATTTAACAGTACTTACTGAAATGATTATAATACCAAGTGAACATTGAACTTCCGCATATCTAAAGAGATTGGCGTACATGTGTATGAATATAAGGTATAAACTACCAACACCAATTAGGTATATTCGTATTCTAGATGAATATGTAAAAGCATCCCTTTCCCAATCCCAAGTATCAACTATTCCTCGAATCATTGTCATATCAAGAGCAAATATGTAACCAAATGTATCGTTTTAATTTTACCTGGAAAGGAAAAAAAAAACTTCTTTTAATGCTCCCAATGGAATGATTAAATGTCACTTCCTCTCATTTAGCTCTCTACGACAGGGTGCTATGTTGGAGTTACAACGTGTCATGTTATTTCTTTCATAGGTTTGGGTCTATGACAGAGAGGACGAGGAAAGTGATGATGAAGACATCAGCCATTATGACCCTACTGCTGGGGTACCAGGATCCACTCATGTCAGCCAACATGACCCTACTACTGGGATACCAGGATCCACCCATGTCAGCCAAGATGACCCTACTGCTGGGGTACCAGGATCCACTCTTGTCAGCCAAGATGACCGTACTGCTAAGATACCAGGATCCACTCATGTCAGCCAAGATGACCGTACTACTGAGGTACCAGGATCTACTCATGTCAGCCAAGATGACCCTACTGCTGGGATACCAGGATCCACCCATGTCAGCCAACATGACCCTACTGCTGGGGTATCAGGATCCACTCATGTCAGCCAAGATGACCCTACTGCTATGGTACCAGGATCCACTCATGTCAGCCATGACGACCATACTGCTGGGGTACCAGGATCCACTCATGTCAGCCAAGATGACCCTACTGCTGGGGTACCAGGATCCACTCATGTCAGCCAACATGACCCTACTGCTGGGATACCAGGATCCACCCATGTCAGCCAAGATGACCCTACTGCTGGGGTACCAGGATCCACTCTTGTCAGCCAAGATGACCGTACTGCTAAGATACCAGGATCCACTCATGTCAGCCAAGATGACCGTACTACTGAGGTACCAGGATCTACTCATGTCAGCCAAGATGACCCTACTGCTGGGGTACCAGGATCCACTCATGTCAGCCAAGATGACCGTACTGCTAAGATACCAGGATCCACTCATGTCAGCCAAGATGACTCTACTGCTGGGGTACCAGGATCCACTCATGTCAACCAAGATGACTCTACTGCTGGGGTACCATGATCCACTCATGTCAACCAAGATTACCTTACTGCTGGGATACCATGATCCACTCATGTCGGCCAAGATGACCCTACTGCTGGGGTACCAGAATTCACTCATGTCAGCCAAGATGACCCTACTGCTGCGGTACCAGGATCCACTCATGTCAGCCAATATGACCCTACTACTGGGATACCAGGATCAATTTATGTCAACCAAGATGACTCTAGTGCTGGGGTACCAGGATCCACTCATGTCAGCCAAGATGACCCTACTACTGAGGTACCAGGATCTACTCATGTCAGCCAAGATGACCCTCCTGCTGGGGTACCAGGATCCACTCATGTCAGCCAAGATGACCCTACTGCTGGGTTACCAGGATCCACTCATGTCAGGCAAGATGACCCTACTGCTGGGTTACCAGGATCCACTCATGTCAGCCATGGCGACCGTACTACTAGGCTACCAGGATCCACCCATGTCAGCCAAGATGACCTTACTGCTGGGGTACCAGGATCCATTCATGTCAGCCAACATGACCCTACTGCTGGGATACCAGGATCCACCCATGTCAGCCAAGATGACCCTACTGCTGGGGTACCAGGATCCACTCTTGTCAGCCAAGATGACCGTACTGCTAAGATACCAGGATCCACTCATGTCAGCCAAGATGACCGTACTACTGAGGTACCAGGATCTACTCATGTCAGCCAAGATGACCCTACTGCTGGGGTACCAGGATCCACTCATGTCAGCCAAGATGACCGTACTGCTAAGATACCAGGATCCACTCATGTCAGCCAAGATGACTCTACTGCTGGGGTACCAGGATCCACTCATGTCAACCAAGATGACTCTACTGCTGGGGTACCATGATCCACTCATGTCAACCAAGATTACCTTACTGCTGGGATACCATGATCCACTCATGTCGGCCAAGATGACCCTACTGCTGGGGTACCAGAATTCACTCATGTCAGCCAAGATGACCCTACTGCTGCGGTACCAGGATCCACTCATGTCAGCCAATATGACCCTACTACTGGGATACCAGGATCAATTTATGTCAACCAAGATGACTCTAGTGCTGGGGTACCAGGATCCACTCATGTCAGCCAAGATGACCCTACTACTGAGGTACCAGGATCTACTCATGTCAGCCAAGATGACCCTCCTGCTGGGGTACCAGGATCCACTCATGTCAGACAAGATGACCCTACTACTGGGGTACCAGGATCCACTCTTGTCAGCCAAGATGACCGTACTGCTAAGATACCAGGATCCACTCATGTCAGACAAGATGACTCTACTGCTGGGGTACCAGGATCCACTCATGTCAACCAAGATGACTCTACTGCTGGGGTACCAGGATCCACCCATGTCGGCCAAGATGACCCTACTGCTGGGGTACCAGGATCCACTCATGTCAGCCAAGATGACCCTACTGCTGGGTTACCAGGATCCACTCATGTCAGGCAAGATGACCCTACTGCTGGGTTACCAGGATCCACTCATGTCAGCCATGGCGACCGTACTACTAGGCTACCAGGATCCACCCATGTCAGCCAAGATGACCTTACTGCTGGGGTACCAGGATCCATTCATGTCAGCCAAGATGACCCTACTGCTGGGTTACCAGGATCCCTTCATGTCAGCCAAGATGACCCTACTGCTGGGTTACCGAAAAGGATAAGACACCGATGAAAAAATTGTGAAATAATGTGAGGGAATGCCTTTTTCCTCTTTAACGTGTCAATGTCTTTAGAAAGATGTGCCTTATAGAGATGCATTACTTTAAAGGGCATATACTATACTGGGAAGGCAAAAAAGCCTTCAAAATGTAATTGTCAGCAATCTTCTTGCCAATGGTCTTAAATCCATGTATTGTCTATTTTAGAAGCTTGCTGAAAGTTATTTGCCCTCAAATGATCTACATTTGGAGTAATGAGTGATTAAATCACAAATCCTCAAAATGTTCGGGCCGAACATTTTGAGGATTTAATCATTAATCATTAATTCCTCCATATGTGGATCATTTGAGGGCAAATAATTTTCAGCAAGCTTCTAAAATGGACAATACATGAATTTAAGACCATTGGCAGGAAGATTGCTAACAATTACATTTTGAAGGCTTTTTTGCCTTCCCAGTACAGTATATTCCCTTTAATCATATTGCCTACTAGTATTTCGTTACAGAAACATCCTTGGCAGCGTCCGCACACAAATATACTCAAGTCACGTCTAAAGGTGTTGCATTTAAATATTATCGGTTAGTAGTTACAAATTTCTGTGAATGATTTATTTGATTACAGAAAACATTTAGGGTTCTTTTCAATAAATTCGTGCTTTCTTTTTTTCTGTCAATTATAATGTTAACGTTAACAATAATGATACCTAACATATTTTTTTCATTAATAGCATAGTCTTCATTGGGGAGTGTGATTATCCACGTGCAAGTCCTTGCGCTTAAAAAATCATTCTGAATAAAACAATAAAAGCAAGTCATTGATTAAATGCTGTGAACAGGGTAACTTCTTGCTAACGTTGTGGTGATATAATCATGATCATGTTTGCAAAAAAAAAAAAAAAAGATCTACTGTTAACTATTTTGTTTTATTTCAGGAAGAAAACAAATGAGCTTCATGAGCATGGTACATAACTTATTTCCCCCCAAAATGTGTTTGTTTTTTACACAAGGGATTTGATATTATATTTACTAAGTTATTAATTTAAAGAAGAAAAGGATCTGAGCTTTAGAAGCAATGCAATAAGTATAAGTTATTTCCAAAGAAAAGTTTTTTTTATAGATTCTATTAAGGTTTACAATATGCAATTTGATATCATATTGAAGGCATCATTACAACTATATTGGACTCCGCGCAACGAGACTTGAATTCAAAATAGATTCAGTATCAAAGCGCCGAGCCAACTGGCACATGGTCTTAATCGGTGGACTAAAAAGACCTAATGGTTTAGTCGCTGCACGGTAAAGATAGATTGCAGGATCAAATCCTTTCAAAAAGTGTAATTACCCCAGAAAGCCAATGCACTAATGCATGGGTACATTATCAAGTGTGTGTCGTATTTGGTTTAGCGATGCTGTATCCCTTCGACATTGGTAGCAGGCGTAAGATGAAAAGAAAATGGCGTTTATAGCGACTTTCGTATAAAAGGACGAAATAACTGGCTTTCAGCAGAACGTTATCATTGATCAGTTCTTCGAGGAAGAGAAGTGATGTAATTAATTCAACTCAGATACATGTAAAAATAAAGCTCTTAAACGAGCGTCACTGAGTAACCTTTTTGTTTTTCTTGTTACAGTGAAACGTGTTTGACGTGTAATTACTGTTCACAAATTAAGATGTCACACTTGCTATACTCTATTATTTTGTGAAAGGCTTCGTATGAACATAAATGTATAATATATGTGTATCTGGTATGCCGGTGTTCTGTATTGGGGGTGTATCTATTTGCCAGTTTCAAGTTAAAAAGTTTGCAAATACTAGGACAAGTATAATAACAAACTGTTGTTTCAAAACTCATTTGACAGAAAAGTTCAATCTTTGAAGCATGAATATTACTCAATGATGGTGATGTAGAGGTTAACATGCTTCAATGTTCATCGGAGTATATACGTGGTGTGAGACTGAACACACGTTAATAAGTTGAACGTGGTGTCGTCCTTTCTGCAAATTGACGTTTTCTCAATTGCAGCTTCAGTTTAAGATAATGTATTACAAGATCATGAACCACTCTATGCCACCTGTGGTTGAAGGTGGTGTCGTCCTTTCTGAAAGCATCACGTTTTTGCAAATATCGCTTTTTCCCATAAACAAGATCATACCGAACGTTGAAAAAAAACGAATGAATGTAGATGTCAAAGAACATCCGGATTTGACATGTCAGAGAGAATGTATATGGAGTAAAAACCGTAAAAATCACAGGTAATACGTGTTGTATGACTCTGAAAAAAGCTTTGTATCAAAACAAACGTACTTTGATAAGTATTGTGTATGCATGTACAGTTCATGTTTATAGGTGGTATATCCTTTTGTCAGTCGTAAATACTGTAAATGAATGTACAGTTACCACGAGACATATAGTAACAGACTTCCGTTTTAGAACTTTATCTAGAACAAATGAACAAAAACATGTCTTTCATTCAAATCATATTATAGATTTTAGAAAACTGATAGAATTATTCAAAGATGGATACATTCATCAGATGTTAATGTCAAAGCGTTTTATTTTCATTATTGTTCCGATATATGGAACCACAAACATGTGTTTGATTTGTGGGAAATAATGTTGACATGGTGGTGATGGTGTATATGTCTTTAATTTGACACCTAATAATCGTTGGATGAGTTTGTAAATACATGTAGCTTTGCATCCATAAAAATACATGTTTGAAAGATCTCCTGATGTGACATGTTAAAGTTATTTTGTAGGATCTTACGGTAGTGTAAACTTGGTAATAAAGTTATGTAAAAGAACAATTAAATCAAAAGCAACATTTCGAATTGAGTTTTGAACAGGCCGTCCAAAATACCGCGACAGTAAAATTCCGTAGCTACTGTTGTACTATATTGGTAATATATGTTTTTTTTTTTTTTTTTTTTTTTTTTTTTGAAGGGACAGCCATCTATGATATAAAATAATGCCAGTACCGGTATATATAACACACTACCATATCTTAGAGCTCTCTTCAGAATATGAATCAAAACTGGCTAGTAGTTCAATCATTTTGTCGATTTTGTAGAAGCTTATTCATATCAACATGACAAGTGTGGATACATGTACATGATGTAGGGGCCAAAGAGCCTCAATAAATCTTTGAAGCATGTCTGAAACGTGAGATATATTTTTTTACGGAATGTACATAAAGTCCAAGTTCATACGCGCTGTATTAGCTTCTATGTGTAGTTCTCATCAATACAAATGGGTTGTGCATTTTATATCTAAGATGTCACTGTGTGTACATAACGCGTCCTACATGTATAGCATTGCAGGACTCGCTGCAGAATATTTGAATCAGAAACAGGCGTGCAAACCGGCTGTTTAAATATAAACAGGATAGTTTTTACTTTTCCTGAAATGTTTGTGAAGCTATATTTGTGTAATTTCATTGATGTTATTGTTAGCGTATACTCCTAATTCCTACCGAGTTTCATGACTTTTGAAAATGGGACATCTTGTCTTAAATGCCCTTTATGTTCGAAATCGGAATAATCGTTGCTAGTCTGAATATAACCAAAGGATCTAGGGTGGGATTACGGCCTAGTTAACAGACTGGGTTGGGTCCATGCACCGCACAGTCTAGTAACTAGACTAGCCGGAATATAACATGGGGGAGCGTGTCAAGCAAGATGTAAGAAACTGCTGTTGCGACAGGTCAGACATGATAGATGAGTTTCTACTAGGCGTAGCCTCCGAACATCTAAACATATTATGATGATTAATGAATGCAATAGTATATTAAGTTATTAAGCTCTGTGTTTTTCCATCTGCCTCTCAAACTATTTTTTCTCTTGCTGACTCTAGTTATCTTGTATCTCTCTATCGATTCCTCCCCCTCTCTCTCTCTTCCTCTCCGCATTTTCACCCTTCTCTCTCTCTCTCTCTCTCTATGCCTCTCTCTCTTTCTCCCTTTTTCTCTCTGTCTCTTTCCATGTCCCTCTCTGTTTCCATGTGTATAGAGAAGCAACACCACAGTATTGCAAATTCTCCAAATCGCTAAATATTTTTTTTTCTTAATCAAATCATATTTATTTCATAATATCTTTCGACCATAACAAAATATAACATAACATAATATATTTCTGTTTATAACAATACCACAGCAAATGTATACTTTAAATATAACATATTCAATAGGATAGTTCTACAGCAAAATTATGTTTCTCCATCTACTGTCAAATGATACAAATTTATTATTTTTAATATAAATGTAATGTTCAACAGAGCGATACAAATTCAACATAGATTTAAATGCGTTTAATGATAATGTATCATCTCTGCCTTTGTTAGAAAAAATATAATATTTGGCGTATAAAATAACAAAATTGAATTTAACTCCTATATTTTCATAAAAACCAAAAAGAAAGTTATTTTTAGTTAATGTAACTTTATCTTCTAAAATAAAAAGTTGTACGTCCATAATAAAACCTCTAGTAATTGGGCAATCCCAAAATAGATGTTCTATAGATGCCTCATAGTTATTGCCTAAGGAGCATGAATCGGACTTCGAAATATTCAGTATTTTGAGATATTTGTTAACTCCAAGTATACGATGAATTAATTTAAACTGAAAATCACGAATACGTGTTGATAAACAAGATTTAATAGGTACTAAACATATTTTGGACCAATCTAAATTTGGAAGATTTAAAAGAGTGTTCCATTTATCGATTGCTTTTGGGGGATTGAACATTTGTTGAACACTCAAGTTATGAACATATCGACAGACTCTCTTCACTTTCATTATGTTTTTAATCATAGTTTCCTGAGAAGTAAGAATTACCTCTGTACACTTCGGAATATTTCTCCTCCAGTTATGAGGAATAGCTGTTTTCACAGTATAGAATTCTAAAAAATTGCAATCAAATTTGTGTTTGTTTTTGAACTCAAAGAATGTAAATATATTACCGTTTTCATCGAGAAGATCTGATCGTTTAAATATACCCTTTTCATACCAAGATTTTATAAACAACATTTTCTGCCCATCTCGAACCATAGTATTATTCCATATAATTTGTTGTTTACATTGAGCTATATTAATATTTGTGTCTAACGTTAGTGAAGCCCATGACTGAGCAACATCCCGAATGAAAGCATTTTTAATGGATACTACCCTAGCATGAGCTTTATCTATGTTACTATACCAAAAGAGATTTCCTACAAATGGACCTAAATAATGATCATAATAACATTTCCATTGTCCGACATTACTTTCATCGAGTAAACGCTTAACCCACGCAATTTTTAAGCCCAATGTAATGGAGGGCATATGTACCATTTTCAAACCTCCGTCCATATAATCTCCAATTAATGTTTTCCGACTGATTTTATCTGGATTTCCACTCCAGATGAATTTAAAGATTAAAGATTCAACCTCTTTTAAGAAAAATTCTGGTGGATTTGGAAGGACGGAGAGTAGGTAAATTAATTGTGATAATCCTAGTGATTTTACTATAGCAATCTTGCCAATTGGAGTTAGATCTCTCATCGACCAGGTTCGAAGGATATTTTTCATTTTTTGTAGTTTGGGTGGAAAATTTAATTGAAAAGTATCTTTTAAATGTATCGAAAATTGAACACCCAAAAAGGTAATAAAACCCTCGTTAATAGTTAACCCAGATGAAGCAATGTCCGGTGGGTTAGCTTTATAATAACCCAGAATAAGCAATTTGGATTTATTTCTGTTTAATGCCAGCCGTGATAGGCATTTGAATCTTTCTAGTAAATCTAAAACTCTAAACAAATCGTCACGACCTTCAAGATACAGTACAGTATCATCAGCATAAGCATTATATTTTATTTCTGTGTGATTTATCTTTATTCCTCTGATCAAGGTGTCTTTTCTAATTCTAAGGCTTAATATTTCACCACATATAATGAAAAGCAGTGGATTTAATGGACAACCTTGTCTTACACCGCACGATACCTTGAAAAAATCTGATGTATAACCATTGTTAATAACACATGAAGATATATCATTATATAAAAGAGTAATCCAGTTAATTAAGTCTGCGCCAAAATTAAAAAATCGTAACGCGTTCAATATGAATGAGCATTCTACTTTATCAAACGCCTTTTCGAAATCTGCGAATAACAACATGCCAGGTTGATTAGTTTTATTTGTAAATTCTATTGTATCCAATGCTGTTCGAATATTTTCTCCAATAAATCTACCAGGTAAAAATCCAGTTTGTTCATTACTTATTATGGTCTGCAAAACTTTTTTTTCATTCTTAAAGAGATGCATTTAGCAATGAGTTTGTAGTCCGTGTTTAGAAGTGAAATAGGTCTCCAGTTATGTAAATATATAGTCTCTTTTCCCTTTTTTGGTATAAGATGAATGACACCCCTTCTTTGTTCAAGCGACATTAAACCATGTTCAAACGAAAAATTAAAGCTTCGAAGCATGAAAATATAAATGTCTTTAAAAAAGAATTTGTAGAATTCAGCTGGAAAACCATCAGTACGCTAAATATTGGAATTATAAATATTATGTCGTAGTCTCATTTTACAGCTCATCACATATGTAACTAATATGTCAAACTTACAATGGTACATGAAATATTTGTTACTCACTGTAGAAACGTACTTTTCTATTGAATATGCAGTCTATTTTCATTTTGTATTTTTTGGTATTGAAAATCAAATAATATTCTTAAATTGCAAAATGAACTATTTAAGCATGGATTGTTTGTTCGCACACGAGTCACCCATAGGAGTGGCGGGTGTGTGTGTGTGTGTGTGTGTGCACACAGTTATATCTGTACACGCATGTATGTATGTGTGTATGCATGTATATATGTATATGTGTATGTGCGAAATTACAAGGCCTACACCGCGGGGATTGCTCATTGATCAATACACGGCAATAATAGCCGCTGTAGTACAAGACATTTAAGGTACCATTTAAGGTACACCATGTAAGAAATGGAGAAATTCGATTCTTTATGAAAGTTGTGGTAGTTCCAAAAAGGACTGTTGGTATCTGTCCTATGAAGGACTGACAGAGGAATAGTCCTGAAGGTTTTTTTTTTTTATTATTTTTCTTCATGAGTGACTTCTGAGAAAAAAAAAAACCTGAGGGACTCGACGTTTCAAAAGATGGACTAATTCTAGTCGAGACAATGGGCAATCTACTCGAGACGTCGAGTCCCTCCTGAATTAAAAAAAGTTTGATGATCTGAAAATTAAATAGACTGCCTAAACCCGTTTTCTGCCAGACTGGACCAATGTAAACACAACTCAGTCACACAAACAGAGCTCAGGAGAGAAGACTGTGACGTCATCGTTTTCTGCTTGACGAAACAGACCCCATATTATTGCCGATTCATCGAACCTCATTTAACATAAAAAGATAAATATTTATTTTTCAACTGAGTGAACAATTTTTTTTTTTTTTTGGAAATTCATATAAAACTTACAATCCTTCACCATGCATCAAAAATCAAGACTCGTTTCGTAAAATAATCAGTAAAGTAATCAGATTATGTTTCAAAAAGTAATATCAGACCTGTCACAAAGTCTGTTAACTTGGAGAGTTTAAAATAACAAAGGATGCATATATATCAAACTATTTACAAATGCTATAAAGTCCCTTAAAAACATATTCATCATGTTACAGTTTAAGTCTTTGAAACTCTCACAGCGTACTGTGTGTCTTGCGTGGAAAGTTGTATTCTCATTTAGCTTTTGAACCACAGCACTGAACGCACAGTCAATCGTGAAGAATACATCATAATCATCATCATGACTCAATACTCCCTCGCTGGCACGGCGTGCAATACGCAATGATCTTACACAACATGGTCTGTGTTAGTAGACTAATGCATCAACTCTAATCACTGACCAGTGACTATAAAGGTCAGCCTCACAGCGTAAGCAAACGATTAAAACTATTAACCAATGACGATGCGTCGAAGCGTTGCGCGGGGAGATTGTAGTCTACAAGCGTAGACCTCTTTCTAATTATATCGCTTCACAAGCACACACACTATATACGGGAGATAGTTTTGTCTACTAAGACCCAGTGATTGACTGACAAATGTAAGGCGTGCCTGTAAAGTTGAATTACCACTAACAGCATGGCGGCCATGGTGCTACCCCCAAAAAATCCATTACATACTCATTATTGTTGATGATGATGACGTCATAACGTTCTGTAAACTATGTATTGATGTATACATGTTGGTGGTAGGAAGAAGAGAGAAAGAGAGAGAGAGAGAGAAAGGAAGATCGGAGGGATATATAGAGGGAAGGGGACAAAGAGACAGAGAAGGAAAATAAAGAAAGAGAAAGAGGAAGAGAAAGTGATAGAGAGAGAAGAAAAGAGATCGAGAGAGAGAGAGAGAAAGAGAGAGAGAGAGAATGGGGGAAGGAGAGAGAGAGAGAGAGAGAGAGAGAAGGGGGAGGGAGAGAGAGAGAGAGAGACGAGAGAGAGAGAGATGGGGCGAGATGGAGAAAGAGAGAAAGAGAGGGAGAGAGAGATAGAAAAAATGTGTTTCATCAGTTGTTCAATTGTTTAGCTACAGTTCAAGATTATATTTGGAGAACTCCTTTGGAGAAAAGTTGTTAAAAAAGCTAAATAAAAAAATGGTGAAAGAAAGTGTAGAATGTTGTTTTTTAACACTAAGGAGTAAACAGAACTAACAAAAAATGCAGCATGTATAAACCATACATGCATAGCAGCTAACATTTTGTGAGTAAATGATTTATTTAGTTGTGATCCGTTTAAAGATTAAGGAAGATCGATAGCTTGGATGATTTATTGGTGTGACTGGCTGATTGACATGACTTAATGATGATTGATTTGTGATTATTAATGAGATGATTAATTGGTTTGATAATGAACGATTGGGTAAAATATTTTTTGCTATTGAGAGATGATTGGTAATTGGAAGTGATTCATTATTGTAAACATAAAACATATCACAATTACTTGTGACCTAAACAAATGCACACATCTCTATCAACGCATGCATAGTGATACATGTCAGGATAGATTTGTAAAGATTTGTCCACGATCGATAACGTATACTTGCTGTCTATCGGAGTTATTGTTAAGCATCGGCTTTTCAAAAGGATTCTATAAACCACTGAATAGGAGTAGAAACTTCCAGCTTATTAGAGGTCCTCTGTTGTTGTTGTTGTTGTTGTTGAGGTACGGATCATCAGACAATATCCCTGGGAAGCGGTGACAATATCATCGACGGTTTTCATGGAGCACACAAACGATTTGTGATTGGCGTGGATGTAAAAAAAAACGGTTTCAGAGAAATATTCTCCGACAGTCTCTATCGCGGCAATGGCTTCGCAGAGTTCTCACAAAGTTCGTGAGAATGTTTCAACCTGCCTGAACTGCCTGCCTAAAGTGAATACGCGAAGATTATGCGACGTCGAGGCGAAGAACGCGAATGTTCGACGAATCATTTCTTTCGGCAATTTAGTAACACGTGTAAACATTTTGCGATCAATTCGCCGTGCGATGTGCAACGTTCGTGCGTACGTCTCCCGATTATCGTGCGTTTGCGCCGTTGTGTAGATAAAACATCATGTCATTACGTTTTTGTAAGACTTTGGTCTGACATGCAATTGCATCATGTTGCGTAACCACTGAACGAAGTGTACGAATTTGTCAAATATGGTGTAAAACGTTCAGCGGTTCAGCGGTTGCAGATCAGTCACAGATTACGTAAAGGAGGGGAGAAAGGGGGGGGGGGTATAAAATGCCAACCACCCCCCCCCCTGAATTTGATTAGAACGTGCGCAGAGAAGTCGGAAAAAAAACGGGCGAACTTCGCTTCCTGCGTGAGTAGTATCCTAGTACTTAAAGCGCCATAAATAGATAGATAGATGGCGCTCGTCAAGTAAATCACGTTTTTTTTACCGTTGTCTGCAAGCTCCGATTAAAAGGGAAAAAATAAATTGTTTTACCGGAAACTACTCCTACCAAACTCTCATACACAAACGTAAGTAATATTTTTATACATCCAACTCAAAATGAGCAGCCAAAAGCAAAAGATTACTAGGATGACACGAGCTGCAAATATCAGGGCTCAGGCAGCTGCTACAACACCCATGCAGAACGCCAAGCAAGCGTCACGTGACCGTGATCTTGCCGCTACGGCCGGCGCTACACCAGGCAAGCTCACCGGGTTGGACGAGCAGCTGAGCACCGACGGTATTTCACCACAAATGGTGGAATACCTGAAGGCCGCGACCTCCCGCATGGAGACCATGCTGACGGAAGCTGTTGCGACCCTTATGAGTAAATTTGAGGCGATTGAGTCTAATATTGCTGACTCACTGGAATTCGCAAGCCGGAGGTTGGACGACCTAGAGAAACATAAGGAGCTTGCCGACAAGAAGATCGCGTCCCTCGAAAGTAATGTCGCCAGCCTACAAGCCCAGGTCAGCCACCTTGAAGCGCACGCGAAAAAGAACGAGCGTTTCGCCCGACGAAACAACCTCCGCATAGTCGGGATCGCCGAGGCCGCGCCGAACGCCACCCCAGCTGACGACCCGATCAACATCGTAGAAAACATCTTGCGATCAAAGTTTGGAATCACCACCAAGGTAGAGAGGGCCCACAGGGATGGAAAGAGAGTTCAAGGGAAGCCGCGCCACATTCTCGTGAAACTCCTCTCCTACCGCGACAATATCGATGTCATCCGCCGTGCCCGCCAAACCCTACAAGGTGAGAACTTCTTCATACTTGATGATCTCACCCCAAGTGATCTTAAAGAAAAGCAGAAGTGGGCAAAATCTGTTCAAGACCTGTACAGAGCAGGCACCAAGCTCAGATTTGTTTCTGGCAAGTGGCGTCTCGCCTCTGGTGTGCCTTATGAGTTTAAACAATGAATACTCTGGTAACCACCTTAACTACACGTACCATGATCTCTCATTTTTAAGCATATCATCTTCTTCATGTAGTAATGTCATCCTTCGACACACACAGATCACGAAACGATCACAGAGTATATCAGTGTCACAGTTATAGCGGTATGGTATATATAAACTACACTTAAAACCAACTAAGCTACTACTTTATAAGCCACATCTCATGATTATACTCTATTTGTTATGTCCGATGTTGTCTATATTGTTAAGCATTTTAAAGTATCATGACTAGTGTGCCATGTTTACCGTGGACCGTATACTACTGTATATCGAAAGTGCTCAAATCCACATTAGAATGTCGCTTCCTAACGTTACCTCTCGTATAATGAGCAATGTTTAAATATATGGTTCCTCGAGCGACATGAACAATTTCAAACTCATGCCGCTGTATTTACCTGAATTCCTGTTTGTTTGTGTTTTTTTTTTATCCGTGCAGTACATTGATAATAAAAAAATAGTCAATACTTGAAATGTAAAGCTCGTATTTTAGCTCTCTGTTTTCTTACCTTGAAACACAAGATTGCTGGCCTTCACTGTTTTAACACTATGATGATATTATGTTATCGTTACGATACCGTACTCCTTCTTTCTTCACATATATCACATAACTATATGTTGCAGTAATCTGGTGTATCTTATTAACAATGCGTCACATCGATCATAAACTTATCATGCTTATCATGCTTATCGTGAAAAATGATTTACGCATTTGCAAGTGTCAAATGTTTCCTCAATGTTCCATTCCAATAGGAAAGGTTTCATTGTACATCAAAGAGTAACACGTCATAACGCACTGCGTTCTACTGTAAAGCGTAAGAAAGCCTTCAATTTTTACTTTGGCTTTCCCACAGCAGTTCGTCTGTATAAAGCTCTGAACTTTTAAACACCAACTAGTTGTTTACGGTAGAATGCATGGAGGAAAAATATATCTCACTAATTACTTTTACTATCCCTCAGCACAATGTCGAGTAGATTTTACATTATATCACCCGTATTCTAATATACCACTTATTCCAATTTTGTGCTGACAATTCATCTAAAAACTGTATGTACCTGCTTGTAACAAGGCAGCCCGTGATTACGTTGACATAAACAATTTCACACAAATAATGAAACCAGCAAACCGGCAAAATGCCAATTGTCTGTTATGCAATCACGGACAGTCTTTCAACTAACCAGATTGAATTAATGCGAAGAGCGCTCATTCAACATGTCAAGGTGAAATGATCCGAAATGCATTGTTATCCCACTGTTGTTGAATTTTCACTGGGAATGCATGCTCACTTGTTCATGTTCTACTGCAAATTTGTCACGCATTTCGCATATCAGCTTTTGAATGATGCTTGTTACCCAAGTAATAATGTGTTAATATTGTCAATATTTGACTAGCAAGATTGTGTGTCTACATGAATATCATGTACCTCGTAGATAAATATCAATACCAACTTCCCTTTTATTCGTAATTATCACTAATCCAATATACTTTCTTTAGACAACCTCTTTAAAAAAAAACACTTATTCGACCTTAGCGCAAACATCTTATTAAACGCTATCAATTTAAGTCTTCCTCCTCCCCCCCCCCCTTTTTTTTTTGTTTTAATTTACTTGCACTTACGGGCATTACTTAACAACCACGTAGCGTCTCTTATCTCATGAATAACCGTTGTGAATCAAATTTACCTTTCCTCACGCTCAACAAGCGCGACTTTGCGTCAGCAGTTCTAACGGATGACACAGTTCACTGCTCTGAAAATGAGCCGAATGTAGAAAACAGTCAATGTGTAACCCGATCATTTAATATCCACCAACCTCAATTCTCTTATAACTTTGACGAAAACGATGACACTCCAGACACGAACATACAATATTTTACACAAACACAACTTGCTGGCATACTGAACACCAACCCCTCCAACTTCTCTTTAATGCATTTTAACATCAGAAGTCTTAACAAGAACTTTGAAGCACTTCGAATTATAATGGAAAATATAAACTATAACATATCCGTAGTAGGTCTAATAGAAACTTGGCTTACCGACAACGAACATTATAACCGTCTTATTTCGCTACCAGGCTTCACACTAGTTACAAACAATCGCCCAGCGAGAGGCGGTGGCGTTGCTGCCTATATATCTACACAACACAGCTACACACTACATACTAATCTTAACATTACAAAACCCCACATTGAAACTCTCTTCATTGAAATCCTAAATCCAGGGAATAAAGGAATACTAATTGGTATAATTTATAGACCCCCCAGCAGCAATATCAATGAATTCCTCAGTGAATTTGAAAGTCTTCTGTCAAAAGTAAACTTGTGCAATAAAACCTGCTTCCTAACAGGCGATTTTAACATAGATCTCCTCAAAACTGACGAGAGCCCATCAAATGACTACATAGACATTGTTCTTTCTCACTCTCTTGTCCCCCTTATAGCCAGGCCAACACGTGTCACTGAACACCCGGCAACGCTAATAGATCATATTCTCACAAATGTTCACCCGTTTCCCCAGTCTGGAATTTTAGTATCTGATATAAGCGATCATTTCCCAGTATTCACAACTGTCTCGAATCTCTTGAAGCAATCAAAATCTCCTCCGAATATAACAAGAAAATTAACAAATGATAACATTAACTCCCTCAAACAAAAACTGAGGTCAATTGACTGGTCTGAAGTTCTTGTATTGCAAGACCCCAATGAATCATTTGAAAAGTTCATGTCACTCCTACTCTTTGCTTATGATGAAATAATTCCTGCCCAAATACGCAGAAAACCTAATTACAGGAAAGTACCAAGATCACCGTGGATAAGCAAAACCCTCCTAAGATCAATCAACCGAAAAAACAACTTATACTATAGATATAAGCACAACTCTAATCCCACAACGCGAGCCAAATATACTACGTACAAAAATATACTCACATCTTTGCTACGAAATGCCAAAAGAGACTATTTTGCAAACAAATTTCACAACAACAAACACAACATAAATGGCACGTGGAAGACTCTGAACAGCATTCTTAACAAAAACAAACCGCAAAATAACTGTAACCAAATAATACTAGAGAACGAAACAATAAGAGAACCGAAATTAATAGCACAACATTTTAACACTTACTTTGTAAATGTAGGTCCAAACTTGGCAAAAAAATTACCACGCACAAACACTGACTTCAAGGACTTTATGCCAGACCCTAATCCTAATACACTTTTCCTGTATCCGACAGATGCGGCAGAAATATCAAACATTGTTACACAGTTCAAAAACGACAAAAGTCCAGGCTTCGATAATATTAATAACACATTACTAAAAAGAATTCTACCCGACCTACTTATCCCACTAAATCATATCTTCAATTTATCCTTGACAACAGGTGTATTTCCCGATCAAATGAAAATTGCGAAAGTTGTACCAATATTCAAAAAAGGAAACACAACCCTTCTTTCCAACTATCGTCCAATCTCGCTTCTAACAACCTTTTCTAAGATCCTAGAAAAAATTCTTTATAAGCGACTTGTCTATTTCGTAAAACAAAATAACATTCTTAATGACACACAATTTGGCTTCCGCGAAAACCACAACACATCACATGCCCTACTGACCCTAATTCACAAAATAAGTAAATCACTGGATGATAGGCTACATACTATTGGTGTGTTCCTGGACTTCTCCAAGGCCTTTGACACAGTTGACCATAGCATATTGTTAAATAAATTGTCGCATTACGGTGTCCGAGGTAAGGCCTTGGAGTGGTTCAGGAGTTACCTAGACAACAGGAAACAATATGTAGTAACAAAACACTGTGAATCTGAAATGAGGGCTGTTTCATGCGGCGTCCCCCAGGGCTCAATTCTAGGTCCCTTACTATTCATTTTGTACATAAACGACATATGCAAATCTTCCAAATTATTATCATTCATATTATTCGCAGACGACTCCAACATATTCTTCTCACATTCAAACCCCGATACACTTGTCAATGTCATGAATAAAGAACTAAAAAACGTCAACAGCTGGATACATGCAAATAGACTTTCTCTAAACCTTGACAAAACGAATTACATGCTATTCAGCAAAACTCTCTCACTTCTCCCAAACCCCATTCTATTCAACACTACTACTTTACAAAGAGTACAATCCACTAAATTCCTGGGGGTATACGTTGACGATGCCCTCACTTGGAAACTCCATGTTAATGAGTTATGCAAGAAAGTCTCACGTAACATCGGAATTATCAACAAACTCAAACACTTTCTCCCTCAACACGCACTTCTATGCCTCTATTCCGCTTTGGTGCTTTCACACTTGAATTTTTGTATTCTGGCATGGGGCAATTGTTTCACGTCACAAACAAATAAGATAGTATTACTACAAAAAAGAGCAATGAGAATAATAAGTGGTAAAGGCTACCGAGAACATACAAACAATTTATTTTACCAAAACCGAGTCCTAAAATATCACGATCTCTACAATTTAAGTCTAAGTTCCTTCATGTACCAGCTAGCACAAGAAACATTACCTCAAAACATCCTTGATTTATTTCGCAGAAACCAAGACGTACACAACTATCCCACAAGACAATCAAGCCTTTATCATCTCCCACTGACCCGGACATTATGTCGCCAGAGAACATTTTTATATCAAGGACCGCAACTGTGGAACTCACTGAGCAGTGAACTGCAGTCATCCGTAACCATCTATACATTCAAGCGCAGGCTAAAGCGCAGCCTAATCGACGCATATCGCACACTACCCGATGCTTAGTTTATTTTCTCCTACGTATGCCCTTCACCTTGAACCCCCCCCCCCCTCCTTTACGGCACTTTGATTTAATAAATGTATAAATCTTTAAATAATCTCATATATTGTAACAGGGAGCCTATAACCCTACAAGCTTCGCTTTTTTTATAGGCTCCCCCCACATTGTTGTATGTTATCAATTTTCTGCTATCGAAGTGTACAAGCAGTCATCTAATGTTTGTTTTCTACATGCATTGTATTTACCTTGTTAATGTCCCTCTTTATTTATTTATCTGTATATGCATGTGAACGAATCATTTCATGTATTTGTACGTTGAATGTTTATGTTGAATGTGGAAATAAATTCAATTCAATTCAATTCAATAAAAATATGAAATATGAAATATAATTCATTAATTAATCAATTATATTTCATATTTTTTAATTAGTTAATTAAATTAATTAATTAGTTAATTAAATTAATCAATTAGTTAATTAGTTAATTAATCTAATTATATTTCATATTTCTTAATTCAATTAATTCATTAATTAATCAATTATATTTCACATTTCATATTTTTATGGCGCTATAAGTACAAGGATACCACTTGCGTGAATCATTCGGCAAAATTCCGTAAAATCGCTGAAGATTTGCGAGCACTTTGCGAATATCGCGCACGTCCTGCGCGGTTCCTGCGCATATTGCGGAGCTTTTCAGACATGAATGAGAACAAATGGCGAATAAAAACGCCCCTTGATGTGGGACGCGTTCGCGAGCAATTCAAATTATTTTGAAATTTTCGCCAAACTTAAAACGACTCCCACGAGTGATTTGCGAAGCTTCCGAACCTAGGCGCACGTTTTGCGAGCTTTTGAGGCAGACAATGCGGAAGTCGGACTTTGCCATTTTTCGTCATTCACCTGCCCCGCGAAAACAGGCCTTAACCCACACATGATTATTTACTCTATTATGAACACACATTCATACGCGCACACTATACACATATTCACCAGAGTGATAAAAATATAAACATTATGAAGTTTTTTTTTATGAACATGTCTATGCATCATGTGAAACAGTGGTAGTTTGTCATTATCCCGCTGCCACCATCTGTCGTGTAAAAGTCATTGCCCTTGCCCCCATTCACTGTTTGACTTATACTAATCTCTGTTTGGTCCTTCCTGCTCAGACAACGACATAAGTCTTCATCCAGACCACGTAAACCACTTCATTGACCATGTATGTCCATCTATACATGTACATGTACATCCCAGAACTGTCTCTTAATCAAGCCACCGGGCAGAGGCCACACCCCTAGCTTCTCATACACTGTCATATGTCCTAAATGTATATGATATCCCCAATAACTTAGACCACACCCCCTAATTCAGAAGCTAGAGGAAGAAGTTGGAGTTACATGCTGGAAGAGGAAGGAGTGAATTCTAGACTGCTATGTTCACAAAATCTTGTACATGTTATATGCTGTGAGAAAACGCTGGGAATAAATGCAACGATACTAATTCAATCTATGAAATCTCCAACTTAACCATTGACTGCGTGACTGTGTGTTTCCACATACTGTACCATCATACTACACACGATCCCGACGCGAACCTATCTATAAAGATCATGTGACACCGATTGGTGGGCGTGAGTACCTTTATTTTATGGCCCAAGACATTACTAGTATATAAATTACCTCGCGCTCAGCCCTCGTATCAGTGATACGAATAAACAATACCGGCAACTTGATCGGATGAACACAAGCAACTCAAGTACTGCCTTTTCGTATTGATATGCATACAGTTTATATCCGTTCGAGCAGGAACCTGGCTGGTTGAGAAGTAGTTATCCATCCCATGTGCGATGGAGGTACCATCATAACGCGGGACCCGGATGACAAGACTTCTATCACGGAATAGTCACATGGATCACGGCTCCATACATACCTAATGACGTAAGTATACAGCCAATTTGCATGAAGTGTGCCATTTATGATTTGCCATGTCATGTTGTAATATGTGATTGAAATTTACATAATGTGTTTATTCATTAAAAATTGTTGGTTACGATGTGACAGAGAATAATGTAGCCATTGTCAATTATTGATCAAAAGGAGGTTTCTGTTCATATTCTACCAAACTGAAAAGATAAATTGACCTCGACTTAGTAGGAATTACAATGCATACATGTATGCAACTTATCGTACGCAATTGGCAAGTTCTACGATTCATGACGTAACACTTTATCTTCCAAAATACTTGTTGGCGCTGTAGGAAGATGCATTACTTCAACTTTGCTATTTCATTCATGTCAAAACAGAAATGTTAGACCTCAATAACAGTGTGAGAAGAAACTCCTAAAATAATATATATATGTAGTCATTAAAAGTTCTTTATTATTTCTATTTTTATACACATTCAAATTGCATGGTTAATATAACAAGTCTGTGGCGAAATATTTTCCTGACTAGGGTGTATTTCAAACAACGTTTGCCAACTATGTTATTGTTGGTGTCATGGCAATTAATCCAATACCATTCTTTTACCATTTCTTTTCCAAGTTCACCTCGATAACAAGAAAACACCGTAAGTTACATTAAATGACATTAAGCTACGTTAAACTTTGTCCACTGTTAAAAAAAAAGCTCTTGCTGTTTGTCCAATTTGGCCTATTCAATGCGTTTCCTATTATAAACCAAGAAATATTCTAACTGTTGTCATGTGCGAGTTCTTCTTTCTCAAACGTACCTTTGAAATACCAATAGAGCTGCAATTAAGCTATTTTGAAGTCCCATCCCGATACGTCAGTTTCTATGTGTACTTTAATCTAATGGACCTCCTGAAATTCGCGTAGTTTCTCCAAAAGAGCCCTTTCAATAATGGTGAAGTCAATGGGTCTCATGCTAATCAACCCTGAAATCATTTTGACCTTGATCATCTCTTCTTTACTAACTCGTTTATTCCTTTTCTTTATGGACATAGTATATGCTTGGAATCATTGTAAAGCTAATTAAGTATTCTATAAGAATAGGGTGTTATTTTCATACAGAGACATTAGTTTTTCAAACAGTCGTCTTTCAATATCTTTTACCATAATTATATCATATATGTGTGAAAATGTTTAATATTTACCAAATTTCTAATCATTATTTTCCAAAAACATATCATGCAGTCAGAAAACTTTTCAAAAATTCTTTCAACTTTGCTGTGACACATTTCCCCTCAGGATTTAACATTCCTGGTCCATCCCTAAATATAATTCAGCACAGAGGGATTCAGGGCATAGCGCACCTGAGGTAGGATATGAGTGGTCAATTTAGGTCCATGCTTTAAAAAGATATACAAACCAGATTCTAGCTCAGTGTTTTTAAAAGGTTTGAGACTCTCAACGTGCTTTAAGGTTTTTAGGGGGATGTGAGAAAAAGAAGGTCCATTCAATAACAGGGCAATTCTACGAATTATTATGTAACACTTCATGGTACTTTTCTAAAATACTTGGGCGATGTAGGAAGATGCACCATTATCAATTTGTCATTTTATTCATTACTCCTTTCTCAGCCGTGAAATAGCAATGCAACTGCAATTAAGCTATTTTAAAGTCCCATTCCGAAACGTTCATTTCTTTATTTGGTTAAATCTTTCATGGACCTCATACAATTCGCGTAGATTCTCTGAAGGAGCTCTTTCAATAGGGTATCAGTATAGAAAATGTGATATCTATTGTAATGGTCAAGTCAACTAAATTTGATTCAAAGGGATTGATCGACCAAGGGATTCTGGTATGAGGTTGTTTGTTACAACAATCCAGGGCTCACGTCAACGGGCTCTTCTGGCCACATGTGTATAATAATAATAATAATAATGGTTATTTATCTGCGCTATACACAAAAAGTATCACAGCGCTTACAATCAGATATAAAATATAAACATATACATTAAATTGCATCAACCATTGGAGTTCTCAACTGTGCCACATGAGGCCTGGTGGCCTCTTGCTTGCTGCTTCGTTCACCAACAATTTAAGGGACAAGCCCGGTCAGCACATTATTCACAGAAGCTCTAGTATAGAGTAGAGTAGAGTATGTAGAGTATGTAGAGTAGAGTATGTATACAGTAGTCCAAGAGCATCCCCCCTCCCCCCCCTCACCCAAGCCCAACTCCTCTCTTACAATGATCAAATCTTCTGTGCTTTACCTGTTTACCCCTCCTTTTCTCACAGTCAGTCAAAACTAGGATAGGGTCACATAATCTGTACCTATCTCGGCCGTCATTTGGCAAAAAAGGTGTATCTGGGTAGACAATTTTCAATTTAGGGGGTCTATGAGGTCAAAAATCTCATTTAGCCAATCACAGATTTGCAAAAGCATTTCTTGTCATAACAATGGGAGGTATCTGAAGTCACGTGCACAACGTTGTGGTAGATTTGATGGAAAAGGGTGTCTCTACAGTTACATCCCTTAAACAGTGGGTCACGCTGATGTTTGATATTGTAAAAGAATGTGTCTATAGATACATAATGATATATATCTATAGATATATCCCTTAAAATAGAGGGTAATGCTAAAGCCTTACTTGTCACGACAGTGTTTGTTTAGGAGCTATCTCAAGTCAAGTGCACAATGCTGTTGTAGATTTTATGGAAAAGGGTTTATCTACAGTTAGATCCCTTTAACAATGGGTAACGCTGATGTTTGATATTGTAAAAGAATGTATCTATAGATAAATCTCTTAAAATGGAGCATAGTGCTGAATCATTACTTGTCACGACGGTGTTTGTTTAGATGCATTGTTTTTACTTTGTAATATCTATTACAGTAGCTTTGAAGGTTTATAGTGAAATGCAATTTTAAAGTCCAAGTACGTGATACTTAATGCAAATTATTGTTAAAAGCTTCCTTTTTTATTTTTTAGAGGTTGCAACACTAATCAAACATAGTGAAAAGTTTAGTGTAGTCAATGTGTTACGATGTTTTTGTTAATACAGTGCGGCTTATTCTCTAAGAATTAAAAAAAAATACACTCATGCATTTTCAAAAGGAACATGTAACCTTACGTTACCCCATTTAGCATACGCAAATTAATGTTTAATAATTAATGTAAACACAGTTGAAGGATCTCGTTGCAGGCTTGTTATTGAAATACCACATCTTCTAATTGCACTGTATTACAATGTGTCACTAGCAAATTACTTCAGACATTGGCTAATCATTAAAAAGTCAATGTTCACTGTAATAAATAAAACGCATGACAAGAAAGGACGGATGTTACTTTCATGTTTGACCAGAAATCCAAGAGTGGTGTAGGTGCTGTTGATGAAGTGACTGATTTGGTGCTATGTACATCTCTTGTCGAGAATGAAAAATGCATATTTTCATTTTACATATTTTATTGATAACTTGTTTGAAATTAAGATTTTGTCAGGATAACGCACTCTCAGTACTTTAACCCGTCCAGCCCGATTTCAATAACTGTCCGTGAACCACGCCGTACGATTTTTTTTTTATATAGAGAAGTAATATCCTTCTACGATTTTTTTTCTGAAGGCAAATCACATCTTTTGAGACAGGGACCGCCTTGAATGATAAGAATGATGTTTAGACGTTTGACTGAGGTAAAATTTATGATCATATTTAACGCAAAACTGTGTTAAATTTTGGATAGAGAATAGCCTTACAATTACGCACCCGGTGCACTAGTTATCTCGTTCTTCGGGTGGTACGGGTTAAGAACATGACATTTACATGAACATATCAATGCGAACATTTTATGTAATCTAGGAGTAATTGTGGTTTCCGAAATTAAGATGACAGCTACTTTTTCATGGTAGAGCTACTTGTGAGTCATTGAGTCGATGCATTCTAAGCATTTATCCTCAGTGAAAGCATATGGGTGGCCATAGGGATTTACGAGTGCGGTATATTGTACTTGCAATTACAGTACCAGTCGCGGGCCAGTGGAAGGCGTGCATCGAGCTCTGCGGAATTTGACTGATGAATTTAATGCGAATTGCTGCATTTCTGTTATTACTTCAAAGATTGAAGTCAATCACACTAAAAAGTGTTGAATGTCCATTAACGATTTCAACCACAAGCGATCGAATATTATGGTGCTATTTAGGTACTCGTTACTTATTCGATGTATCAATTCATCACATAGGATTGTATATATATTATCTGTGCAAGATGACTTGTAATGCTAGTTTGGTGTTTGGATGAGATCAAAATTGAATCAAATCGCATTTCATTGAAAGGAGTGTCACTTTTCAAATCCTAGCCATGTATTGCTGAACATATTTGATAAATATGATACTGGGAATTGCTCTTAAATGTATCTAGTGTATGTGTTAGAGAGAGAGAGAGAGAGAGAGATGTGTGCATGAGTGGCGATGGGGGACACTTGTGTGTGTATTTTGTGGGTATGAATGATTTTTTTTTTGCCCCCGCGGCTGCGTGGATACATTATATTTTATACAACAATGAATATATCTTCAAGTCAATGTCCTTGTGTGTGAATGGCAGACAGAAAAAGGAAATGTGAATAGGCTATAACCTTGGCGAGGAAGCGAAGCACTAAAAGAACAGATTACCCACATGCAAGAATAAGTGTCAGTAGGCATTGGGTACCCTACTCGACATAAAAAGGAAAACAAATCAAAATGAAATTAAGATCGAACAAGGTATGAATTGTACACTCTTTTGCCAATGTACACACATGATATATGAACATTTTATTTGGCGTTTCTATACACAATTTGCCATATACATATAGGGTGACTATGTCTGGTATATTTACAGATGTGCCCTTTTGCTCTTTAGAGAGAATAGATATCTATGATATATTTGCAGATACACCCTTTTACCATGTAGATAGTGGGGAAACGTATGATATATCTGCAGAAACAAATTATTTTATCATATATTTTAAAAAAAAATATTTAAAATATAAATCAAACCCCATCATCAAAAATCCATTCCATTAGCTTCTACAACAAATGCAAATGCCAACACTTAAGATCCATTTATCTCGACTTTATTCCCCAGCGTAGACCCAGATACACCCTTTAAACATGATTGCCGATAAGCGCTTGGTTGTAAACACTTCTTATTGGTCGTCATCACGCGATGCTTTTAACCAAACACTTGTGAGATAAAACAAAAATTAGTAACTTAATATATACATTATCTTGTTGAGTCAATAGTACAGTTTCCTAACAAAACTTTGTATCACCTTAATGATACAAAGACAAATTATATTTCATTAGGCAAGAATTTTTTGAGCAGACGTATATTTGGTGCTTGGGTATGGAGGCCGGATTCATCTTTATATTTAAAGGTTTACTTTTTGCACATGTGTCCTTCCATTACTGCTAATGAATATGGTACATATTAAAGGAAGCCATGCCACTGGCTAATTTGTTATCGTGTATTTCTCCAGCACTATTTTGAAGGAAGTCATAGGTTACATAGATCAAAAGGTAAATAGATCAATCGCCCACTTAGCCGACTTGTAGTCTCGGGTTACGGTGAGCTGACGCAAGCTGGAAATCGTATTCATAAAAATTCTTAAAGGGTTAAGCGAGTTAAGTCCGAGATAAACTAGTACGGTAAGAAATTATCCGAGGGTAGCTTGGTATTCATCCAAACATTGTTTGAGTTGAAACGATCTATGTGCAAGTTACGCAGGTGTAACAGGTGTATGGAAGCACCCTAGCAATGCTGGCGTGTTATCACTTTTGAAATGACATTTGAATGACAATGACATTTGGAGACTAGTTTGCGACTTGTTGGCGACTCTGTTTCCACTGATCCTCCGTGACGTCGCGGCGACGCACATTGGGCCAGGCGTGAGCAAGAGTGCGCCGAAATAGGGTTTTGGTTATCAAAACTAAATTTATTTTGTTCACATTCTAAGCAAAGATTGCAACCTCTGGCACACCTCTGAGCAATATTAACTTCTTGAAATTGATTCAAGTGGGTAACTTTTCTGTCAAAACACCAGATATTTTGATTATTAGGTACACCGTGTGGACAATGTATTACTGCGTTATTTCGAAGATTTTGGCCAAACGAATCATTGAGTCGCCTTAATATTACACATGCCTGTTTTAGAAAATAAAATCACATCACTACACAGTTTAGAGGCAAAAAAGTATTCCTTCTCGGAAATAAGTCATGATGCAACCCAAAATAATGGGAGGAAAATAGCATGTATTTTTTCATTATCAAAAATTGTCAACATTCCCGTCGATTCCTGCGCTACAAATATCATGATTACCTTTCTTACAGTTCAATTTTTACAATGGTTTCAAATTTGGCGGAATCTTTTCGCAACTGTTTGAACAAAAATCCGTTTTCCACCCGCATGTTCGTCCTTTTTTCGCTTAACTCTTCGTACGTTTCGTTCGCATCAATGCACAACCGTGGACACGTTTCGTTCGCAATTTTGCACAGAACACACGTAGGTGAATGGAAATGGAAATATGTGCGTACTGCGAACCGTACCACTGTTCGGTACTATTGCTCGCGATCGTCAATGTAACAGGCTTTCCGCTCGTTCGCGTTGCAGCATAGGGTTGCATAGAAGATTTCGGAGAATTTTGATCATTTTGTCTCGGTATTTTTCCATCTTGTACAGTGCAGTACAGAAGAAAATCACACAAGTTCCTTGTTATTGTACTGTGATTATGTGGGTGCGTGTACATGTACGCATTGTAGGCGATCTCTTTGTATTACAACACAAAGAGCTCCTAGAGTCCTAACCAAGCCAAATTCTTGGCCATACAGGCTTTTCTATGCACATCCTGTATCGAACTTTCTTCTTTTCAACACTTACTGATTTTGATATCAATAGAAAGATCACGGTCTAAGTGGGTGCGTGTACATGTCCGCATTGTAGGCGATCTCTTTGTATTACAACACAAAGAGCTCCTAGTCCTATAGTAATCGAGCCAAATTCTTGGCCATACAGGCTTTTCTATGCACTTCCTGCATCGAACTTTCTTCTTTTCAAAACTTATTGATTTTGAAATCAATAGAAAGGTCATGGTCTTACCAAAATAACTGTAATAATTTCCCTGCAATTTACAGCCAATGAAGAGTTCAACATATCATTTACATTAGCACAACTGAACACATTGACATTTTTTTTCAAATGTTCTACACAAGTAAAGCCCTGTGATACAGTAGCTCCTTAACTGCTAGACAAAATACATATGAGTGGAAAGCCCATGCAATTCTCTATATTTTATATGTACACTATTTTTCCTCACGACAATCTAATAAAAAGTTATAGCCCTTGAAAGCTACTACTCCGACAAGAGTTCATTGGAATATGCGCACAGTCAAATTAATGCAACGAACAGGGGGGTTCACAGGTGAACGCACAAAGAGTTAAATCTGCCATGCAATAATGAGCGCGCACTGTGTGCAGATGATACACTGGCAAATCACACACAACGTGTACGCGTTCTGACACGACAAGCCTCAAAGTCTCCTTGCATTTTTTTTTTTTTAGCTGATGGAACTGTTAGAAAATAACTCGGAGTGATATCAAAACATATGGATCGCATTTTGATATTCAGTGAAAACTTTGGTTAAGAAAAAAGTCCCGGTGCAAGTTTCCTTATTGATGTTCGGAAAGAATAGAGAGAAACGTAGCAGAAAACGACAGTTTGAGAAGGAGAGGAGGGGTCGAGATATATAGAGAAAGAGAGGAAGAGAGAGAGAGAGAGAGAGAGAGAGAGAGGTGGGGAGGGGGGGGGGGTGAAAGTCACGACTACCGAACTGGCTGTAAAGGTATAGCCCCTTCAAATCGAACGTATGTCATGTTTAAAGCGGAATTGAAACATTGTATAACATGTATCAACGAAATATTTTTTTTAAAGCATGTGAGGAACTAGTACATGGGTTATTTAACATTAAGTGTACACTTTTTATAAAAATAGATTTTCTCCTATTCTGGTGCATTTCTAGCATTCACTTCATTTTACAAGCACTTGTGTTTGATGGACCTTACCATGAACAACCTACAGTTGTGATTTCATCACATTTCAAATATTATTTCTGTTAATTTACAGCATATTGAGGGTATTTTGAACAGAAAATGGATTATCATTTCACATTAAAAAAAGTTCACTATTATCCTTGATACATCCAAAGAGGGTTTCATTGAATATTACAACCGGATGGTTTGTCGCCTCATACTCTCATTTCTTATACCCTCTTTACATAGAAAAAAAAAATCTTCAATTGAAACTTCTTTTGTGTGGAAAGGTGCCTCATTAACTTAGCTGTCCATATTATAACATTTCTGTGAATTACCATGGTTTTTAATCCAGCTTGTTCATGTATGTGTACATACAATCAAATATCATATCAGTCTCGGAGGCACATACCATTTACATAGGAAGTTCACATGTAGGTACGCTGTATGCCTACATGAATGCTTTTTGTTGAAGGCTACAAATATGTGGCATATATCGTAACGTTCTATTTCCCTTTCTCTTTCATGTCAAGCAAATTCCAACCAAATTTTCCACTTTTTTTCTTTGAATCATTGTTGAGGACTAATAGGGTGTACTACACCCTTATAATGGCCAGAAAAATACCTCCTGATATATGGACATATTTTCTTACTCCCACGTAAATCTGAACCAAACTTTCTCCATTGTCGTGTTTTGAGTTCAGGGTGTCAACTTTTTCTATTACAATAATCATCAACCCATAGGATGAACATTCTGTTTGTCAAAGTCAGCCAGAAATCACTCATTTGCAGACCATCACTTCGGTGCATTTCCACAGGATACACGTAGCAGTATACTCCTTGCATCTTTCTTCTTACTAATATCTCCTTTTGATAACATATTGCTAAGCTTTGAGAAGGGAAACTGTACCATTCTGATTCTTGTATTGGTGTCTCTCTCACACCCAGCTTATTCTAAGGTTGTGCTGTCAAGGTATTCAAAAGAAGAAAGGCTACCTGTCTTATTACTTGGTCCTGTGCCTTCAGTGTGCATCTAGTACTTTCCCACTTTGAAATCATATCTAATAACAACTTGATATGAAAACGTTTTAATACAAAACGTCACGTTCGTAGAATTTGGGAATTAATTACGAGGTGTCGTTTTTGTTAACCCAGAAATATGTCGGGCTGTGATAAGAAAAATAACGTAACTAGTTACAGGTTGTTTAAATAGTGGACAATGTGTTAACAATAACCAGGTAAATGAAACTTTGCGCAAATTCTGTTCCAATGTGATTGGATGGTACGATGTGATATGAGACTAATTCAAAAGTGACGTTTCGGACGTGACATTAACTATGGAAGGTCTAAAGTAGGGTATCCTGATGGTATTTATTAATCAAACATGGCACCAATTTATTATCTCTTATAAAATTAATTGCCCGAAGATTTAGCAAAAGTGATATAAAATATTTTTTTGTCACAACCGAAACATTCAACTCAAGATGATAATTTTCAAGTAAATCTCAATTGTAGATTGTTTCAGGTATCTGGTAAAAGGCATTTCCCACCTGATTACTCTTTAAAATAAGCGAGAGTTCCGAATTCAAATAAAATATTCATGGGCAATTTGTTTTTTCTGTTAATCCATGTCACATCTGGAACACAACGTGACATCCGAAACACATTTCAGGACATATTGAATTTACAATGTCCAATAAAAAGGATATAGGTCTCTTTATTCTAGGTCTTTGGTTCATGGGACTGCAGTCATTCCCGAAATATGAATGAACGACAATATTTGTTGCATAATTGTTGTAACATAAGTACGCATTCATCAAATACACTGTTTCTGATGTGACGGGTTAACAACATTTTCTCTCAGCCACGAATATAATTAGAAAGATAACTTTATCGATGTAAATAATTGTTTCTATTAACTCTCTGTTATTCACAGAAGATATGCAATATTCTCTAACGAGCACTACAGGGTAATAAAACAATTTGTTGGCATATATGATAAAAAAAATTCCCTAATTTGGGCATTAAAGTTCAACTTATACCAATTAAGAAAATAAGGAATGCATATCCCTTTTCTCTTTTATTTTACATATATTGAATTATATTCTATCAATTGTTAAGCAATTAATCAAAAACAGGTAAACAGCAACATAGTTGTTGGTGTATGAGCTCATATATATTGTACACTCTGCATGGCTTGAAGAATAAAATGGAACCGGTTAAAATGCAAAATGGTTTAATGCATGCTAAACCCGAAAATGATAAAAATATCTTGATAAAAAGCGTAACTAGTCACTGTGTTTTTAATAGTGGAAAGTGTGTTAACAACAACAAGGAAATTCAAATTCTGCAATTGAGTTGGCAAATTCTGCTGTTCCAATGTGAGGGGATGGTTCATTTTGAAGGATGTCCTCATACTTGATATGAATAAATCATGTTAAAAATGTAATAAAATGGCCTCTTAAAACTGTTAACATGTGTGTCGCATACGAAACATACCTTACTTGTTAACTGTCTCAGCCGAGACATTGGTGTCCTCTAGAAAAATTAGTCTCAAAAGTAAATGAATCTTGTCAAAGTGTATACCAGGTTGGTACTCCAATGGCATATTTATTCACATTGTAGCATTAGAGGTTCTACCCAACTTTAAAGTGCAGAAAAAAGGTAATGTCAAGATTCTTGCTTTTTCCAATTTTAAGCCTAAAAAAGGACTTGTGTTATTGCACATTTTAATGTTTCTCATTGTCAAAACTATGTGTCAAGCTATCATCTAATAATGCTATGAAATAGACAACGATCATGAACATGTTTCAACAAAAATCAAGTTTCATCTATAGCTAGCACAGCCACCAAAGTCAAACAGAGAATGATGAAACTATGAAACCCTTTGTTCCATGCCGTATGACGTCTGTATAATATTTATTTAACAATAAGGGGCGTGGAAAACTAATTTGAAACTTAGGCAGTTTTGTTCCGCAGTTGCACCATTATATGTAAACGGAGCATACACGCAAAACACACATGTCATGTGTGTTCATACAAATATTCTCTTGTGGCCAAATGGTAGGGAAAATGGAAATCCCACCATCATGGAATCAAACTATTCCTTCTAGAGTACCGAAGCGTGACGTTACCCGAGCATATCGCCGTTCTAAGCCATTCTGAGCTCTGCGGGGAAATCAAGCACGGGGACCACAGCGGCGACTCCCACTGGAAGTGCCCGACACCAGCCCGCCAGATCATATCGGACTGGTAAACCTTTCACTCGGGGCATTTTGTTTAGAACCAGCTGCCCGACAACACGCCCATATGACATGTATGACGACAACACTTGACGGCACTCCCTTGATAGGAAAGACTAATCAAAACACAACAAAAGCACGATAAGCCATAATACTTAATCGTAACCTTTTTTTTTCAATGCAAACAATTATCACACAAAGAATAGGGACGTGTTACTTTATTGCCTCAATAAATTTTTACCATTTTGATATGCATAATTAAATGTACATATTGCAAGTATATTTAATACACACATCGATACAGTTCATATGTTGCATTTTTTTTTTTTTTTTTTTTTTTTTTAGTTTTGAGCAGCACCACAAAAATTTCATTCGTGGTCATGATAGTTAGAAGGGTTAATAGCAGTAGTAGTGTGTTTGTCGGGTAACCGTTGCAATATTGTCAACAGAACAGTGATTTCATGTTTTTTTTTCCAAGTGAGACTTTTTTTCTCTCAAACGTATGTTTAAAATACCAATGAAACTGCATTTAAGCTATTTTACTTCCAATAGGGCATCAATATAGAAAATATGATATTTATTACAATGATCAAGTGAACTAATTTTGATTCAAAGGATTTATCGACGAAAGGATTCTGATATGAGGTGGTTCGTTACAACAATCCAGGGCTCACGTCAACGGGCTCCCCTAGACACATGTGCATACACTATTCCAAGAGCACCCCCCCCCCTCACCCCTTACCCAAGCCAAACTCCCCACTTACATAGATCAAATATTTTGTGCTGTACCTGTTTACCCCTGCTTTTCTCACAATCAGTTCAAACTAGGATAGGCTCACACCTATCGCGGCCGTCATTTGGCATTTTGTGTATCTGGTTAAAATGGGGCTTTTATGAAATTTAGGAGGTATTTGCTTTCAAAATTCTCATTTAGCCAAGTGCAGATTTGCAAGAGCTTCCGTTTGTATAACAATAAGAACTATCTCAAGTCAAGTGTTCAATGTTGTGTTAGATTTGATGGAAAATGGTTTATCTACAGTTAGATCCCTTAAACAATGGCTCACGCTAATGTGTGATATGGTAAAAGGATGTATCTATACATACATCCCTTAAACAAAAAGGTAATGCTGAAACTTTATTTGTCACGACGGTGTTTGTCTCGATAGGTTATTTTTACATTATATATAATACAGTAGCTTTAAAGGTTTATAGTAAAATGTTATTTTGAAGTTCAAGTACGTACCTGTAGGCTCTACTTAATGCAAATTATTGTTGAAAGATTCATGTGTGTTAATTCATTTTAATTCTTTAGGGGTTGCAACTCTAATTAAACATAATGAAAAGTTTAAGATGGTCAATATGTCACAATGTTTATGTAAATAAAGTGCGACTTATTCTCCAAGAAATACACAAAAAAATACTCTCATGCATTTTCAAAAGGAACATGTAACCTTACGTTGCCCCATTTATGTACACCCAGATGAATCTTGATTAATGTGAACACAGTTGAAGGATCCCTTTGCGGGCCTTTTATTGAAATATCACATTTTCTAATTGTGCTGTATTACAATGTGTTACTAGCAAATTACCTCAGATATTTTCTAATCATTAAAAAGTCAATGTTCACTGTAAGAAATAAAACGCATGACAAGACAGGACGGATGTTACTTTCATGTTTGACCAGAACTCCAATACAAACGTAGGTGCTGTTGATAAAGTGGCTGATTTGGTGTACCAAAATTTATATGACAGCTACTTTTTAATTGTATAGCTACTTGTGAGTCATTGAGTTGATACAATCCAATCATTTTATCTTCAGTAAAAGCATATGGGTAGCCATGGTGAATTACGAGTGCAGTATATTTTACATGCAAAGACATTAACAGTCGCGGGCCAGTGGAAGGCGTGCATCGAGCTCTGCGGAATTTGGATGATGAATTCAATGTAAATTGCTGCTCAAGAGAGAGATTGTGTGTGTGTGTGTGTGTGTGTGTGTGTGTGTATGTATGTATGTATGTGAGTGGGGGGGGGGGCGACTTGTGTGTGTATTTGTGGGTATGAATGCGCGTTTCTGCACCCGCGGCTGCGTGGATACTTGAGATAGTATGCAAACATGAATATATCTGCAAGACAATGTGTGTGAATGGCAGATTGAAAAGAAAAGGAAAATAAATAAAAATGAAATGAAAATGGAACAGGGTACGAATTGTACACTCTTTTGCCAAAAGGCATTCATGATATATGAACACTTTGTGTGGTGTTTCTTCACACAATCTGTCCTATAAATAAGATGAATATGTGTGGTATATATGCAGATACACCCTCTTGCCATTTAGATTGATATCCATGGTATATTTTGTAGATGCACCATTTTGCAATAAAGAGAAGGAGTTTGTATAGTGCATCTCGAGATTTTTTTGCCATATTCGTATGGTGTATTTGCAGACAAATCCTTTTGCCATAGAGACCAATGCGGCACTTTTCATTTTTTTGGGGTTTTTTTTGGCAAAGGGGTGTATCTATAAAAAAAACTTACTATATTACATTGCTAATGAATAGTTTAAAAAAGTAAAAAATCTCTTTAAAAAAAATCTTCGAAATATAAATGAAACTCCATCATCAAACATCCATTCCATTGGCTTTTACAGCGAATGCAAATGCCAACACCTTAAATCTGTTTATCTCGACTTTTTTCAGCGTACAGCCCAGGTACACCCTTTTGACGTTATGATTGCCGATAAGCACTTGGTTGTAAACACTTCATCTTGTTCGTCATCACGCGATGCTATTATCCAAACACTTGTAACTTAATACAGTGTGTATACAATATCTTGTTCAGTCCATAGTACAGTTTCCTATCCAAGCTTTGCATCACCTTAATTATACAAAGAAAAAATATATTTGATTAGGCAAGCATTTTTTTTTAGCAGACGAATATTGGGCTATCGGGTATGGACGGGGTTGGGGAGGCGAAAGGAGATTGCTTTCAGTTTTTGTCCTTTAGCTATAATGATTGTGATAGTGGCAGCCAGCTTCATCTTTATATTTAAAGCTTTACTTTTGCACCAACATGACTTGGCAGGATTATACCTTTACTCATTTACTAACTTCTGTGTGAAACTCACATTAATCCACTCAAACATGCATGAGTGAGCACACATCAAAGGCAAAATTGTCAATTTTCAAAAGTCACAATGGTAATTGTTTATGCCATTTTAACAGTACATCTTGGCATTTCTTGTGCGATTTTTAAAATGTATTCACTCAACTATGGCATTAGAATGACTTATTTTCAAATAACAGGTCATGCTACATCTTTGTTAAAATGTCCAGAGTTTTATCTTTTTAACAAAGATACAGGATTTTTAAGCGTTTCAAACTCAAGAGTGATGAATATTTTTCAAACTGTGCTCACTCAATCAGAACAATGGGTCAAGTGTCGGGATAGGTGTAAATGCGTCGAGAGATGGATGATAAACAATGAAGAGACATAAATTATGCACAAGAAATGGAATTCATTAAAAATTAATATGGCAGAATCCCAGAAATTACCCTTGTGACTTTGAAAAGTGACGATATTGCCTCTGATGTGTTCACTCATGTGTTCACTCATGCATGACTTAGTAGATTAATGTGATTTTCACACGGAAGTTAGTCAATAAGTAAAGGTACAAGCCCGTCAAGTTTTGTTGCTCAAAACCTCTTCGATGAAAAATTATGATATTTTGCTTAGGGCAGGGGGGGGGGGGATTACTGTTTTTGTTGTGTTTAGATCAATCGCCCACTTAGCCGAGTTGGAGTCTCGAGTTACGGCGAGTTAACGCGAGCTGGAACTCTGTGTGCTATGCCTGAAAACTTGGGGAAATTGTATATTTGGGGCTGGAAGTTTTACATAAGAATATTGAAATGGTTGAACGAGTTAAGTATGAGATAACCGAGTGCGGTTCGAAATTAATCGAGTTTTGCTTGGTATTCATCCAAACATTGTCCGAGTTGAAACGATCTAGGCGCAAGTTACGCATGATCAAGTGTAACAGATGTATGGAAGTACCCTAACAATATTGGCGTGGTGTCACATATACAATGACAATTGAATGACAATGACAGTTTGAGACTAGTTTGCGACTTGTTGGCGACTCAGTTTCCGCTGATCCATGGTGATGTAGCGGCGACGTATCCTGGTAACTAGCTTTTCTGGTCTCCATGGAGGCTCGAGAACTTTAATCATGCTCGATATTGTTGAGACTATTCCACTCTCCAGCAGGTCGCGGTGACCTATATTGTCGTATGATTCGCCGCGGCTGTAGCGAATAATTAGTCGCCGGAGTCGCAGCGACGTCTACCCCAGTGAAATAGTGAGATAGGCCGATCATCAATCCAATGTCATTTTATCAATTAGGGGATAGTCATGTTCTTTTACAAGGTTTTAAATCAACACTTTTCTTGATAATGAGAAATTACATTCACAGTGAGTTGTGGTGAGTTATTTTTCTTTGAAATTATACATTAACCTTACAGAAAAGGATACAAATCGAGCGTGATTTAAATATTGTGTAAAACGAAATAACATAGTATAATTATTTTGAAAGAAAGATAAAAAAATACCAATACATTGCAAAATGTAATAGATAAGACATTCCTGAATGAAAGTTTTAGATATAAAGGGTACAGATTAAGAGAACATAAGTCTTTGGCAATATCAAACAATATTTAGACTCAGTTTAGAAGTGGCAGAATCGAAAACTTTACTGCTCCATTTTGTATGCTTTGGACCTCATATTAAGGCATTTGAAATGCAATGTAATGACAACGGTCTAATTCTAAGCGAATCATATTAGCTTTTTCAGGTGGAACTTTAGAAAACGTCTTCAATGGTTAATCTATCAGTCCAGGGAATCTTCATCATCTCTCTTTAACCAATCTATAACCAATTCATATCGTTTTTCTCCCTTCATTTGCAGACCATCAATTTCGTATAATTATGTACACACAGTACACGTTATAGTAGTTTACTACTCGTATCTTGTTCTTTTTAATAATATTTATATGTCTTAACATATTGCTCAGCTTTGAGAAGGCAAACTTTACCATTCTGATTCTTGTCCTGATGTCTCTCTCCCAGCTTCTTTTAGGATTGTGCTTCCAAGGTATTTGGAAGAGGATACCTATCGTAATACTTGGTCCTGTGCCATCAGTGTGCATCTAGGCCTTTCCAACTTTGAAATCATACTTAATAACAATTTGATATGACAACGTTTACACAACGTCATGTTCATCGGATATGGAAGTTACTAGGTGTCGTTTTTTGTTAACCAAAAATATGTACCCCCCCCCCCCCCTATTTCTAAGGTCCCGCTGCCCTTGGGTGAGAAACAACATTGCGGCATGAACACGATGCACTTTAATGCATCATCATAAGACATTGTTTTTCCCCCCGATGCAGTAAACAATGTCACATATAGATTAGGGACTTCATACTCCATGCAACCATAAACTCATTTTTATGAGATCAATGCAATGCACACATACGTATACAGCTCCTATGTTCTCTTGTTATATTTCAAGAAAATAGCTTTCAACAAAAAATATCGTCACGTTACCTTTAGCTACATTAAACTTTTATCCATTGATCAGTTGCCACGTCATACATTTAGTTTATGGCCAAATATGGCTAGCTCGAATATGAAATGTGTATATGGACATTGGATAAGTAGTACAGATGTATATAATTGCACAGAGAACCATGTGTGTTACAGTTACAGTTTCAATAGAGTTGATGTGTATCTTGTTAAACATAATGTCCTCTCCAGCTGCCTATTTTTGTTAAAATTTTTCAATTAACTATCATGGATGTCTTTCTCTGTAATTTTAGATACGGACGTTAATATACCCTACAGTTTCAAAATATGTCTATTGTTTCCCCACACAAGAACTTTTATTTTTTACTCCCCCCCCCCCCCCCCGAGAGAGAAAAAAAATGTGAAATCACCCATATTCAACTAAGGAATAAATAAGATATTCCTGAATCAAAGTTATAAAGAGTACAGTCAGTGGAAATAAGTCTTTGACAATATCTAACTAGATTTAAACTCAGTTAAGAACCAACAGAATTTAAAACTTTGTTGATCCATTTAGTATGCATTGGACCTCATGTAAAATCATTTAAAAACTATTTTTAAATTTTTTAAAAACTATGTGATCAATAGAAAGCACGCATCTATATACAGTTCATATCTTCTCTTGTTTTTCTTTATACATGACTTAAGTTTTAAAAAGCACAATTAAATGTACCCATGCATGGTCATGATGATAAATAATGTAAATGCATGCATAATGATAGATGAGGTTGAATTGAGATAAAAAGGCACATTATCGAGTATTTATTCCTATGTTAATAGCAACAATAACTTCGTTTGTCTGGTTAATGATTACAACATTGTCAACAGAACAGTCTATGATATGGCCACAGCGAGTGTACTTTACAATTATTTATACAATGATTACATATACATGCACACTTGTTCACGAGGATTATCCTCGCTGAAGTCCATGCAAGTATGGAACGCACTCTTAATGAACATGCTCTTGCTTACGTGTCATCATTGCAATTAAAGTTTGAGGTGCTTTAAAACAAGATAATTACCATAATATTATCTGTTGAAAACGTGCTTCAATAAAATTTGAAGATATATTTCAATATCAAGATGCTACCATACCTTTCTATATTTATGAATATCAAAGGCTAGGATCAACTGGACATTATCAAATAATGTTGCGATATAAAGTCACACCAAACACATTATTTTGGAGTAGTTGGATGTTAAGACGGTGAGTATTGAAGACCGTAATGAACCCAGATATAATCGTGATGTATGTGGAGCAGAATCAGCAAGGTTACCATACTTTTGAGCAAGCTCGGCAAAAATGCATTTAGAAATAATTTTACATTTATTATTTATTCTTTTTGTTACTAGTCATCAAGTATTAAGTTATGCTATATACAAAAAGTGATTACATTCATACATTTTCTTCTATAGAAACATATTTTGTTCATACTCCTCAATAATGAGTAAACACATTTGACGAGTCATGATATTATATATTTAGAATTCCAATATTGTAGGAAATCATATTTGCGATTTATTACGTGAAATTTTATTATACTGTACACAATAAGAAATAATGGTGCAGGTTAAGGTTCAAATTTGAGTTTAGCACCCCAATCTCGACAAAGGGTTTAATAGTTAACCTCTCCTGATTTACTTCGGACGAACCAGGGTTTAATTTCTAGGAAGGTTCAATTTTGAACCTTTCTGTATGGATTATTATTCTTTTACAGAAACCTACAGAAAAGCGATTATCATATTATTCACATGTTACAGCCAGTATCTCTTATAAAAGTAAGTTTATTGATGGGAAGCAAATGAAGTTAAATTACCAAATGATCAATACCAATTAATTTGCTTCGTAAATCCACGCAAACGAAAGATAAATGTTATAATTTTACGTAAAATAAGTATTCGTACATAGACTAAGCGGCTGGCCGGTGTTCATCAACCAATCATGCAAGCGGAGACAAGGCATCAAATAGGTACTTCGTACTCTGATGCTAATGAATATTCAGGCATGCATTAGGCCTATTGACTTGTTTCATCCTAATAGATAATCGACATAAAACTAGATAGAAGGAATATTTAAGCATACATTCCAATAAACATTTAGAAATTCAGACATCAAAACAATATATGCCACCTACTTGAGTGCAGAAAATAATAATTACAACAAAATATTTATCTTTAGTTTTACTAACTAATATTTTTGGAGCACATTACCGTAGTACTATATATATGAAAGGAGTGTGTGAAAACGATAGGATTAGGGTAAGATAAGATAGGATAGGATTGATATACGGGTAGAGTTATGTAGGTTAGATAGGTAGAGTTAGGGTTTTGTGTGCGTTTATATCCATGTATTTGTAATCATGTATCAACATAAATAACATCGAGTTTCCAAAAGGTCTTTGATTTTTTTTTACCACATTTTGATGTCCAAGAAACGTACCGTTTAAAAATTTTTTAAAAGGTTTTTTTTTTTCTTTTTCTTTTTTTTTTTTAACCTGGGTATGGGGGTCAGAAATAAAACTTGAAAGATTCAATTGTGCACCCTGTAGGGTTGAGTTTGGTGGAAAAAAAAAACAAAGGTGCAGAAATATATATTTTAAGGGAATATACTGTACTGGGAAGACAACAGGCCTTCAGAAATGTGATCGTGACCAGTCTTCTTAGCATTGGTCTTAAATTCATATACATATATTGTCCATTTTAGAAACTTGCTGAAAGTTGTTTGACTTCAAATGATCCACACATGGAATAATTAGTGATTAAATGAAAATTTTCCTCAAACTGTTCGGCCCTGATTTCTCCAAATGTGGATCATTAAAGGCCAAATAACCTTCAGCAAGTTTCTAAAATGGACAATACATGAATTTAAGACCAATGGCAAGAACATTGGTCACGATCACATTTTTGAAGGCTTTTTGTCTTCCCAGTACAGTATATTCCCTTTAAGGGTGCAAATTTGAACCGTATGGGTGTTGAATTGAACCCCGACTACCTCAAAATTGAACCCCTAAGGGTGCACCTTTGAACCTATAAGGGTCCAATAGTAAACCCTAGGGGTTCAATAAGGCACCCCATTAGAGAGTTCAAAATTGCACCCTCAACTAAGGTACACATTTTGAACCACATTGGAGTGCTGCTATTGTATCACGCCTGGAGGCTCAATTTTGAACCTTAATTTCTTAGTGTGTAGGAATATGCAGTATTATTGACTTTGTTTGAATTTCATGTCAACATATGAATGTTCGACGTAAATTTCATTTAAAATAGTATGTGCCAACCATGTCATCGTTAATGTCATGGCAATTGATCCAATAAGATTTCAACAAAAATATATTTAGGTACTTTACACTAAGCTACGTTAAACTTTTGTTCGTTGATCAGAAAAGCCCTTGCTGATTGTCTTATTTACTTCATTCAATTCTTTTTTTTTGTTATAAAACAAGATATTCCATGTATGTTTTTCATGTGAGGTCACTTTGTTTTAGTGAAACGTAATTTTGAATTACCAACACTGCAATGAAGCTATTTTAATGTCCCATTCCGATACTTCCGTTTTTATGTATAGGTAAATATATCATGGACCTCGTGAAATTCGCGGGTTTCTTTTTCTCAAAAGAGCCCTTACATATGAATATTTTTTTTTTAAGATGAAATATTTATTGTAATGATTAAGTCAGCTGACTGTGATTCTAAGGGATTTAACGACCAAGATATACTGATATGTGATGGCTTGATACATCAATTCAGGGATCCTTAACGGGCTACCCAGGCCAGTAGTCTTCTGAAAGCACCCCCCCCCCCACCCCTATCCCAGCCCAGCCCAGCCCCACAGCCCTCTTACACAGATCAAATCTCCTGTGCTACACCTGTTTATCATTGCTCTTCTCACACTCGGTGCAAACTAGGATAGGGTGACACTATCTGTATTTATCGGCACTTGATTGTAAACTCTGCATATTGGTAGTCATCGCGTGATGCTATATTTCAAACAAACCTTTGAGATGAGAAGCACAAATGATTAGTGACTTCCGTTCGATTACAGAGGGTACACGTAGCAGACTGAACCTTACTCTCTTACTAATATGTCCATTTCTTAAAGATGATATTCATAGGAAATAAATTGAAATAAATATAGTTTATTTTATAATTGAATGACTTATTAAAGCAACTTATGCAGCTAACATGCCATGAAAATGTTCAGTTTTGTGTTTAATGAAAGTAAAATTTTACTAAATTTACTCTCTTCCTGACCTACGAAATCGCCTCAGGAAAAGTGGCGTTGTGTGTACGTCACAGCCGGGATGCGCTTCACAATGACCATTGTGCATCACACCTGTTCATCCACTAGCAACTGCCATCACAGTTTCATTAACAATGCATGATGCTTCTGGCGGAAAAGAAGTTGCGGACTGGCATTTTTGATGCACAATATCGCCTCCCTTTTCTTACGTCAGACCTAAAGGCCCTTTCGGATGACACTAGGGCAAATTTGTCCCCGAGAATACGGTGATTGTTCTTACCCTAATTTCGCTTTTTGGAAAGTGATATTTTGTTTGAATGTCATCCGAGCTCATTCTATTGCTTTTAAGCTTTCTGTAGATGAATATCTTCATATTTTTTGATTTTCTATGAATATCATCTTTAAGATATTGCTCAGCTTTGGGGAGGCAAACTTTTCCATCCTAATTGTTGACTTAGTGTATCTCTAAAGTCTAGCTTCTTCAGTGAATATCTGTTCTATTACTTGGTCTCTACCTTCAGAGTTCATCCAGGTCTTTCCATATCTGAAATGAAATCTATTCATAATATAATAATACAATTTTTACACAGCCTCATGTCCGTCGGAGTTTGGAGTCGGGAGGGGCTTTCATTTGGAGATTCATTGTGTTATTCCAAAATGGAAAATGGTTTCCTTCGCGGGAGGGGTGTTTTTGTTTACCCTATAAAATGAAGGGCCGGGAACAAGCGCATCGTACAACCTAGGGTCAGGGTTCTTCTCCAGAAGAAAGCCATTTCATAATGTACCAACTCAAACTACCTTGCCCATTCCTCTCCACTTTTCAAAGAAGTACACACTTTAAAGGATTACTAAATTAGGAAAATTAGTTCCCACTAATCTATGTAAAATTATCCACTAAAAATTAATTTTGAGTTCGTTTGCCGCAATAAAGTCTCATTTTGACGAAAATTTTGAAAAATGCACGCCTCCAGTGACGTCAGAGAAGTCAAAATGCCATGAATGCCAACGGCGTGAATAAAATATTTTATTCACGCCGTTCAAGCAATACGTTACCAATTGGAACCCCAAAGCTTGTCCGAGTAGCAACAAATAATAGATTCAAAGTGCATTCCATCCATTGAATCTCAATGACAAGATACAGGTGAATGCAAGCACACGTTACTACGCAGTTAGAGGGAATATTGTGAATACATTACGAATATTGTCTATTGTTGACTTCCGTACAATCTATGGCATTTTGGCTTCTCTGACGTCAGTGGAGGCGTGCGTTTTTTTTTTTTCAAATTTTTGTCAAAATGAGACTTTATTGCGGCAAACAAACAAAACAAATCAAACTCGGATTTTTTTTTTTCAAATTTCTAAATGGGTTATTTCCACATGTTTTTACAGATTATTTTGTACAATATTTCCAAACCCGTACTTTTAATACTCGTAAAAGTAATATTTTTATGTCCTGCCGTTCCGTTGTTTGCATGTAACACAATTAAATTCTATTCAGTTTAAAGGAGCGAAAGTTTGGAACTATTTTGATTCAAATATAAAACATCTAGATTCTATCACTAACTTCAAAAGGAAATTAAAAACACACTTCCTGTGTCTTTATAAGTAATAACTTACTCATGATAAATTTTTAGTGCGTGACATGGAGTGCCCGAGGTGTCACGTCACTTAAGCATAGTTGTCGGGACAACTGGTTCTAAACTATACGGGTCGAGCAAACAGCGATTATCACAGCGGGGACTGTGATAGGGATTGCCTGACACTAGCCCGGTAGACAATATCGGATCGCTGAACCTCTCACTGGAGTGAGGATGAGCCGAATGTCTTGACATCATGCTCATGTGGCGACACCGCTTCGGTGCTGTATTCTCTTTCCTGTGTTTCGTGTTCTATGCCACATTTTGTGTTTCATTATAAAATGCGAGTTTCTTGGTTGTGTTTTAACAGATATAGTTAATATTGTTTAATTTTAAAGCCTCACGCTCTTTACAGTGAAAAGTCAAGAATGTGGATCGCTGTGATTCTGCAACGAACCCAAGAGCATGTATCTTAATCGTGCCTATAACTTTGGCAGGTTATTTTCCTCCGCAACCAAGTTATTAACTCACTCGTACTATTAGCATGATTGAGCACGCGGAGGTTTTTCGACCATACTTGGGTGATGAGTAGTTACACATTTTGTTGTATTCCGAGTTGCCTCGCGGGGTGGGGGTGTGGGGGGGGGGGGGGGGGGGGGTTAGGCGGAGGGGAATGGGGGTGGGGAGAGGATTCATTATACGTTTCGTTTTCCATCCAGGTCCCGCCACGCTGCCATTCAATCGCGAGCAGAGCGTTTCAATGTTTATCGCGACTGGCAAAGGCAGGCGTAGCGCTTTGTAGATTGTTGGACAAGTTGGTGGCTAACGCTTCCAAAAGCGTCCTCTAAGTCAACCCCCCCCCCCCCCCCCCGTGACCCGTGACGTGTAGCGTCCGGCGTTTACTTTTCTCATGTTTCATGACTTCATGGAGTACTGTGTTATGCTTGACGCACCCGTTGATACCGTTGATAATGCTTTCTGGACTTTATGTTTTGTTTATGTAGTTATTTTGTGAGGTATTAGGTTGCTCTCTCCGAAAGTATCTGGTATAAAAACTTTGCTGACGCATGATGTCAGTGAGATCATGCGAAAGATCCCTGGTTTGTCCGCGTTTCCTGATTTCTATATAAGGGTCACTCTTGGGTCGGACAAGGCTTCTGGTGGGTCAACTGATTTAATGAGGTCATTGTACAGGGTTGCCAGGATCAATCACACTAAAAAGTGTTGAATGTCCATGAACGATTTCAACCAATAGCGATCGAATATTATGGTTTAATTTAGGTATTAGATTCTTATCCCGTGTATAAATTCATTACATCGGATTGAATAATACCTGTGCAAGGTGACGTATGATTCTAGTTTGGTATTTTGATGAGATGAAAATTGAACCAAATCGCATTTCATTGAAAAGAATGTCACTTTCCAAAACCTAGCCATGTGTTGTGGAACACATTTGATAAATCTGATACTGGAAAATGCTCTTAAATGTACTAGGGTATGTGCTAGAGAGAGAGAGGGAGAGAGAGAGGGGGGGGGGAAGAGAGTGTGTGTGTGTGTGTGTATGTGTGTGTGTGTGTGTTTTGTGTATGTATGTATTTGAGTGGGGGTGGGGGACACTTGTGTGTGTATTTGTGGGTATGAATACCATCTAAAGTATGGATACTTTAGATGGTATACAACAATGAATATACCTTCAAGTCAATGTCCATTTGTGTGAATGGCAGATCGAAAAAGGAAATGTGAATAGGCTATATCCTTTGCGAGGAAGCGAAGTACTAGAAGAACAGATTAGGCACATGCCAGAAGAGTCAGTAGGCATTGGGTACCCTACTCGACATGAATAGGAAAACAAATCAAAATGAAATTAAGATCGAGCAGGGTATGAATTGTACACTCCTATTTTGCCAATGTACATACATGATATATGAACATTTTATTTGGCTTTTCTATACACAATTTGCCATATGAATATAGGGTGACTATGTCTGGTATATTTACAGATGTGCCCTTTTGCTATTTAGAGAGAATAGATACCTATGGTATATAGGCAGATACACCCTTATGCCATACAAATAGTGGGGATTTGTATGATATTTCTGCAGAAACATCAATCTTTCATATATTAAAAAAAAATATATTTAAAATATAAATCAAACTCTATCATCAAAAATCCATTCCATTAGCTTCTACAACAAATGCAAATGCGAAATCTGTAAATCCATTTATCTCGACTTTATTCCCCAGCGTAGACCCAGATACACCCTTTAAACATGGTTGCCGATAAGCGCTTGGTTGTAAACACTTCATCTTGGTCGTCATCACACGATGCTATTACCCAAACACTTGTGAGATGAAAACAAAAATTAGTCACTTAATATATACAATATTTTGTTAAGTCAATAGTACAGTTTCCTATCAAAAATTTGCATCACCTTAATCATACAAAGAAAAATGATATTTGATTAAGCCAGCATTTTTTTTTTTTGGAACATACGAATATTGGGTTCTTGGGTATGGAGGGGGTTGGGGCGGAAGGAGATTGCTATGTTTTTTTTTTTCTCCCTTAGATATAATGCTTGTGATAGTGGCAGCCAGTTTCATCTTTATATTTAAAGCTTTCCTTTTGCGCATGTGTCAAGCTTTATTGCTAATTAATATGGTACATATTAAAGGAAGCCATGGCACTAGCTTTCAATGTATTACTCCAGCACTGTTAGCAGCTTTTGATAGAAGTCATATGTTACATACACTGATCAACATCACTGATGTAAATAGATCAATCGCCCAATCAAGTTGCGAGTTGTCGCGAGCTCGAACTCGTGTGTTACTCGTGAAAACTACGAGAAATTTTCTTTTTGGGCCTGGAAGAGTTTTATAAGAATACTGAAATGTTTAAACAAGTTAAGTACGAGATAACCTAGTACGGTACGATATTAACCGAGTGTTGCTTGGTATTCATTCAAACATTGTTTGATTCAAACGATCTAAGTGTAACGGATATATGGAAGCACCCTAACAATATTGGCGTAGTCTCACACATACAGTGACAATTATATGACAATGACAGTTGGAGACTAGTTTGCGACTTGTTGGCGACTCAGTATCCACCGATCCTCCGTGACGTTGCGTCGACGTCTCCTGGCGACTAGTTTTTCTGGTCTCCAGCGAGTCTCGGGAACTTTAATCACGCTCAATATTTTTGAGAGTATTTCCAGTCTCCAGCAGGTAACGGAGACATATTGTCTTATGACTCTCCGCGACTGTCGCGAATAATTAGTCGCCACAGTTGCAGCGACGTCTTCCCTAGTATAGTGAAATAGACTCATCATTAATCCAATGATATTTTATCAGCTAGGGGAAAGTCATGTGCTTTTACAAGGTTTTAACTTAATACTATTTCTGATATCAAAGTTGTATGATGAGTTATTTTCCTTTAAAATCATAGATTAAACAACAAAGTATAATTATTTTGAAAAAAAAATACAAGTGGGAACAGTAAATTGCAAAATTGAATAAATAAGACATTCCTGATTGAGAGTTTTAGATATAAAGGGTACAGAGTAAGATAACATACGTCTTTGAAAATATCAAACAATATTGAGACTCAGTTTAGAAATGGCAGAATCGAAAACTTTACTGCTCCATTTTGTATGCTTTGGACTTCATATCAAAGCATTTGGAATGTAATGTAATGATAACTATCTAATTCTAAGATATCATATTAGCTTCTTCAGGTGGCACTTTGGAAAACGTTTTTAAAGGTTAATCTATCAGTCCATGGAATCGTCATCATCTCTCTTTAACCAGTCGATTATCAGTTCATATATCCTCTTCCTCGCCTCATTTGCAGACCATCACTTCGGTGCATTTCCCCAGGATACACGTAGCAGTTAACTCCTTGCACCCTGGTCTTCTTATTAACATTTCCATATCATAACATATTGCTCAGCTTTGAGCAGGCAAACTTTACCATTCTGATTCTTGTCCTGATGTCTCTCTCCCAGCTTCTTTTAGGAGTGTGCTTCCAAGGTATTTGAAAGAGGATACCTATCTTAATACTTGGTCCTGTGCCATCAGTGTGCATCTAGGCCTTTCCCACTTTGAAATCCTATTTAACAACAATTTGACATGACAACTTTTACATAACGTCATGTTCATCGGATTTGTTTTTGTTAACTAAAAAAAAAGATGTCGAGCTGTGATCAACCTCCCCCCCCCCCCTTTTTCCCTGGTCCCGCTGCCCTTGGGTGTGTATGAAAGATAAACAAAAAATACGACATAAACACGATGCACTTTAATACATCATCAGAACACATTGTTTCCCCCCGATGCATTAAGCAATGTCACAAATAGTTAGGGACTTGATACTCCATTGCAACAATAAACTCATTTTTTTTACGTGATCAATGCGATCCATGCATCCATATACAGTTCCTAGTTCTTGTTATATTTTAGTTTTTTAAAAGCACAATCAAAATGCCCATGCATGGTCATGATAATATATAGGATTAAAAGCAACAATAACTTCGTTTGTATGGTTAACAATAACAACATTGCCAACAGAACAGTCTATGATAAGGCCACAACGAGTGTACTTTACAATCATTTATACAATAATTACATGTACATGTAATCTTATTCTTGAAGATTATCCTCGCAGAAGTCCATGCAAGTATGGAACGCACTGTTATGAGCATGCTCTTGCTTAAGTGTCACCATTAGATTTAAAGTGTGAGGTGCTTTAAAACAAGATACATGTAACTACTTTATCATCTGTTGAAAACATGCTTCAATAACATTTGTAGATATTTAGATGCTACCATACTTTGCTATATTGATGGATATCAAAGGCTAGGTTCAACTGGACATATCGATTAACGTTGCGATATGATTTTACACCAAACATATATTCCTGAGTAGTTGGATGTTTGAAGACCGTAATGAACCCATGTGATGTACGTGGATCGGAATCAGCAAGGTTACCGTACTTTTAAGCAAAATTGGCAATCGTGCATTTAGAAATGATTTTACATTTATTATTGATTTTAATTACTGGTCATCAAGTATAAATTAATTTGTATAAAAAAGATAATTACATGTATACCTTTTCTCCTATAAGAAATATATGTTGTTCATACTCCTCAACAATAAGTAGCAAATTTGACGAACATGATATTATATATTTACAATATTTTACAATATTTGGAATTGTAGTAAAAAAATTATGGTATTTATTACGTTGTAATTTATTATACTGTAGGAAGATGCATTACTATTAACTTTGTTTGAATTTATGTCAATACATAATAGATCTAGATTTCATTTAAAATAGTATGTGCCAACTGAGTCATTGTTGGTGTCATGGCAATTGATCCAATACGTGTCCCTTCAAAAGAAAATTGTTCTGTAGATTCCAACAAAAATATCATTAGATACGTTACCTTTAGCTATGTTAAAATTTTGTCCACTGATTAGAAAAGCCCTTGCTGATTTTCCTATTTAGTTTATGCAATTGGTTTTATGTTATAATCGGAGAAATACCATGTACGCATTTCATGTGAGATTTCCTTTTTTACTGAAAAATACCTTTTCATTACACTGCAATGAGGTTATTTTAAAGTCTCATTCTACTACACATAAAAATGGAAATTACTTCAATTTTACGTGTAGTTCATAATTCATGGACTTCATGAAATTGAACGAAGTTCTCCGAAAGAGCCCTTTTATTTGAATATTGTTTGAAAGATAAAATATTTATTGTAATTATTAAGTCAGCTAAATATGATTTTAAGGGATTTAACGAACAAGGGATACTGATATGAGCTTGCTTAATACATCAATTCATGGATCAGCCCCACTCCCCTCTTACATAGATCAAATCTCATGTGCTTTACTTGTTTTTCACTGCTCTTCTCACACTCGGTTCAAACTAGGATAGGGTGACACTATCTGTACCTATCGGCGCTTGGTTTAATATGTAACCACTTCATTTTGGTACTCATCACGCAATGCTATTTTCCAAACAAACTTTCGAGATGATAAATAAATGATTAGTGACTTCCTTTCGAATACACAGGGTACACGTAGTTGATTGAACCTTACTCTTCTTACTAATATTTCCATTTCCTAAGATATTGCTCAGCTTTTAAGAGGCAAACTATTCTATCCAAATTGTTGACTTATTGTATCTCTCAAATGTAGCTTCTTTAGAATACACCTGTTCTATTACTTGGTCAGAATGCATCCAGGTCTTTCCATATCTGATATGAAATTTATTTATAATTTGATATTACAAAGTTTACACATCATCATGTCTGTCAGAGTTAGGAGTAAATAGGGGGGGGGGGGGGCTTCCATTCGGAGAGTCATTGTGTTATCCCCAAATATACAATATTTTCACTCGCGAGCTGGCCTTTTTTGTTTGCCCTATAAAATGAAGGGCAGGGATCAAGCGCGCCGACCCTAGTCAGGTTGTCTCTGGGTGAGCGTCTTGATAAGTGGCACGTTGGATGGTAGTTTGATGAATATCGGAGCATGAAGGGAGACGTCCTTTCATATTTCGATGAAATGCATTTCTCTTTGAAAACTTAAAAAGCCATAACCCCTTATGTTATACATGATTTGAAAATGTTAAACGAGCATAGTGAGTGCGACCTCGGGTAGCATAACAAAAGTAAACCATCAATCCTCCTTGATTCTGTGATGTCATGATAGTGGAATTTGGGCATTTTTTGAGGGAAGAACAAAGTGATTTTTTCATGACCATTTGTGACCTGTCACCACAAAACGACCAATAAGTCGCAATGGGAGTTTCCACGTAAACAGCTGCAACCCTAAAAATAGCTTGGTTGGGATGGAAAAGTCGATTTTGGGTTTTCGGTATTTTCTGAAAATACAACTCTTGATCTTCCATCTGTCAAAATTTGATATTAAAATGACAAATAGAAATATGTTTTTTCTTGGTTTTAAAATGATAATTTTTTTCGGACATGGAAAAAAAAATGTCACTTTGCTGAGATTGTCCTTATCATAATCAAGCTCTCAAACTACTGAACATAACTTAAAGAATATTCAGTGTTGGTCATTGAAACTTTGTAGTAGTGATGATTGATACCTTGTTAAAAATTGGGTCAAGTTTCAGCTCAAACCCATTGTTCCTTCATAGTGGTTGCTATGGGGTTTAAATTGCACCTTTTTGTGCCAAGGACAATGGCGCACGGTTCAGCACTCTTGAATGAACCCCTTTCTTTAGAGCCTGCAATCTCTGTTATCCAAATGATTAGTGCGTCTGACACCTTCACATTCTCTCTGTAATTTGAAAGGGTTAACTTGGTCCATACAAGTTGATTATATACCATTTTAAAGCTTAGAGTATAGGCTTCAAAGCTGCATCAAAAAAAAAAACAAAAAAACAAAAAATCCGACTTATTGGTCGTTTTGTGGTGACAGGTGACATTTTTGTTAACAAGACAATCATATTATTTGTTCCTGTTCAGTGTAATAATGATGGGAGGACGCTACACAGAAATGATATCAAACTTGCAACCTAAGAACATCTCTGGATTAGATAAAATACTAAGTCAAAGTGGCGTTCTGGATGTGACATTTTCCATTAATAGAAGGTCTAAAGTAAAGTATCCTGGTTGTACTTTATTAATCAGAAATGGCACTATTTCATTATGTCTTATAAGGTTAATGACCTCACGATTTAGCAACAGTGATATAAAGCTCTTTGCTTCCCTAAAACAAAGTTGAGAAGAAAACATGTTTCAGTGAACTTTTTTGCCACAACCGAAACATTCAACTCAAGATGATAATTTTCAAATGAATCTCAATTATAGATTGTTTAAGGTATCTGGCAAAAGGCATTTCCCTCCTCATTTTTCTTTAAAATAAGCGAGAGTTCCGAATTCAAATAAAACATTGGTGGGCAATTTACTTTTTGTCTGTTAATCCATGTCACATCTGAAACACAACGTGGCATCCGAAACACTTTTCAGGACATATTAAATTCACAAGAGAAATGGGTGTGTATAGTGCATGTCGAGATTTTTTTTTTTGCCATATTCGTATGATGTATTTGCTGATACATCATTTTGCCATAGAGACCAATTCGGCACTTTTCAGGGGTTTTTTTTGTCAAAGGGGTGTATCTATACAAAAAAAAACCCTATTACATTGCTAATGAATAGATTAAAAAAGGAGATATCTTTTATAAATATATATAATTTATATTTTTTTTAAATATGAATTGAACTCCATCATCAAACATTCATTCCATTGTTTTTTTTACAGCAAATGCAAATGCCAACACCTTGAATCTGTTTATCTCGACTTTTTATCCAAAAACTTTAAATTAGTAACTTAATACAGTGTACATACAATATCTTGTATAGTCCAGAGTACAGTTTCCTATCCAAACTTTGCATCACCCTAATTATAGAAATAAAAATATATTTGATTAGGCCGGCATTTTTTTGAGCAGACGAATATTGGGTTCTTGGATAATGGAGGGGGTTAGAGAGGCGGAAGGAGATTGCTACGAGTTTTTTTTTTCCTTTAGCTATAATGATTGTGATAGTGGCAGCCGGTTTCATCTTTATATTTAAAGCTTTACATGTTGCACATGTGCCCCTCCATTATTGCTAATGAATATGGTACATATCAAAGGAAGCCATGCTACCAGCTATTTTGTTCTTGTTTGAAAGGTATTACTCCAGCACTGTTAGCAGCTTTTGAAGGAAGTCATAGGTTACATACACACATTGCAAGTATATTTGATACACACATCGATACAGTTCATGAATTGTATTGCTTTTTTTTTTTTTACTTTTTAGCAGCACCACTACATATTGTAATGCGTGGTCATGATAGTTAGAAGGTGTAATAGCAGCAGTAGCTGTGTTTGTATGGGTAACCATAGCAATATTGTCAACAAAACAGTGATGTGACCATAGTGAATGTACTTTTGTATTTTGACATTAGGAATTATGGCATGCAGACTTGTTCACGAGGATTATTCTCTCCAAAGTCTATGCAAGTATGATACTAGCGTAGGTACTAGGCTATTAGGTACATGGACACAACACAAACCTTTAACAACTATAGCAGTTGTAGCTGTGTTTGTAGGTTAACCATTGCAACATTGTCATCAGAGCTGTGATTCCATGTATTTTTCCATGTCAAATTACTTTTTAGACTCAAACGTATGTTTGAAATACCAGTGAAACTGCAATTAACAGGCGATTTGAAAGTGTGTGTGTGTGTGTGTGTGTGTGTGTGTGTGGGTGTGGGTGGGGGGGGGGTGGCACTTGTGTGTGTATATGTGGGTATGAAGGTAGCCTTTAGCCAAGGCATTCGGCGCTTTTATTTCCCAAAATGTGGCGAACGAGTCTGCATACATACGACTATCATGCGAGGCGCTCGCTGCCAAGGCAGCTCGCTCGCGCGATCACTACCGTAAACGCACACTGATTTAGTCTTTTTTCAAACCTTGTTCGGCGAGCGAGGACTCGACCAAAGGCTAGTATGAAGGCGTGTCCTTGCACTTGAGGTAGTGTACAACAATGACTATATATATCTACAAGTCACTTTTGTATGGCGTTTCTATACACCAATCTACCATATGGTATACATCCCTTTTTGTAATTTAGAGAGAATAAATATATATGGTATATTTGCAGATGCACCATTTTGGAATAAAGAGGAGGGTTTTGTACAGTGCATCTCGAGATTTTGTTGCCATATTCGTATGATGTATTTGCAGATACATCCTTTTGCCATAGAGACCAATGCAGCACTTTTCAGGTTTTTTATTTTGGCAAAGGGGTGTACCTATATATATAAAAAAAAACCCCACCCTATTACATTGCTAATGAATATATTAAAAAAGGAGATAATATCTTTTATAAATATATATATAATTTATATATATTTTTTAAAATATAAATCGAACTCCATTATCAAACATCCATTCCATTGGCTTTTACAGCAAATGCAAATGCCAACACCAGCGTAGAGCCCAGATACACCCTTTTCACACTGTGATTGCCGATAAGCACTTGGTTGTAAGCACTTCATCTTGTTCGTCATCACGTAATGCTATTATCTAAACACTTGTGGGATAAACAAGAAATCAGTAACTTAACACAGTGTATATACAATATCTTGTTTAGTTCAGAGTACAGTTTTCTATCCAAATTTTGCATCATCTTACTTATACAAAGAACACTTATATTTGATTAGGCCAACATTTTTTTAAGCAGACGAATATTGGGTTATTGGGTATGGAAAGGGTTGGAAAGGTGGAAGGAGATTGCTACGAGTTTTTTTTTTTCCTTTAGCTATAATTATTGTGATAGTATCAGGGATTCTGATATGAGAAGGCTTGATATATCAGTCGAGGGCTCATTAACGGGCACTTCTGGCAACATGCATAGATATTATTCCAAAAGCACCCCACCCCCATGCCCCCACCCCCAAACCCCAGCCCCATTTCCCTGTTAAATATATCAAATCTCCTAAGCTGTACGTGTTTACCACTGCTCTTCTCACACTCGGTACAAACTAAGATAGGGTTACAGTGTCTGTCCCTATAGGTGCTTGGTTAAACAAAAACTTCATCTTGGTAGTCATCACGCGGTGCTATTACCCATACACTTTGGCGAAGTAATCTTGTTAAGTCAATAGTACAGTTTCAACAAAATGTTGCATCGCCTGAATTATACAAAGGGAGTATGATATTTGAGTAGACCAAGATATATATTGAGCAGACCTTAGCATATTGAGTTCTTGGGTATGGAGGGGGTAAACATGGTCAATGAGAAGAAAGGAAAATACTTTGAGTTTTGTCCTTCAGCTATAATATAGTCATTATAGTTGCCGCCAGTTTCATCTTTAAATCTAAAGGTTTACTGCTTGCAGATGAGTCCCGCCATCACTGCTAATGAATATCGTTCATATCCAAGAAACCCATGGTACTAGCTATTTTGTTCTCATTCAAAAGGTGTTACTACAGCACTGTTAACAGTTTTCGAAGTAATTCATATGTTACATCTTATGTGTTTTACCTGTTTACAACTGCTCTTCTCATACTTGGTTCGAACGAGGATAGGGTGACACTATCTGTACCTTTCAGCGCTTAGTTAATTATGTAAACACTTCATCTTAGTCTGTGACCTATATAAACCTGTGAAATGATAACAAAAAATATGATAAGTTAAATTATATACTACACTTCGTTAAGTCAATAGTTCGGTTTCTTATCCAAACTTTACATCGCTTTGATCATACAAAAGGGGTATGATATTTGATTACATGGCGTTCACCAAAAAGGGGGAGGGAGGTTGAGGAGGGTGCGAACGCAACCCCCTCCAGATCACTTTATTTATTTATTTTTTTTATTTTTTTATTTTTTTTTTTTGGTTGGGGGAGGGGGCGAGTTACTTGTTTTTGGTACAAACAATCCAACTATTGAATTATAATGTTCAAAATAAAGACAGCTTTTGTATAGAATGAAACTTAAATACAAATCATTATTTTCAAAATGCAGGGAATATCATTGCTATTTATCAGCAGGTGAGCTAGATGCCCATATACTACATTGTATACATTGATCAGTTAAGTTTCCCTCTTTATATTTATGTGAGCATTCTTTAAAGTTTATTTCGGAGGCTTGAAATCAGCTAACGGAAAATTCACACTCAGTTAAGCTCAGTTAAGCTGTCAAAGAATTGTACATAGAAGTATGTGAAAGAAATGTCGTTATTGTTTTGAAATGTATAATTCAAGGTTACATAAATAACTGAGGAAGTGAGAAATGACAATTCAATTCACCGATCAAGAGGTAAATAGATCAACCGCGTTACGACATGGTTATTAAGATCAGTCGTGGCGTACCTAGTACGAGGCGTACTACAGAATTCAACACACATATGCTCCCATCACACCAATTGCAAATAAAAGCCAATACATACACAGAAACAAACGCACACATCCACACTGACATGACTGGCACATATTAATGTAAAAATAATTTCTTAATCCTAACAGGTCTGGTCCATGTTTTTTCTCGCATTATTCTTGTAGATATCTGTTTTCATCTAGTGCCTTCGTAACTGCAATCTACAAGTCAAGTTTATGTTTTGGATTTTGATACCCAATTCGCCCCCCCCCCCCCCCCACCCCTTGTATAGGACGTATATGTCAGCTAATCTTCATGTAAATACTACTAAAGTCAATGAACAAGACACTGTTAAATTTTACTTTACGAGGCATAATAAGTGTATGATACATCACAAGCATAAGAACATGAATAATGAACATACATAATAGTCTTCGGCTGTCACACGCACACACATGCCCACAAACAATCATGATCATGCTCCCCCTTGCAATGTTGATTTTCGTCATAGGGTAATGTAAATCTTTAACGAGCCTTTGAATGATAACAATTCCTAATGCTAACCACTTGTGAGAAGAAACACATGACATCATACGTTTGAATTTGAAAACATTAAAGTTTTGCACTTCTCATTTTTATATCTTACAGATTTTCAACATGCCGATCCAAATTTGTGAATGGCGTGCTCGTATCGGTTGCTTCTACCAACGAAGACGGAAGGAAATATGGCTTGAAAGGCAGAGCAGGATGTTTGAGCAATCACTTGACTTTGTCGAAAAGTTGTCTGGCTTACTAAAGCTGAAACGAAAATATGACGAATATTGCCAGAGGAAGGAAGGAGTCAGCACGGAACGAGAAAAAAGATCAACAAACAATCAAGGGATGTCCAATAATGGGGAGCAATATTCCCAAAATGACCTTAACGAAAATTACGCTACATCGTATGCAGGCTCGTTGAACACAGCTAGCAAAGACAAAGGAAGCAAGGACAGTTGCGTGAAGGATGGGAGCGCCCAGGGCAATGTCAATCAAGACCTCACAGAGGAAGATACGTCTCAAAGCTACTCTTCTGTCGAGTACGCGGGTTCAGGTCGTACAAGTGGAGCAGATGGAACGCAGCTATCTCTGACATCAGAAGGCGTCCAATCTTCTAACAACAAGTCCTCTTCAACAAATCCACGAACGCAAGCCAGCTACGACGCTTGTGAATCAACATCTGAACCGTGCACGAAGAACGACATACCGGTAGAACGCACACTCTCCGAACATCTATCAAGGAAGGTCAATGGTTCTGGTCCTGGATTCGATCTCAAGAAAAAAGTCAAGAGTCCTGAATCATCCTTGGTAAGACATCATCATTGTCAGTGCTTCAACACCATGTCTGCCAATATTGATGGTGCTTGTACAAGAACAGTTTAACACACAAAACTAGCCAATTACAAAACAATGGTAGCAGTTCTCATAGCAGCTTATGTAGTTCACCCGGTTACAAGAAAACATCAATGAATAAAGTAATTGCCATAATGCAACTATTTCATGCAAAGAAGACTGACACACCAATATGTAAACACAATGGAGAGCATAATAGTGCTAGATCAGTTTTTAGATGAAAGGAATATATTGCGTAATAATATCACTCTAGACATGTTGCAGTAATACAACTCTTTTCCGAAGTATTATTTTGAATGATCACCTTAACCTTTAAAACTCTTGACCTGCCCCGCGACCGTAACCAACAATGATACCATAAATACTTCCATTTATGTATCCATGTTGGTGTAAAGGAACAACCACCTAATGCTGCCTCGCCAGCCAAGTGTACGACTGGGCGGTGCAACGATCACACCTCTAACGTGGACAATGACATCGCCTGCATCGGAGAATTGCTTCTCCTACAAGCTGGGGACGTGGAGACGAACCCCGGTCCAAACGCAAAGTGAGTGTAATATCTAATACATTTCCCTTATCTGTCCTTGAGCTGCCTGGTCTATTGAAGTTGCTTTACAATTGTAGCAGTTTCATCTCAGATACGAGTATCATATTGACTCAGTTTATGATACGGCTTAATTTCAATAAAACTTGGCACCATCCATGTATCTTGAAACGATTAACATTTGCATTAACAATTTGCATATTGAGGTGATATACTGTAATCTGTGTAGTGTTGTACCCCAGTGGCGTTCCATACGCATACACGCGTGTTATAAAGCATGAAGTCAAGCATAGATCGTGAACGTGTCTAAATTAAAACACAAGCAACCACAGATATCTTGCAATTATGTAGTTTGTTGAAGTCAGCAACATTATACTGGCGACGAAGTTGGCCACGTTTACGATACCTCCTCTCCCACCCCTCGATATAGATTTGATTTTAGCCACTAAGTTCAGGAAGTTTTAGCAAACCTTTCCCACTTTGGAATGGCGAATGGCAAGCCGTTTTTTTTTTTCATTCTCCCTACTTCTTGATATAAGAATTCGATTTCTTGATATCGACAATTACCATTGCTAAACCACACAAAACCATCTCTTGGTATCAAGAATTCATTTCTTGATATCACGAAACAGAATTCTTGATATGGAAATGTATAATTCTTGATATCGTGAAATATTTTTTTTTATATCTCTTGACTTCCAAAGCAGGACTATTGCAAGAATTATCCTCAATATCAAGCACAAAAGTATTGCACAAATGTTCAACTTATTTCCAGTTCCAAAGTTGTGCAGAATTCAAATTCATAGTTGATTTCCAGCGCACAGGTAATGCAGAAATTTATTCTGATTTCGATTCGAACTTAAAACTTGTGACATTGTGATCCGATTTCAAACTCTAAAATTGCGCTCCAAATAAAATTCACACAAGCGTATATATCGTCCGTCCGTCACCACCCTGTAACGTTGGTGGTGACCTCTCTTTAACGTGGGGTCACCTTCGTTAATGAGCGGGATAGAGGAACACAGAGAGGGGGCTAGGGCATGGGGAGAGTAAACCCGACAAAGCAGAGCGTTTAATGGTCATGGGAACACGCCAAATCCTTCAATGACATCAAACACGCTATCGCACGTACAGCACTGTCACATGACATGTTCTTCAACCCAAGTCTCCACTCCACAGTTGTTGTCGATGCTAGTCCTGTTGGTTTATGTGCCATGCTACTAAAACACGGTGATGAACGCGACAAGTCAGTCATTGTGGCACTCGCAAGCTGAACTTACCCGCCTTCAAGTAGATTTGCCCAAGCAACACGCAAGATCAGACTTTGTACTAACATGCGCACATTAAACAAAGCAACCAAACGGGAGCCCCTTGAAAGTCCAGTCGTTGATCAATGCAACCCCTCCTAACAATCGAGAAGAAATCCGAAGCTTTCTTGGATTGGCAATCAACTCTGCAAGGTTGATAACACACCTTGCGTCTCTATTCGAGCCACTGCGTGACCTTCAAAAATCCTTCAATGATATGAAACACGCTATCGCACAGCTCTGTAACATGGCCACTGCACAGTTTTTGTTGATGCTATTCCTTTTGGGTCATTTGCAATGCTACTACAATACGGTGGTGAACGCGACAAGTCAGTCATTGTGGCACTCGCAAGCCGGTCACTCACTTCTGTGGAATAGCGATGTTCGCAGACGGAACGCGAAGCACTTGCTGCATCCTGGGGAATCACACATTTCCACCTGTACCTCTGTGGAAGCCACTTCTCAGTGATCGACGACCACAAGCCACTTGTGCCACTGTTCAACATAGTCAACTTGACTCAAAGGATCAAACGATGGCAGCTACATCTCCAGCAGTATGACTTCATTCTCCAGTACCAGCCAGGTGCATCTAATCCAGCTGATACCTGTCATGACATCCGTCGCGAAGCATGTCGGCAGTAGAGCGCAATGAAAAAGATCATATCAACTTCATCCTGGAAAACGCAGTACCCAAATCTGTCACGATGGAAGCAATCATCACAGCTACAAAGTCAGATCCTACTCTGCAGTCATGCAAGAAAAAGCCATCGAAGAGAATCGCTAGCACTCCATCTCAAAAGATGAGCCTGAGCTACAGTGTCTAGCGAATGTGAGACATGAACTGAGCATAGCAAAAGATGGGGATGTTATTCTGCGCGAGCAGAGAGTAGTGATTCCATCTACCCTTTGAGAGCCCATCATTATTATCGCACACCGGGGACACCAAGGCATCGTTGCAGTTGATTCGCGAAATAGTATTGTTTTCCTGGAATAGATAAGCGTGTGGAAGATCGGATCAACCAATGCATCCCATGCCAAGCGGCAAGCGACATACATCTCCACCAGTCTACTCGAACTAATCAAGATGTCTACTCTGCCTACACATCCATGGAAGGAAGTGAGCATCGATTTTTCACATTCGCCCACCTGAGATCATTTACTAGTAATCATTGATGATTACAGAGGATTTCATGTCGTTGTTTATTTTATCTACATCCAGCAAAGCTGTTATCCCTCACTTGGATTGCACATTTTCCTTGTTTGGTGTTCCTGAAGTCGTCTGCACTGATAACGGCCTCACCCCTTCCATCGATGTGGCAAGCTGGAGCTCGTCAAAGCGGTCACTCTCATGCACGACGTGCAGGACTTGATCCTGAAAGCTCTTCGTGGGTGCCTTGGCGCGAAAAACGTGATGTCTCTTAGAAAAGCAAACTGAAAGCCCGATGACAAGGACTGGATAGAGACCTCAATTTGAGAATTGTTGAGTAAAACTTGAACACTAACAGTGAAGTATCATTTTGCACAATTTAACGTGGGTGAATAAACTGGAATTCCATGTGAAAAAAATCACAAAGCACTGTGAACATAGATTGATTGGACTCAGTGAAACTGTTTGTGGACTCAAGGAAAACTGTGTTTATCTCATTTGCTTTCAAGATGTCTGTAAACAACGCTTTTCTGTATGTGATATGTTGACCATATTTGTTGACAAATTTGAACATGCATGACAATATTATTGTTTAAAAAAACTTCTGGTACAAACACAAAGAAATAGAAAAACAGGTATGTTATCATTTTGTCTGTGCATGACAATATAATATGTCAACAATCAAAATAGAAACATTAAACTCAAATATATGTCTTATCAAAGGCAAGGATAAATATTGAAAGTAAGAATTTTTGGACAAAACAGTATTTTGGTATTTCACCATATCATTGCTCATGGATGTGAAGTAATTCTACAATGTTCTTGAAAATATTCACTATTCAAGCGACACAGCTGATGTGGTTTTGCACTACAAAGCAAAAGTTCAAAGTAACAGTAACGTGTTTTCACAACTGACATGAAAGCTATCCTTTATGTTTAATGGTGCTCAAGTTTGTAATTGTTCTAAACGCCAAATATATGTTTAGATGCAAAATTGCAAAGAAGCATCAATATATGCATGTCTTGTTATTGATATTTGATAGGTCACGTAATGTGAACTTCTCTGCAACTTGAATTTTATTTGTTTTGTATTTAGTACAAATGACTTATGATACATGTATATGCAAGAGTCAGTGAAAAAAGGATAGAGCAGGATGCTACAAAAATGGTTGATGTTGTTACTTATAGTTGTTCTTACTCAATTTTATTGTGTGTAAATAAACCACCAGACGACACTGTGATACCATTTGCATGCTGGTACCGTATAGTTCTACAAGCTGACTTGTTTGTAAGATTTCTGAATTTACAAAAAGCATTCTCATAAATACTTTCAGGTTTATGTAGTCATAAAAATAGTTGTTGAAACAACATTGAAAGCAAAACCCAGTGGCGTTCCATACGCACACATACATGCTATCAAACATGGAGTCAAACACAGATCGTGAACGCGTCTTAACTAAAACCCAGGCAACCGCACATATCGTGCGATTTTGTTATTTGTTGGAGTCAGCAACATTATTGTATTGAAATATGCTTCTATTCTGATCAGTGTTTCAGCAATGAATCAGGTGTTTTGTTCTTTGAAAGTGCAATGCTATGGCGTAACATCATTTATGGGGAAAAGCATGATAAGGTTGTCATTACTCCACCGTTAGAGTACGGTGCACACCTTCATGGCTTAATTGAGTGATCAAGTCTTAGTGCCTTTATCATGTTTACATATGTCATTCTACTTCCCAGGCCTCAAAACCTAAAGTCTCTAGAAGTGTGCAAGTTGGCCGAGCTAATGGATCCACAAGACTACAGGAAAGTAGGTCTGGCCTTAGGGATCACCGAAGCCGCGCTGCGCCGATATGAACACGACAAGCAAAGCATCGAATGGGCAACCTACCACATGCTGAATGACTGGCTGAAAACAGTGAAGGAGAAAGAGGCGAGGACGATCCTGGTTGATAAACTACGTTCAATTCCGTTAGAGAATCTTGCAAATCGCCTTGCTGCAGGTAGATATAACAATGATGCATGCACGTTATCTCACCCTGCTGACATCCTATGTATATTAGTCCATGCGAACATGTAGTGCTTATTACTGTGATGAAATACCATCTAACGCATAAAATCTTAATTTGTGTCGATTTTATTCATTATTTTTTTCTGCTTGATTTCCAATACATATATTAAGCATACAATAGTTAATAGTAAATATGCCATAGTACTTAGTGCGGATATTGTATACCAGTTACATAATGAAATACAAACGACGGGGTATTAAAAAAAAAGCTGAAGCTTAACGGAATGAAAACCAAAGTACATTATATTATAAATCATATGAAATGACGGGCAGAAGGGTTTTCATAATAAGCGGAAGCTTGAAGTTGTGAAAAACCATCGTACTATTTTCATCATATCGAAAATTATTTTGAGTGAGAGATAGAGCCAGAGAAGAGGGGAGGGGGGGGGGGGGTGCAAGAAAGATGCGCTCCCCTCCAAGTACTAAATTTTTTATAGTACGATTGGAACAATTTTGCAGACAACAATGTTGTACAAAGTCGCGAGGGATCAACGCAATAATAACAAACAAGTATTATCTGGGCATACTGAAATGCGATCATAAGGAATTCTGTAATAAGGGAAGTGAGAATTTATTTCATATTCGTTTTTTCGGTTGGGGAATTCCCAAACTGAGGACCAGTGTGCCCCATTGGGTTATGCGCAAGTGCAGTCCTTGGAAGTTGGAACAAACGACGTACATTAGATTTGACGAATGTCTAGTGGTGTATGGATGAATTTGCGAATTGAAAGGGAGGGGGGGGGGGGTGTCCGAATTGAGGCAAGACTTAAAGAGAGTTTTTTGTTAGATATTGAGATCATCAATCTAACATGATTAAGCTGAAAAAGTAGATGGTCGGTGTGATCCCGATTACAAGAGTTAGTACATACCTTGCTTGATTTTATTCAAAAGCATTAATCTGTAATTCAGTTATGATTTCCCCAAACAATGAAAAATGCTTTTTATATTGTATTAAAGGCAACACAGCAGTAGTGTAATATGATCCTGAAAATCGATCATTAGGCAAAGTATGTGCAAACCTCAGAACCCCGTCATGTATGTATGTGCAGTAGGAGTACGTCTTCTAATAATGACATTCTGTGAAGGTGTCCCAAAAAGTCACGGACCAAAGTCTGTCTACAATTTCATCAAGATCTTCCTTCGCTCACCCCCAAACTAATTCACAGTTTGTGTATGAAGATCAGCTATGAGCTCCCGGCGAGGGCTAAATGGTTGACGTCTCTTTGAAATCAGATTTTTTTTTTATTATTCAGAGGAAGGCATTGACTAATAATTAGAAAAAAAAAGCGTATTGATAAAAACACTCAAATGTCCTGCAGTTTTATGTGGCGGCGGTCATGATAGATCAAGAGAAGTCTTTCCGAGCATAGTCTATTCATGGACTAGTCCATGCTAGGAGCGATTTGGTTACATGCTGTACCTTTTATCTCTTTGTGCAGGACTTGACATGACTGCATTCTCTTCTCTGTCGGATGAGGATGTTCAGCGGTGCTCTGAGGACTTGAAACAATACTACTCAACGCGGTTCTGCCAAATCCAGGCGGACCCGTTATACTTCGACACCCTCCTTCAGTTTGACGATATCTTCACCAATCTCGAACTGGTAGAAGAAGAGAAGAGCACGAAGTGTAAAGTGCCGCTAGATTACGATAAGCTATTAGAAACAAAGGTCAATGGAGTCTACCCAAAACGGCTTCTGGTCGAGGGAGAAGGGGGAGCTGGAAAGACAACGCTGTGCGCCCGACTAGCCTGGGATTGGTTGAAGGGACGACACTTCCAACAATTCAAACTGGTTCTGGTAGTTCTCCTTCGCCATGCTAAAGACCAGACTGTGGGCGAAGTCATCAAGACCTATCTCTCTGACAGCAATCCTGTAGAAGCGTGGCAGATCGACAAGTACATCCTCACTAATCACAAGGATGTCTTTCTCGTCTGCGATGGCTTGGACGAGTATGGTGGGGACTTCAATAGCTCCCAAGACATCCCCGAGATCATACACAACCATGCGTACAAGAGCACCACTGTGCTAGTCACGTCAAGACCCTGGCGAGCTGATGAGGTACGGGGCCGGAGGGAGCTGAGACAGGCGTATGCATTCATCGCGGTTCAAGGATTCACTCCTGATAACTTGGCATCCTACATCACAAAGTTCTTTGTTAAAGATCCAGTTTCAGGCTCTGATCTCAATCAGTTCATGCTGGATAATGACGTCATCGCAGAGAACATGTCTCCCTTCCCAATCTACACGGCTATGCTGTGTATCATGTGGAAAGAATATAACAAGGAGAGGCGACAGGCAATGTACCGGCTGCAGACGTTCTCCCAGCTTTTCCGAGAAATTGTCTACTTTCTTATTGATCACTACATTTCAAAGATTAGTGGCCAGTCATATGAAGATGCATCAGAAGTAGGCAGTCGGCGTGATATTGCTCTTGGCATTCTGAAAAAGATTGGGGAGATGGCGCTCAATGGGCTTTTCAAGAAACGACTTGACTTGTCAGAGAGCGATTTCGAATCATGTCCAGAGGCTATGGAGGCTGGCTGTAGGATAGGTGTCCTGTCTCGAGAAAGGTGTTTCGCGCAAAGGAAAGACACGTATAATACCTCTTCTTCTGTGATGTCTACCTTCCACTTCCCCCACAAGTTGTTCCAGGAGTATCTTGCTGCGATGCAACTGGCAGCCCTGTACCGCACAAACCGTTCTCGGTACGACCACGTCATGTCTCAGACGGTCATTCCACAGTGCAGGGAGTTCAGGTACCTTGTCTACTTCACGTCAGCCCAGGATAAAAATGTAGGAGTGGACATCATATCACGCCTTCCAACGAAGGATGAGAGGGCTTTCTATGATGATAAGAGGCAGAGGAACACCGATTTCCTCGTAGACGTAGCATTTGAATGTCACAGTGATGTAGCAGTGGAAGCAGTACAGCACGCCTTGGGAGACAGAACTGTCGCCCTTACAATTGACAACCAGATGACGCCTCACACTGTAGCAGGCTACCTGTATGTCATGGAACGCCTCCATCTGGTAAATTGAATATGAATTTATATTCATATATGTTGAGAATTCCTGGAGACACTACAAAGCTCAACCTCAACGCCTTCCATGTAATGGTTTATGTACTTCAAGATCCTTTAAACACCAATAGGCCTACTATCAAACACACCATCATGCACTATTTCTCCTTCTTCCCAGTCCGCTTCTTTTCCTTCTCAAAGTTCTTCGTCTTACTCCATTTCCACTATAAGATATATAAGACATATTTGGATTATCCCTCTGCATCACTCAATACGTGCCATGCTTATCTTATTGTCTTTTGTAACACATTTTGATATCTGGTCGCCGCCCTCTCTCTAACACGACATACCCTAACACTTCCCACCGCCTGTATCAGATTATATTCATCCGAAACTACACATTGTATCAGTAACCACTGTTCCTACAATTATTGTTGGTTCGCTCCTCGTTATATCACAACCCCAATCTTAAGGGGACGCGCTCTTTGTTTCTCTCCATACTCAATAGGAAACACTGAGCATAAAAAGGAGATGTGGACGCACTGCATCGCGTGATGCAGCTGAATTCATCAGCACGTCATCGTCGTTGCGGTCGCTAGCCCTACAGGATGGGGCAGAGATGCACGGTGAATTCTACAAGGTGCTTGCTGACCACGCTGAGCAGGCTAGCTCTTCACAGGTAAGATTACTGCCATAAGCCTATACCATTATCATTATTAGTACTGTCATTAGTAATTGTATTATTAGTATTCTTGTTGCTTTAAATCCTTTTTAGATATAACGGTATTTCGATAATTGTGTAAACGGCATGCGTTCCGTAGAATCATGTCTTCAGTAGTAACGTGATACCAATCACCATATCAATCCAGTTTGTTGGTATATTAAAGGTATCACTACAATTTACTACTCAGTCGGGCAGGGATTTATTTCATGCATTTCCAGGTCTGATAAACCCCTGCAGATTCCTTGCCTATACTTGTTGAGCCAACATTGATTATCTAGGGGGAGGAACAAATTACAAGTGAATTGATTTAGGCAGTGCAAACCCTTCTGATGTGGTATCACTATATACCGCAGGGGCGGATCAAGATGAATAGGGGGCGGGGGGAGGGGTGGCGGCAGTGCGAGTCGGCTGCCCCCTCCTGTTTTCAGACTGTCCAGAGGCCCCCCCCCCCTTTTCAGACTTAAGAAAATATGAAATCTAACAAGAAGAAAGGCTCCAAGTCATAACCGGGCCGCGCCGTTTTACACCCTTGGTGAAGTCTACACACTTCTTTGGTTAGATATGACGTAAGTTTGCCAGGGTGTAAAACGGAAAGTTGCAGGCGGACCAGAGCAAAATACGCAACTGTAACAACAAGGCCCACACAGCTGTATAGGAGCGGATCATTTTTGTTTTTTTTTTTATACCCGCCCCCCCCCCCTTCTTATTTTGCACAAATGCTGGAACCGTCCCTTCACGTTTAATAAGAAGTACACAGTATTAAGACAGTGTGTCCCTTTTGAAGGTCAATCTTCATTTTTTGTAAAATCCATGGAAAATGCAAAAAGAAAAATAAGAACTTCCCTCCCAATAAGCATTATGATACAATTGGAAACTGACGTAAAGCAAATTTATAGCGATCATAGCGAGATTATGGGAAAGGTTTTGGGGCGGAGGTGGCTTTACACTATGGTCTGCATCTCTCCGATTCCCGGTACGTGCGTTCAATGGTAGTAATGCTCGCATCGTGGGCTAAGAGGGGACAATACGGTCATGAATGAAGACTATTCCCGCTGCGGTTAACAAGGATGGTTTTTCACTTCTCCTGAAAATGTTGGTGAAGCTATGACTGTGAGATTTCATACACGTCATTGTAAGGGTATACTCATGATTCTTGCAGAGTTGCATGAGTTGCATGCGACCCCTTGTCTTTAAGAGTATGGTAGATATACATATCAACAAACATCTTTCCGGCCCATGTTTTTTTTTCGGATCATCTGAATACAGTGTAAAGCAGATCATTCTTAGGAAAGTTTTGGAACTGTGACAACTGCGTATTATTTTGACCTCACATTGGTACATAAGGGTGGAATGAATGGCAGTCATTTGGACAAATTAACAATAATTTAAATTTTCACATTTGTTTTGACAGAGCATGTATGAAATGTTAAATGTACCCTAGGGTGTGTTGTATACCATTAGACTAAGAAATTTGTGTAGAGGGTGGGCAGAGATAAATATGTTATATGTTATTTGAAACGCTTTAAAGAGCCGTAGTAAACGGGTTAACGTTTTGTCCCTTAAAACCCAAACTAACTCCCTGAGCCAGAGACAGGACACTTTCCCAGACTTACGACGGACGGTCGAAAAACAACAAGTATTGTGATGTTACTGGTCTCCTCGTAAAGAGCTATACCGACGTGATAATCACAATCATTTATATTTTTAGTGCAATCGCAACTTCATGTTGGAGTAGGAATTTTCGAGCCAGATGGAGACATTAAGTCTCTGTCCGCGTTAGGATAGTCGATCGTAGGCGTGGTTTGTTTGGGCGCAATATACGACTTAGTATACCAACCAATACCAGCCCACTCACACCAGTCTACTCATCAAATCGTGGCCGAGATTTTAAAGGAAAGGGGAGAGGTTTCAAAATTACCCCCTCCCCCCCCCCCCCCCCCACCCTCCAAGTTAGTTTTGCTGAAGGTAGACTTTCGTTCATTTAATATTTTTTATTTGATTTCGGGATAATTTGGTTGGGATCATTCGAAAGCATATTTGCAGCATCACAGTGGACAAACTTTCCTTGTAAAAAAAAAACGATAAAGATAAGTCAAAAAGACCCGTCGTACATCTTAAATTACAAAGTAAGTTTGATCGCCTGACGCTACTATAGGGTACGCAGACCGCAAAAATCAATAATACTACGTGTGATACATTTGCACTCTTGATCGATAAAAAAAATGCTTTGAAGTCAAGTCCGGCTTTATGTTAGTACTTGTCAAATGTAGGCCTATACATTTTAGGGAGATATTTTGAAATAGATTTTATCCATATATATCAATGGCATTTATTATGGTTTGATTGGCTCGAATGGCCCAATCAATTATTTTTTCGAATAACACAACGCCCCTGTGCCTATCCACCACCACAAGAACAAGAATAAAACGTTTATTTGCACAGGCAAAATTGTGTGTACATTTCCCTCAATCACCGTATGAACTTTTCTTCAGCTCCCTTTCACAATACTATGTCATTAATTTTAAAAAAAGACAACCACGCAGCTTGCTCGCTACCCAGGCAGCAAACCCTGTTTAGGCGTCCATCACACATGGGCTGTTGTAAAACGTGGCTGGGTGTCAATGCTTTTGGGAGATTAGCGTGCACATTTTCTACCTGCACTACTTTTGCAATTTATTGCTGTTTGAGAAAAATGGCGACCATTTTTTTTTAATTGACCTCTATGGAAAAATTAGTATTGACAAATTGTTTATAAGTGGATTGAAATAAGCTTTACTCGCACCGTATGATATCACATTTGTTGGGCTTCTGGATGTTTATATTGTTTGGCAAAGAATTATGTCTTACTTTCTTTCCCCAAAATTAGAATTTGATGAAAATATTTAGCCTAAAGAAGTCTTCACATTTCATCAAGTATTTTCACTATCTAATGAATTGAAACTTTTCAGAAATCTGCCCATAGTGAAAACTTTGAGCCCGTTTTGGACAAAAGGTGAATACGCGCTCGCTGCCCGAGCGCGCATCACCGGTCTCGGCTCGAATTGGGTAGGACTACTCCATTATGGCATATAGGGGTGATTGCTTAATTTACGGATTATCCCTCCCACGGCTGCACAAGTAGGACACAGGTTCAAATGATTCCAAATGCAAACAGATAGTCATTTCGCATGCATCCTCCACACGTTCTTCAGCTATTGACCGCAAGCACTTGTGTGTCATAACATAATTTTAGATATGGGGTTGGTTACAGGGGAAACGTAGCATTGCTCTAAAATCTTCCCTTCAACTGGCGGATCCAGCTAGAGCCTAGCCAGAGGGCAACGTACCCTCATTTCAAACTCAGAGTCAGACGAATGCAAATGAAGTCAAACCTTGTCAGTTTGAAACCATGAATTCCAACACAAGTAACAAGACTAGTAACAATTAAGGGGTCGACATGCTTTATTGAGTTACCATGTTTATTCCCACAAGTGTACGCTAGCTACCAAAGTAATCATGTTGTAATAAAGCTGCTACTAGTACTATAAAACCAACATATATTTGCACGCGTGGGACCAAGTCTCAGTCACCGTTCACACAATATTCTTTCCGCTGCAGAGTGCAGACAACACCAAAAAATATGCGTTTATTTCATTATTTAGCGTTGTGTATGGAAAATGCGCTCCATACAGCATTAAACAATGGGTGAACTTTCAAATATCTCACCTGCATTGTTCTAAATATTCGGGACATTGTTAGAACTTCAAGTAAAGGAACACAAATGTCACAGGAATATGCAGTTCTCGTCGCTGAGTCGTGAGTCCTGCGCGTCTGCAGCGCGTACCTGATTGCGCGCAACGCTCGCGACGCCCCCGCTCTATAATGGAATCGTCGCATTACGTCATTTGCCGCAGTTCTTCTTGCCTTCTTTACTATTATTGCCTCTCATTAGACAAAACTTTTTGGAACAAAAGTGCAACGAGATTTTACAGCCAATGAGAATAAGTCTTATATCAAGTTTTAGTGTGAAATCTCTTCTGTCAGAAACCGCTCGCCCCAGACTGACTGCTTGCTTCGTTTGTTTTCTGTAGGCCTACACGTGTGTGATGTACATGTTTGTTTGTCGAATTCGGAGGCATTTCCCATAGACTTCCACCTCAAAAGACGAATGCGTAACAGATTTCAAGCAAAAAGTGCAACGAGACTACTTGATATCCTCGAATTATTGTTAGTTAATCATGTGTAGAAAAGTGTTGGCTTTCAGATGCTACTCGCCCCAAGCGAGGATATTTATGCTAACATGTAAAAAAATAGCGATTTATGACACAATGTCACGAAATCTAACATAAATTTACGTGTTATATCGACGCGCGGACATGCACACGCGCGCACGGTGAGCAAATGTCCACAATGTTTCACTATGTGTCATTTAAATATGAGGGGGGACTACACGATGTGTATGGACCCCAGTGAATGCGTGAGCCTCACGCAGAATGCTCGAGTCTCACGCAGAATGCGTGAGACTTGAGGCAGCTCTGATTGCGCGGCACTAACAATCTTAGATCTATATTCTGACTTTTCTATTGAGAGCAAAACACATTTAGTAGGTCTACTTACTGATACCTTCGTTTTATAGGCAAATACTGCTCTTGCAGTTCCAGTTGTGGACTAAGAATACTAGCTGTAGTCCAAATTAGTTTAGAGTTTTTTTTTCTAGGCGGAACTTTCACATGGGCTATAAACATCATTATTTTAATAAACATATCAATCTGTGTGCGCTCTTTGATCACTGTGTACAGATCGAGAGGTTAGCTCTGAACTTGATGGACCTTTAGAAGAGAGCGTCTGCATATAACAGGTTCAAAAACTTGATAAATAGTTAATCTACAAAAGTTATATTGACTTTATTTTATATGTGAGTGCTGTAATTTGTGTTTGCAAACTTGTATCAACACTGCTTACAAGAAAATAGTGACCCAGTCAGTTTTTTTCTGTTTCTGTATTACGATTCTTTATCAAAAATGTCTGTACTGCAAATTATATACACTTTAAAACGATGTGAGATACTGCTTTTAAAATTCCAAATGTTGATGTTAACTGAAATATTAGCTCTAAACCCAAATTAGTTTCGATTTTTTTTTTAGGCTTACCCTCAAAGTGCACTTTCAATAACATTAACTGATCACATTAATCTAAGTGCGCTCTTTTTTATAAACCGTGTGTATTTCTGTTCTGATCGTTTTGGGATCACTTTGTACAGATTGAGAGCTTATATCTGAGCGAGATGTACCTTGAGATGAATGCGTCTGCATCACGTGATCTTGGTCTGTTTTTGTGCGGAGTACCCAGTCTGACAAAGGTCCGTCTCTACGAGTGTAGCTTTCACGATGGCTTCTTCTCAGCAATAACATCGAAGGCTTCAGGCACACAGGTACTATAACAGATGTGACAAGTTAATGATTTTTTTTAAAAAAACACGTTAACTATATTTCATGAACTTTGTGTAAGTGTTCTTAGTGATTGAAAGTGTGTATTAATAGTGCTGACAAGGAAATAACGATAGTTAGTTTGTACTGTAATTATATTATGGTCTTGTTATAATCTTGTTAATAAAATGTAGGCCTATAATCTGTAAATTAAGCACATCCCATAGAACCAAAAATACTTCCTTCAAAAATGTAATTGTTGAGGTGGCCTAAAATAAGCTCTAGACTAGTCCAAAATAAGTTTAGAGGGTTTTTTTCGAGGCGGAACCTCATCATGGGGTAGGCTATGGGCCCTGAATAGCATTAATTGATCGTGTCTGTTTGTGTGCGGAGCACCCAGTCTGACAAAGGTCAGTCTCTACTGGTGTAGATTTCACGATGGCTTCTTCTCAGCATTAGCATCGAAGGCTTCAGGCACACAGGTACTATAAAGTTCAACAATTTCAAAACCAGGTATTTACAAATTAAATTTTACATCGACATGGACTTTAAAAAGCATTAATTGATCACGTCAAACTGTGTGCGCTCTTGTTTCTAAATCTTATGAATTTCTGTTCTCATCGTTTTGGGATCACTTTGTACAGATCAAGAGCTTAAACCTGAGCTACATGAACCTTGAGATGAATGCGTCTGCATCATCACGTGATCTTGGTCTGTTTGTGTGCAGAGCACCCAGTCTGACAAAGGTCCGTCTCTACAACTGTAGCTTTCACGATGGCTTCTTCTCAGCATTAGCATCGAAGGCTTCAGGCACACAGGTACTATAAAGTTCAACGATTTCATAACCAGCTATTTACAAATTAAATTTGACAACGTATGGACTTTAAATAGCATTAACCGATCATGTCAAACTGTGTGCGCTCTTGTTTATAAATCTTGTGTATTTCTGTCCTGATCGTTTTGGGATCACTTTGTACAGATCGAGAGCTTAGATCTGAGCGGCATGGACCTTGAGATGAATGCGTCTGCATCATCACGTGATCTTGGTCTGTTTGTGTGCAGAGCACCCAGTCTGACAAAGGTCAGTCTCTCCGGGTGTAGCTTTCACGATGGCTTCTTCTCAGCATTAGCATCGAAGGCTTCAGGCACACAGGTACTAATACAAGTTCGACTAGTTGATAAATAGTTCATTTACAATAGTTACATTGACTTTATTTTCCATGTGAGTGTCTGTGTTATTAGTGTTTGCAAATGTGTATCAACACTGCTAACAAGGAAATAATGATGCACTCAGTTTGTTATGTATTCCAGAAATGACACATACTTGTTTAAAATTCCAAAATATTGAGTTGGCCTAAAATAGGCTCTAGACTGGTCCAAAATAAGTTCAGAGTTTTTCGAGGTGGAAACTCACCACGGGCTATTAATAGCATCAATTGATCATGTCAATGTATGTGCGCTCTTGTTTATAATTCTTGTTTATTTCTGTTCTGATCGTTTTGGGATCACTTTGTACAGATCGAGAGCTTAGATCTGAGCTTGATGTACATTCAGATGAATGCGTCTTCATCACGTGATCTTGGTCTGTTTGTGTGCGGAGCACCCAGTCTGACAAAGGTCAGTCTCTACGACTGTAGCTTTCACGATGGCTTCTTCTCAGCATTAGCATCGAAGGCTTCAGGCATACAGGTAATATAACAAATGTGACAAGTTAATGATTTTTTTAACACACGTTGACTTTATTTCATGAAATTTGTGTGTGTGTGTTCTTAGTGATTGAAAGTGTGTATTAATAGTGCTGACAAGGAAATAATGATCGTCAGTTTGTACTGTAATTAAATTATGGTCTTGTTATAATCTTGTTAATATGTTGATCTAGGCCTGTAATCTGCAAATTAAGCACATCACGTAGAATCAAAATTACTTCCTTCAAAAATGTAATTGTTGAGGTGGCCTAAAATAAGCTCTAGACTAGTCCAAAATAAGTTCAGAGTTTTTTCGAGGCGGAACCTCAACATGGGGTAGGCTATAAATAGCATTAATTATTCATGTCTGTTTGTGGTCTGTTTGTGTGAAGAGTACCCAGTCTGACAAAGGTCAGTCTCTACTGGTGTAGATTTCACGATTGCTTCTTCTCAGCATTAGCATCGAAGGCTTTGAACAGGCACACAGGTACTACCATTTCATCAATTTCATAACTAGCTATATACAAATTAAATTTTACATCGACATGGACTTTAAAAAGCATTAATTGATCATGTCAATTTATGTGCGCTCTTGTTTATAGATCTTGTTTATTTCTGTTCTGATCGTTTTTGGAATCATTTTGTACAGATCGAGAGCTTAGTTCTGAGCGGCATGGAACTTCAGGAGTATGCGTCTGCATCACGTGATCTTGGTCTGTTTGTGTGCGGAGTACCCAGTCTGACAAAGGTCAGTCTCGACTGGTGTAGCTTTCACGATGGCTTCTTCTCAGCAATAGCATCGAAGGCTTCAGACACACAGGTACTAATACAAGTTCGACTACTTGATAAATAGTGCATTTACAAAGTTACATTGACTTTATTTTCCATGTGAGTGTCTGTGTTATATAGTGTTTGCAAATGTGTATCAACACTGCTAGCAAGGAAATAATGATGCACTCAGTTTGTTATGTATTCCAGAAATGACACATACTTGTTTAAAAATCCAAAATATTGAGGTGGCCTAAAATAGGCTCTAGACTGGTCCAAAATAAGTTCAGAGTTTTTCGAGGTGGAAACTCACCACGGGCTATTAATAGCATCAATTGATCATGTCAATGTATGTGCGCTCTTGTTTATAATTCTTGTTTATTTCTGTTCTGATCGTTTTGGGATCACTTTGTACAGATCGAGAGCTTAGATCTGAGCGGGATGCGCCTTCCAATGAATGCGTCACGTGATCTTGGTCTGTTTGTGTGCGGAGTACCCAGTCTGACAAAGGTCAGTCTCGACAGGTGTAGCTTTCACGATGGCTTCTTCTCAGCATTAGCATCGAATGCTTCAGGCACACAGGTACTAATACAACTTTGACTAGTTGATAAATAGTTCATTTACAAAATTTACATTGACTTTATTTTCCATGTGAGTGTCTGTGATAGCGTTTGCAAATATTTATCAACACTGCTAACAAGGAAATAATGATGAAGTCAGTTTGTTATGTTTTCCAGAACTATGACACATACTTCCTTTAAAATTCCAAAATGTTGAAGTGGCCTAAAATAAGCCCTAGACTAATCCAAAATAAGTGTACCTGTTTTTCGAGGCTGAACCTCAACACCAGCTATACATAGCATTAATTGACCATGTTAATCTTCGTGCGCTCTTGCTTATTAACATTGTGTATTTCTGTTATAAATGATCATACCAAACACAGGTACCATAACAAGTTACACTTTTTTGTGTGCAAATACGAGCGATTAGTCAGTCGTTCGCTGCTTTATTTATATATATAACTTTATTTTCTATGTGAGTGCTGTAATTTCTTTTTGCAAACTTGTATCAACTGCTAACAAGGAAAGAGTGACCCAGTCAGTTTGTTCTGTATCTGTATTATGATTCTTTATCAAAAATGTATATACTGCAACATAAAGCGATGTGAGATACTGCTTTTAACATTCCAAACACTGAAATATTAGCTCTAAACCCAAATTAGTTTTGATTTTTTTTAGGCTTAACCTCAAATTGAACTTTAAATAGCATTAACTGGTCATGTCAAACTGTGTGCGCTCTTGGTTAGAAATCTTGTGTATTTCTGTTCTGATCGTTTTGTAATCACTTTGTACAGATCGAGAGCTTCCATCTGAGCGGCATGGAACTTCAGATGCATGCGTCACGTGATCTTGGTCTGTTTGTGTGCGGAGTACCTAGTCTGACAAAGGTCCGTCTCTACTGGTGTAGCTTTCACGATGGCTTCTTCTCAGCATTAGCATCGAAGGCTTCAGGCACACAGGTATACAAATGTGACAAGTAAATGTTTTTTTTTTAACACACGTTCACTATATTTCATGAACTTTGTGTGAGTGTTCTGTGATTGAAAGTGTGTATTAATAGTGCTGACAAGGAAATAATTATAGTCAGTTTGTACTGTAATTATATTATGGTCTTATAGACTTGTTATAATCTTGTTAATAAAATGTAGGCCTATAATCTTCAAATTAAGCACATCACGTAGAACTAAAAATACTTCCTTCAAAAATGTAATCGTTGAGGTGGCCTAAAATAAGCTCTAGACTAGTCCAAAATAAGTTCAGAGTTTTTCGAGGTGGAAACTCACCACGGGGTAGGCTATAGGCCCTAAATAACATTAATTGATTATGTCTGTTTGTGGTCTGTTTGTGTGCGGAGTACCCAGGCTGACAAAGGTCGGTCTCTACTCGTGTAGCTTTCACGATGGCTTCTTCTCAGCATTAGCATCAAAGGCTTCAGGCACACAGAAACTACCATTTCATCAATTCCATAACTAGCTATTCACAAATTAAATTTTACATAGACATGGACTCATATAGCAGTAACTGATCACGTCAAACAATGTGCGCTCTTGTTTATAAATCTTGTGTATTCCTGTTCTGATCGTTTTGTAATCACTTTGTACAGATCGAGAGCTTAGATCTGAGCGACATGGAACTTCAGGAGTATGCGTCTGCATCACGTGATCTTGGTCTGTTTGTGTGCGGAGTACCCAGTCTGACAAAGGTCAGTCTCGACAGGTGTAGCTTTCACGATGGCTTCTTCTCAGCATTAGCATCGAAGGCTTCAGGCACACAGGTACTAATACAACTTTGACTAGTTGATAAATAGTTCGTTTACAAAAGTTACATTGTCTTTATTTTCTATGTGAGTGCTGTAATTTGTGTTTGCAAACTTGTATCAACTGCTAACAAGGAAAGAGTGACCCAGTCAGTTTGTTCTGTATCTGTATTATGATTCTTTATCAAAAATGTATATACTGCAACATAAAGCGATGTGATATACTGTTTTTAAGATTCCAAACACTGAAATATTAGCTCTAAGCCCAAATTAGTTTTGATTTTTTTTTAGGCTTAACCTCAAATTGAACTTTAAATAGCATTAACTGGTCATGTCAAACTGTGTGCGCTCTTGTTTATAAATTTTGTGTATTTCTGTTCTGATCGTTTTGTAATCACTTTGTACAGATCGAGAGCTTAGATCTGAGCGGGATGCGCCTTCACAAGAACGCATCACGTGATCTTGGTCTGTTTGTGTGCGGAGTACCCAGTCTGACAAAGGTCAGTCTCTACCGGTGTAGCTTTCACGATGGCTTCTTCTCAGCATTAGCATCGAAGGCTTCAGGCACACAGGTATACAAATGTGACAAGTAAATGTTTTTTTTTTTAACACACGTTCACTATATTTCATGAACTTTGTGTGAGTGTTCTGTGATTGAAAGTGTGTATTAATAGTGCTGACAAGGAAATAATTATAGTCAGTTTGTACTGTAATTATATTATGGTCTTGTAGACTTGTTATAATCTTGTTAATAAAATGTAGGCCTATAATCTTCAATAATTAAGCACATCACGTAGAACTAAAAATACTTTCTTCAAAAATGTAATCGTTGAGGTGGCCTTAAATAAGCTCTAGACTAGTCCAAAATAAGTTCAGAGTTTTTCGAGGTGGAAACTCACCACGGGGTAGGCTATAGGCCCTAAATAACATTAATTGATTATGTCTGTTTGTGGTCTGTTTGTGTGCGGAGTACCCAGTCTGACATAGGTCGGTCTCTACTCGTGTAGCTTTCACGATGGCTTCTTCTCAGCATTAGCATCAAAGGCTTCAGGCACACAGGTACTACCATTTCATCAATTTCATAACTAGCTATTCACAAATTAAATTTTACATAGACATGGACTCATATAGCAGTAACTGATCACGTCAAACAATGTGCGCTCTTGTTTATAAATCTTGTGTATTCCTGTTCTGATCGTTTTGTAATCACTTTGTACAGATCGAGAGCTTAGATCTGAGCGGCATGGAACTTCAGGAGTATGCGTCTGCATCACGTGATCTTGGTCTGTTTGTGTGCGGAGTACCCAGTCTGACAAAGGTCAGTCTCGACAGGTGTAGCTTTCACGATGGCTTCTTCTCAGCATTAGCATCGAAGGCTTCAGGCACACAGGTACTAATACAACTTTGACTAGTTGATAAATAGTTCGTTTACAAAAGTTACATTGACTTTATTTTCCATGTGAGTGTCTGTGATAGCGTTTGCAAATATTTATCAACACTGCTAACAAGGAAATGAAGTCAGTTTGTTATGTTTTCCAGAACTATGACACATACTTCCTTTAAAATTCCAAAATGTTGAAGTGACGTAAAATAAGCTCTAGACTAGTCCAAAATAAGTGTATCATAAGTGGTCCACAAACCGGCCCCTACCCTTGAAACCGACCCCCGCGTTTTTCTGCGCAGTGCGCGTTATCGAAGGTTGGATGCGCGATTTATTATGTATTTACGCATTAGTAAACCAAATGCAAGATTCTCGGAAGCAAAATTAGACAAAATGTGCACTTATTTGGCAAATGCACATTATCGTTCGAAACATCTCAGTTTTTCAACTTGCGTACGTACTTCCGTGATTTTCTCGTCGATCGCCGAAACTTTCCCGTCATTTTTTCACTGCACTGGAACGAGCATGATCGAGACGCAATACTGGTGAAATGTCGGCACTGTACTCGTCGGATTGACGGAGATATCGCACATTATCGGTAGGGGCCGGTTTCAAGGTTCAGTGATGTGAATGTCCGACGATTTATCGAGCGATATTCGAAGCGCAATTTCTCCGAAATTTTATCGTTAATCTTCAATCCAAAAATAGTTTTTGAAAGAGCATTATTTTGCTGATTTGAGTGTGAAATTTTAGAATTTTATTTGGTTATCTTGGAACGAAAATATTTAAAAGAAAACAAGGGGGCCGGTTTGAGGCACCCGCATCATACCTGAGTTTTTCGAGGCTGAACCTCAACACCAGCTATGCATAGCATTAATTGACCACGTTAATCTGCGTCCGCTCTTGCTTATAAACATTGTGTATTTCTGTAATAAATGATCATACCATACACAGGTACCATAACAAGTTACACTTTTTGTGTGCAAATACGAGCGAGTAGTCAGTACGGTCTTTGCTTCTGGCACACAGGTATAGTGAGTGGTCCACAAACCACGGCCCCTGGCACTACCCTTGAAACCGGCCCCGCGTATTTCTGCTCAGGGCGCGTTATCGAACACTCGATGCGCGAATAAAATTATAGTAACTATACAAAAAGCTACTTTGATTTGATTACATATTTCTAGTGAGTGTTCTTAGTAATTAAAAATCTATATCAATACTGCTAAGAATGAAATAATGATACAGTCAGTTTGTTCTGTATCTGTATCTTTATCTTAACATTTATGATTCGGGTGACTCAAACCGACCGCTTTGTATTCTTTTGAAAATTTTGCATACCGAGATAAAGATATTAAACACTGGAATTTCACTCACATATCAATAAAATACGCTTTTTAAAGAAATAATTTTGGATTGAAGATTAGAGAGAAACCTTTGGAAGAATTGCGATTCAAATATCGCTCGGTAAAACACCACACATTCACTTCACTGAAGCTTGAAACCGGCCCCAACCAATAATGTTCGATATATCCGTCAATCCGACGAGTACAATACCGACATTTTACCAGTCTTGCGTCTTTAAGAGCATGCATGTTCCTTCCAGTGGCATGAAACATGGAAAACTTTATGCGATCAAAGAGATAATCATGGATGTACCAACGCAAGATGAAAACAAGAGATATTATGAACGAAAATGTGCAATCGTCATATGTACATTGTGCAAAATTTTTGTTCCAAAATTCGTGCTTTTTGTGTACTAAGTGGGAGATGGAGAGGGGCGTGAGGTAGACATGTGCAGTGTGGAGCTGTATGAATACTTGTAACAGGCTTAACAAGTTTGTGTTCTTTACATAATGGTTAAAGAATCTCATTACACCCTGATGTTGAGGATTGTGACCAATTGTGACAAATTTTATGCGAAAATGCACAATCGCATCGAACCTTCGATAACGCGCATTGAGCAGAAATACGCGGGGCCGGTTTATGGACAACCCATATATAATTTATGCTACATTATTTTGTTCCACTGTTTACGTTATACTTCAAGGAAACACTGATACAGCCAGTCCGTACTGTATCTCTCTCGTTATCTAAAATGTATTGTTCACATTTACATGATAAGTTATGGTCAGATAATGGTTTCCAAAATCCAGATGTTGACTTCGACTACAAAATCTAATCTCAAACTAGTTTCCAGGTAATTTTTATACTAATTTATTTGCCAGCCCCCCTCCCCCCCCCCTTCTTCACTCCCACACACACACTTATACAGACAGATGCACACGTGCGCACGCACACAAACACACAGACGCATTCGTATACACATACTTATACACATGCTTATACGTATACGTGCACGCACACGCAACACAGTGACAGATCCATGTTATTTTCACTATTCAAGATTCAATTTTATATTTCCACCAAAAAACAAACACACAATCAAAATCTTCCGGAACTTACAAAAATGATTCCCTTGATGAATATTAGATCCCATGAAAGACGCATGTATTAATAATATGTTCATTTTTGTGTGAACATACAGTACCTCATGTATTTCATACTTTTCTCTCTACACTGCAGAGAAACATATTTGATCACGGTGTGCTATGCGCTATGTATCGTTACTATCATTGAACAAAACACAAAACATTGACATATATGTCGATTATTTGAATGAAAAACCATTAGGTGTTTTTTTTTTTTTCGCCACGATTAGAAAGGAATAGTATTGCAATGTTACGCTGATCATCTTTTATGACATGTTATGTGTTATGATTTCAGGCTGCTGGTTGGGACAGCACCCCTCCCTGCCCGCTGACCAGGCTGTGGGTAGATGACAGGACACTGTCTGAGTGGACGTATGGTGACATGAGCGTTGTGTTCCCCTCCCTGAAGAGAGTCACCCTGGTGGTGGATGGCGGGATATACTATGGTGACGAGGACGGGTATGGTTTCTATGATGTGCCATCCCAGCTCCAGCTACCCGGCGTCACAGTACTCAACGTCATACCTGAGAAAGGCAGTGCAGACATAACACTTCGTGCATCCGTCCACCTAATGCAGCTACCCAGAGTCTTCCCTCATCTCCTTAAGCTGACTGTCACTAACTACACGTGGAGCAGTGGTGATGCACGATCATTGCTGCGTTCACTCTCCAGTCATCCGCAACTCAGGGTTCTCAGGTAAAGCCGCGTGATTGACAGTGTATGCGCCTCATTATGTACACTCTCTCTATTACAGACAGGGGTATGTATATATATATATATATATATATATATATATTTTTTTTTTTTTTTATTTTGGGGTGGGGGTGGGGGGTGGGGGTGGGTGTACAATCACACCACCACCCCTCTCAAACACACACACTCTTCGGCTATATATATATATATATATATATATATATATATATATTTCTATTACAGGTAATAGTTGTAATATCTTACACTATTATTAGTATAAAAGCAATACACGTGTTTTAACTTTTTAAATCAGAAAACATGTTTTTTTCTATTCTGGGAGATACACCGTGCACACGGCGGAACTAAGGCCCGATCTCTAGGCCCGTAAAACAACACAATGTGGATAATCGTTTTCTTTTCAGTCGCCCATTGTTGGTTTGTATGAAACGTGTTGTTGACAATTTTTTAAAACAAATTTAAAGCAAATCATTCATACTTCGAAAACCCGCTCTTTAATGTCCAGTTTTGTCAGTGTCAGCTTTGAATCAAGCTTTTATGACAAATGCATTTTTGCAGCAAATATCTTTGTTGCGGTATTCACCCTCGAGTGATAAATATTGACCTATCGATAACAATATCCCAAATGTTTTTCATTATATAAAATATTTTCACAACAGCAAACTTTTAAAATCATATTTTGATTGCCATCTAAGAAATAAATATTTTCAACGGCACTCGCTTTGCACGCGAACCATGAACCCAGTAAACAACAGAAGGTGTGTCTTTGTGTGAATAGCTTATTGTTGGTGGTTATGCCTAGTCATATTTGCAATGGGGAAGAATTGTTTAATATCAATAGGTATCATGAATTCTGAGAGAGCAGCATTATTAAACTCTGCTCTTTATCCTTAAGTTCAGATCAAGTTTACCTTAAATGAAAATAAAGTCTAACCTGTTCATGCGGGCATCTCCATATTAAAAGCGGTAGCCTTGACAAATTTGGGAAAAAAAGGTGTCCCCCACTGGCCTAACTCGAAGTAAAAGTTGTTACGCTTAAACATATCAAATCATTTTACGCCAAAAGGGCCCATGTAGTTGTGTGCTTGGCCGTACGAATTGCGCGCGCACGGATGTAGGTCCCTTCGTACACACGATTGCATGAGTGAGTCCATGAGCGAAACTTTGAGATTGGCTTGTGGTTTGATAAATACTTATTCAAAGATAAAACGTAAAGGGAATTTTTTAACCAATCAACATCATTCTCATATCATTGGAAAGCTAAGAAAAAAAATGACTCATTGGAACCAAATATAGGAATTGTATCGATTTCTAACCGGTCGTGTTTAACCCAAAGTGAAAATTAACCGATATTTTTATATATTTTTTTTTCCATATTAAGGATGAAAGAAAAATACAATTAACATATTTGCTTTCATTTTAAAAATGAAATGAAAATAACTTAATATCATCCTCATCATATCAATGTAACTAAGGAAGAAAGTTAGCATCTTGTTCAAAAATTACAAAAATGTGCACAAAATGTCATATGTTCTATGAAATGTCCATATAGTGTACGTGCGAGGAAAGAACACGCAGACATAGTTTTACAAAGGATATGATATGTATGGGTATTTTCCCCCTTAAAATCATATATTATAAGGGAAGAACATGACCCCACAATACTTGGAATACCTTCAAATAGCAAAACGTCCTCACAATCACAGTTGGTATTTATCCATGTGCCAGTCCACCGATTATAACCCTAACCTTCGGGGATTTTTTTTCAACACCCACTTTCGGCTCTCGGTGACCGGTCAAAGTTTTCCTTGCCGTCTTTACTATGTGACTCTGCACGTTCATTAGAACCACATATAACATTGAGCCCATCAAGGATACTAAAAAATGGCTTTACACAACCTAAGATAAATTGAGTTACAGACCTGAAACCTCTTTTGCCTGCTGCTGCTAATATGATACACACACAGTTTAAGAACACGAGAGAGCCTCTCATACAGGTCAAAATACAGAATCTTCATGCCGCAGTAGGAGAGTCACCCCCGTTCATTATATTTCCATGTTACCTTTTGACCCGACATCAATCAGTGGAACTAAAACAAGTTGCAATCCATGAACTATGAGGTGAATAATTTAAAAGGGATTTTATATGCACGACGGAGACTATCTTTCCGGATGAAAATACAAGATATTTCTACGACGGGAGGGAAAACCAAACTCTATTTTGTAAAGGACATCATATTGATCAAATTGTGTCAGCAAATGTCCCTATAGAATTGAATATTATGGAAGACATGGTAGCCTTTTTTCAGGTAAAAAAAATAGGTTTAAAAAAAAACTAGTACTTCTCTCCCAATTATCAAACTGGAAACTGACTTTAACAGACTTAAATTGACTCAGTTGGGAGACCGAAATACTAAATAGTGTGCGCAAGTCTTTCGAAAGAAAACATGGATAATTTTTCACTTTCACTAAAATGGTTTGTGAAGCTAAAATTTAACAATTTCAAACACATTGTAGTAAACGTATCCCGTAGATTTTTGCTGGCATTCATTTTTTGTTGGAAAGGGCTTCCTAACCTCAAAAGAAAAAAAAATCCATGGCAACCAGACTTTTAATCGGTGGAATTTTCGTATTGATGATTAACCATGCAGCCACTACTGAGTTCGCACTTAGGCTAGTACTTTCTTTCAGGTTTTTAGATGGAAAATCGATGGTGCTAGGATTTATATTCTATCGATGTATACTCTACTGTAATAACATACATGACATTTGTGTGTGTACACGCAGTGTGTCCACACACTCCATAACCTTGAACTTTAATATAGCTCAGCTTATTCTACCATTGAGACAATATTCATTTATTCCATCGAACTATCCACATAGTTCTCTCTGTCATCAATGGAGCAATAATGGTAAATACAGTTCATTAACCACTTCCGTCTTCTTGCTGATATTTGTTTCTGTTCACAGGATCATGAGATGCGGTCCGGATGCGCTCCTGGACTCAGTTGCCGAGGAGGTCAACCGGGCAGGAAGAGTGAGAGTAACGGTAGATCACAGCGCACCACGAAGGGTATGTCACTTGACCTGTGCACCGTTTCCATTCAAATCATACCATGTATGGAGCATAAGCGGGCTAAACGTGGAGATAGAACACAGAATATACAAGGAATTACTAAATATTGGATTTCTTGCATCCAACGACTACATGAGAACAATGTATTTTCCCTGCACTAAAGATAGTACATGTACCATTAATAGCAATGATTTCGTATTGTGATGACTTCCTCCTAGAAGAACGATATCGTAATAACATCAAATTCGTGTCAAATAACAATAGGACAATACAACTCCATAAACACGTTGTGGACTGTCGGGGAATGCTCATGACACTAACACACTTATTTCTTACTCGTAACAAAGTCCTTATAAACAAATTTTAAACCTATTATTCCCGGGGGGGGGGGGGGGCATTATGCCCCCCCCCCCCTGTCGAAGTTTTGTCGGTACTTCCTAACGCCTCAATATTTTGAAACGAAATTTCTTGACTTTTTTTTCTGATCCTTCCCGCACATTTTGATACCAAATTTATGGCGATCGGACCTACCGTGCGGGTGTCAGATTACGTTTACCGAACACATGTCACTGAAATTTCGCTATTTCTCTATGTGACTGTGTATAACCCTATGGATAAAATCAGGAGCCTTTCCAATTTATGTAATACTTTTCTAAGTGTTATCATTGTTTCAAATAGTGTAAATAATTACCACACACACACACACACACACACACACCCACATTCACCCACACCCACGCATACGCATCTGAATCTTGACGAAAAACAAAGAAATACATAAGAAAATTGAAAAACAATAAAATACATGAGAAATAATTACCACAACCTATCTAGTTAAAAAAAAATAAAAGGACTTTCGTAAATTTAGCTATACAACTTTGTAGATTACATAATTCTTTACCCTTGTGCAAAATTTTGAGGCAATCGGGCAACCCATGGCCGAGATCTCAGGGGGGGGCCCCCCCCCCCGGTAATAACAAGCTTTGAAATACCCCGGGAATATTAGGGTTAAGAAGCCTGTGGAAAAAGTTAAATTATTATGTCATTTTTAAATATTTTATAAAGATCTGGACATTTGGTGTAAATAATCTCTATAGCAATTAAACAGTACTTAGAGATACTGTCATAATACCAAGTGAACATTGAACCTCTCCACATTAAAAGAAATATACTGAAGACTTGATTGGCCTACATGTGTATGAATAGAAGGTAAACTACCAACGCCAATTAGGTTTATTTGAATTCTAGATGAATATGTGAGAACACCCCTTTCCCAATCCCAAGTATCAACCACTCCACGAATCATTATCATAACAAAAGCAACGATGTGACCAATTTTACATGAATAGGAAAAAAAAATCTTTTGATGTTTGCAATGGTATGATTAGATATCACTTCCTTTCATGTACCTCAATACGACAGTGTGCTATGTTGCATGTTACAACGTGTCATGTTATTTGTTTGATAGGTGGATTGCTATGACAGGGAGGACGAGGAGAGTGATGATGAAGACATCAGCCATTATGACCATACTACTGGGCTACCAGGATCCACTCATGTCAGCCAAGGTGACCCTACTGCTGGGCTACCAGGATCCACTCATGTCAGCCAACATGACCCTACTGCTGGGGTACCAGGATCCACTCATGTCAGCCAAGATGACCCTACTGCTGGGGTACCAGGATCCACTCATGTCAGCCAAGATGACCCTACTGCTGGGCTACCAGGATCCACTCATGTCAGCCAAGATGACCCTACTGCTGGGCTACCAGGATCCACTCATGTCAGCCTAGATGACTCTACTGCTGGGGTACCAGGATCCACTCATGTCAGCCAAGATGTCCCTCCTGCTGGGGTATCAGGATCCACTCATGTCAGCCAAGATGACCCTACTGCTGGGGTACCAGGATCCACTCATGTCAGCCAAGATGACCCTACTGCTGGGGTACCAGGATCCACTCATGTCAGCCTAGATGACCCTACTGCTGGGGTACCAGGATCCACTCATGTCAGCCAAGATGACCCTACTGCTGGGCTACCAGGATCCACTCATGTCAGCCAAGATGATCCTACCGCTCGGGTACCAGGATCCACTCATGTCAGCCTAGATGAGACTACTGCTGGGGTACCAGGATCCACTCATGTCAGCCAAGATGACCCTACTGCTGGGGTACCAGGATCCACTCCTGTCAGCCAAGATGACCCTACTGTTGGCCTACCAGGATCCACTCATGTCAGCCAAGATGACCCTACTGCTGGGGTAGCAGGATCCACTCATGTCAGCCAAGATGACCCTAGATCTGCTGGTAACACCAAGAAAATGATATACTCGAGAAATCTATGTTTAGAGATACTCAAATTACGTACAAAGTCTAACTGACATGTTTACTAGCACTAATAATATACATTTTTAGTAGTTAATATTGTTTTATTGTTTGGACACGTTGTCCTTGAATAAAACCGTGAGAAAAAAAAAAAAAAACGACCGTCAGTCAGATCTAACACTAGTCGAAATCAGCTAGACTTTTTAGATACTGAGTAGAGTCAACACTGGCCCAGCCTGCGCGCCTATTGAGCTCCTTAGGGCTGGAGTGAATTTCTAAAGAAGAGGTTCATGGGTGTTACTTCATCTACAAGAATAGTGTATGTAATGTTGAAATGTGTTACAGATGTATGTAAACGACTAAGCCAGCCAGGATCTAATCTTTTTTTGGTATCTGCAGGCCTATTATCCACTATCAGGTGAATTTGAAGAACCTATTATAGAGCCAGTGAAAAGGTACCCTCTTATGAAAGAACAGAAAGTGACGCTCCAAAAATATTTTGAAACCATTGTCAATTACAGAGAGGTTTAATTGAAAACTTGAAAGCAATAAACAGGACAGGAAGTACTTTCTATAGAAGAGATCCCTGTGTGTCTCAATCAATAAATCCACTGTGTACATGAACATCGTCAGAGGAAAATTATGCACTAAGCATACACACAGTTAATGAAAACATATTTTTTTTAAGGCTAGTTTAGGATCGCATTTACACTGGGCCCATAGAGATCTAGACATACGTTTGTTACATTGTTAGAGTCTACGTCGTAAAATCATGCCTAAGGTTAGTAGCATTTTAAGAAATTGGTAAATATGAATTTAGTAAACATGCTCTTTAAAACTGAAGACTAACTAAAAACCTATATCTTTTTTTTTTCTTTCTTCATTTATACAAAGTGCAAGTTTAATTTACGGCTGGTCTCTTGCTTCGACCTTTGTTTTGTTTTGATACAAATATTGGAAATATGTGGACCTCCATTCAGCCATTCCATAGCCAGCTAACCTTCCCCTCCCCCAGCCCAGCCCACCCCTCCTTCAAACCTTTAACTTTCCTTAATTGCAAATGGCCCCATTACGTAAGCCAATAACAATAATAAGCTTTCCTGATTACCCACTCTTTCTATAATTCTCTCCCTTTAACTCTGCAATAACTATTTATCTTTAATGCCATATCATTGGGCTGCGATCTTCATTACATGATATGAGGCTGTTGATTTTACTGTGTGATATCTTGTTCTTTAAATTTATTTAAAATATTGATTTTTTTGTACAGATTTATTATTGTTGTCGTGTATTTTAATGTGTTTTTTAACCGTCAGTGCCCTGAGCTGTTTTATAACTAAAGAGGCTATCCTGCTTAGAAAAAAAAATGGATTAAGATTTTTTTTTTGTTTGTTTAAAGAGTTCATCACAGGTCCTACAGTCCGATGTATGCCTGAGAGGCTGGGGGTACTAATACTAATTCAGAGAGATACAGTATTCTGGAGAATAGGCCTACTTTTTAAAACTCTTATGATTGGATGACAAGTTTGAAATATTGTCGCTAGAATTTATCATAGAGCTCCATATAAATTATGAAATTGTAACAGTTACCAATATAAGATTACAATACTTTCAGATACAAGGATTTTACAAATTACAAATTTTACAAAATCATTGAGTAAATGAAATTACATTTTTTTTTTACTAAATTCAAACACTCACACCCCGACGAGCACACTACACATAACAAAAGTTTTCCTTAATCCCTAGGGGTAGTCTTCATTAATGTGGATATTACACATTAATTGCTTTAGCAACATCTCACTTCAGCAAACGATCTAACACCAGACTCAAAAGCAGTGACCGGAAATACGTCATAATTGTGAGGACAAATCGCTATAAGATCGCCTGATTTCATGGTCGCTGTCTAAAATGAGATGTTATGAAGGGCTCCTTTTTTTTTTTAAAGCTGAAGATGAATGTTGGAATGAACGTCCCTTAAGAAAGAAAAACAACACACATGAAAACTACTCACAATAACTTCCTCTTCCCCCCCCCCCCGCCCTCTATTTCATGCACTTTTGTAACCATGTCCTGAGATAGCTAAAATCATCGCTGCAGAAGGAGGGGAATTACGGCTGAGTAGATACGGTGTAAAGGTCATTATTCCTCCAAACGCCGTCGAGTCCCGGGTGAAAGTCAGCATCAAACTCTTGACTGACACCAGTAAGCTCGATATTAGAGACGGAGAGATAGTAACAACCTTTGGGGTGCAATGCAGTCCGGCTGGTCAAACGTTCAAGAAACCTGTGGTCGTCATACTTCCTCACGCTGCTGTCTTTAGAAAGCCATCCAGTGTACAAGCCGTCTTGCACTACAGTGAATTCACAGATGATCAAACCGAGGGTAATCTACTTTCTTTTTTTACATTGCATTGATCACAGCAAAGACTACCATGTGTCTATATTGTAAAACATTATTGAGATCAGTGGTGGTTGATATAATATATATTAGCGTTGATCTTATTTTGGAAGGCATATCATGTATATATTATATTGAGAATATCACGAAAACGCATGTAATAATGCCCCGTGCAGTGCAAGTTTACAGTTATACACACTTTCTGTCTGCGTTGTGCATTATAGGAATACTTTTCCTGATATGTGGCATCGAAAATAAATGACCTAAGATGACAGATTTGTTTGAGAAAACTCCTACTCATATGCATAATGGGGAAAAAAAAGAATGAACAATGATTGGCAATTCAAAGTACATGATAGAACAAATGGGGTCAGGAGGATATGCATCCATTCCATTGATACAATCTATCAGGTTGTATGCGAATGTTCTTCGTCAGTGTCATTGTAATTTGTGTAAAATAAACGTCGAATTCCTAACTTTTTGTTTGAACTATTGTATGTTTTGGAAAAATTCACTCTGTGTACGAAAACAGGAGCAACGTTTGCATGATGTATTAACTTGTCTTCTTTAATGCAGAAGTGATCACTAGAACACCACTTCCAACAACCACAGACAGCGCACCTTTCTGCAAGGTGACGAGAAATGAGCTTGAAGTCCACATCGATCACTTCAGTAGTTTTTGGGTCTCGTTATGGTCAGCCGTGTTTGGTAGCTCCAAGATCATTGAATGTTTGCCATTCAGCGATATTTGTGCAGTCGGAGAGACCCAGTACCTGCGACTCCATCTATACGATAAAGCACATACATGTGGTTTGGAGGAGGTGAGCTTTCAAAGTTCACTGTGGAATAGTTCGTCAATGTTACTTGTATTGTAATGTTAGATTCCAGAAGTCATACAAAAGTCCCTAATTATCCACACTAGACAATGATTGCTAGGCATATTAAGGTCAATGGAAGCTTGATCACAAAACACACTTCGATATCCGTCTTAAATTATGTTGACCAACTCTGCATTGGTCCACATGTTCCTCTTCTTAACACTTTATGCGCAACTGGTGCATTCCTGCACAAAAATACAGATAAGTCCCAACTGGCACGAATTTTCCTGGCAGAGATAGAGTTAACTGAATGAAGGTCACTTTACGTACATCCCTCATTATATCACGTAGATCTCGGGGGACATATGGTCAGATCCTGTGGATATAAATCTATTCAACATGTCATGCATGCACGTTGGCTGCATGTAAGGGATAACTTAATTTAGTCAAGCCGCCTTCATAGGAGAGTTATTGGTACACAGTTGGATCCTTCAGCCAACATCAGTATTCTTGTATTACAGGACATTCGGCAAAAGGAGGAGCAGGTGGGCTTCGCACCAAGACACTACGGAGCACCAGTAAAGGTGAACAATGGCTACGGGTCTCTTCTTCTTAGCTGTGAAGTTCCTGATGATCAACCTCCTCTGAAGCTGGAAAAAGTAAATAATTGTGGATATTGCTCTTATACCTTAAATTGTAATCTTTGAGATGTTGAGATGCACACACATGCTTATAAGTTGCTATTTTCTTTTCTAAACATTTACTGGTACAAAAAAAAAAACAATTGCACTATATTTAAATCCCTCACTTGCAATAGTTCTTTTTGTGTTCACGGGATAGACCCATAAAAACACACACAATTCTCTCCCATGTGCTCCTGACGAATGAACCAAAGGCGAAAAATGTTTATTAAAAGTAAGAGAGAAAGATATATGATATGAATTGTGTTTAATATTTTATTGGTCCACAGGCAGTTTCTGAGAAGCACGTACTTAAATTGAATGACACACCAGTGGGCTTCAAGTGGGATCGAGGTACCTCTAGTGATGTCGTCATGACGGTTCGTCAGGAATCTGGTGACAAAATCGAAATGGAATTTAAGATACCAAGTAAGTAATATATTAACCTTCATTCATGTTTATTGTTGGTAATCGGAAGTTAACTTAGTAATACCTATCAAAGGAAAATAGCAAGGTTAATTACGCAGTTACACCCATGTATTGGCAAAATGATATTTCCAACGCCTAGTTCTGTGTATGACTGCGAATACTGATATTATCACATCAGTATTTATTTTAGTAATATTCTTGAGTTGCCTGTATCACATGCCAGCGGCCAGCAAAGCACGTTGATGTGGAATATAATTATACCAAGGCAAACATACATGTAACTTGGTAGCTTGCACAATCATGACGATCGCCATTAGTTACTTTTTCGTTCTCTTCTAGCTATTGATTTTTTAATCGTTCATTATGAACATATATGTATGTACCTCTCTTGGAGCAAATTAAATGCTCTTCCAAAGGATGTATGTGCATTACTAATGCCAAATTGCACAAGGTGAGGTAAAAACTCAACAAAATAAACGATGTAGAGCTTTTACCGTGATCACCTGAAACCTGATTCAAGTGCGACCATGTATGCTCAATAAAACGTTTCCTTGGCTATAAATGTTAAATACCTATGTTTTTGTTTTTAAATCTAGGTAAGCTTTGATAATAAATTGATGTTGATGTTTGTTCTAGCGCCTTCCACATCACGTCAAATGAGCCCACCACAGAGCAGTACACATGCATCAGGGAACACAGAGCATTCAGATATGATGTCAGGTAAGGAGAATGGGGGAAGGGGGGAGTATTAAGTTACTCATTGATTGGCCATACACACGGTGTCGATATCTGAGAATATGTCATGAAACTTGGCATGTATTATCCTAGCAATGATATGCATGAAATATCAGTCGCCATGGTCACAGCTTTACGAACATTTTTGTCCTAAATTTTCCGTGTTTTTATTACCCCAAGAATGGATCTGCAAAGGGGCTATCCTATCTTTAAAGATAAAGGTGGTAAAGATATACGGGCCAGATAGTGAATAGGAACAACCTTTTATGTCCACCAAGGATAGCATGTTTTGACTCTACAGGTTTATTACTAGTAAATCATTTCATCATTTCTGTTTGTTTCAAAATGTTTTATGTTGTTTTTTGATTTGATTCTCCGTTTCTGTGCATTATTTCTCTCCAGCAGGTCAGAAGACACTTGACGCGAAGATATTACAGTTGGCGGAGCACTTTCCTCACAAAAAGTACGAGGAACTTTGCATTCATAAGGCAATTGGGTTATCGCTTAACGAAGCAAGCAGGATCCTGGCCGAACACCAAGGTAGTTACAAGATGGCCTTGCAAGAAGTACTGATCACATGGAAGAATAAAACAAGAGGTGCCAATGAACTCAAACTGTCAAAGATCTTAACAGATATTGGAGTTACATCCACTCTCAGATCTTGAGAAGATGAGTCACAATGGTTTATGTCTATTTATTATCAATCAAATACATCAAGGCTGAAAGAGGAAATAGATAGTTGCGTTGACATTTAGCTCAACCGGACGCAGCAGCGATCGGATAAGGATTGAAGTTACAATTGTATCAATTATATTGAATGTAATATAATCCAACATATCACAGTCCAGTCAGTTCTGAAAGTCACCTTCCGGTAAAATTTCGCATGAAGTCATTTCAAATCGTGTCCGTCATATACACCGTTGTTCCCCAGTCGGAACAACTAAGCATCCACGATCAATCAGCAATACATGAACCTATTTAATAACCCGATAAAGTGTTTATCAATCTCAAATAAAGCATATTGCAGGTGGATTTACAAGATACACTTAAACATTTAGAATAAAACGTCACTGTCAGAGAATGTTGCGGTCCAGCATGACATGAAGTACAACATGGATGATGGTTAAGATGGTTGGTAGGGGGTCACACATTAGCCTGCAGTGAGAGTCATAATTCAATTATACTGTAAATATAAAACGTGTTAACCTAATGCATCGGTGTAATTATTGTTTGTATATATATCTAAAATGTATCTTATGTCGATCCGTTATATAAATAATTAAAAAAAAATCCCTGGCCACCATATCTACATATTTATCTCACTTTTTATCATTTATGGAAGTGCAAATCTAGATGTAACAATTCATTATGGAGCTTCGCACCTCTTATAAAAAAAAAAAAAATGTTTTCTCTTAGTGCATTGGGTTACAAAACAAGAACATCTGGACAATGTGGAACAAACTATCAAAACTAGCTACCGGTTTACCAACCTCACTTATTCATCTACCCTACATTATTCCCCTATATCCCATTTAATTGTTTGCTATGTTGTCAATTCCTTGCCATGCTAAGTGCATTTGAGCAATTATGTTGAGAGTAGTTACAATTTAAAGTGATCTGTCATGATTGAAATGTCACCTCTCCATTGTGTGCGTATTTTCTTTCTTTTTTTTAATTTTTTGTTTGTTTTATTCCATGTACCCCACTTGTTCATGCAATGTATATCTCAACAATGCATGATTACAAAATTAATCTAAAGTAAGGGTATGTACGTGAACTTGTCATTACAACATGTTCAAGGCCATGGCTAAGTTAATTACTTGACATCGGATCATTTATATCTAATGAAATTTGACATGAATCAAGTTAATGATAAGAAAAATATGTTCATCATCACAAAACTCACTCGTAAGTGCGCGTAAATGCATTTGCGTTCTCTAAATCGATTAAATGTTTCAAGCATTTCAAAAATGTCTGCACATTCGCGTGTTCTAATGTGCACGACGCAAATGCAATGTTAAAATTCTGTTTGTTTGTTTTTTTCTACAAAATTCATGTTCCTGACAGTACATACATGATATTCTGTTTTTGCGGGTGTGTCAAAGTTGAAAGACCGTGGGTGCTTCTACTGTAGATGCGCCCTTATGTACAAATATTGTAAATCTTATGAATATCTGCAATCGGCATAGCTCCTCAAATCAGTGACCACAATATTTTTTGTTTATATTCTGAAAGAGTGTGGAATATGAATGTGATTTCATGTGTAATTTAGCTCTTAGAATGATCATGAAGTCATCATATTGCTGTATGAATAGAAAAAAAATAATTTTCATGTATCTCAGTAATCTTGTTTCAACTTTTTCCTAGATTTTAGTATGTTGTAGGTCAGACATTGTTCTATGAAAAGTTATCTTCTTTTTTATATTGATAAAGTCATCGTGGTGTAAATTTTTGATTATAGGCATTAATGTCTAAGTCGGATGTATGTATATGTTATGTTTATGAAATTGACATTTATTTCCTATCATGAATCATGTATTTCGCTCATGTTTAAGTCTTACAAAGAAATTTTAGTATGTCTAGTTTAGTATTCATTAGTCTACTTGCTTTCGTCAATGTGTCACTGTTTTTTTAATCATATATCGGGATCATGGTGAAGTCTTAGCTTGAATATTGATTATAGCCCCTTTTTCTGTTTTACGTGGTGATTGAATGGGAGGATTTATGGATAAATTGGTTAAGGCGCTATTTGTAACACTGCGCGACCCCGGTTTGAATCATGGGGGAGGTAAGGCCATTCTTTTTGCAATGTAATTTTTGTCACCTTCTGTTCAATTCGTCACTATGGTCATCTCTTTGACGTTATATTTACACATTTTCTCTCGCCCCTAAATATTAAGTGACTATTAATTGCATTTTGTTAATTGCACATACACGTAACTACGCAAGTCTCTGAAATATCAGTTTGTTGTAGGTGCGCCATGAACTCTTTTCAGCGTTGCCCCTGATTTTGAATGAATAGATGGTCTTGTGCAACCATGCAGTTAACAGCCATGTCCTTGTATTATTTTACTGTAGCAGATTACGTTATATTTGTCCACAAGTATGTCTCGTATATTTTTGTCATTGATTTAGTATAGTTTTCATAAATATATTACTAATGTATTATGTTATCTCATGTTCATAAACTCTCTATATATATAGTTTATAAAAAACGGTCTCCTGGACATCATATTTATATATACCTCTGTGTTCCCACATTGTTTGGGTGCAAACATTGAATTAGACAATAATATGCAATACAAGTACATGAGCAAACTATCAAACCTAGGCACTTGCACGCCATTCTCCGTAAGTTCGTTACCAAATAGCTTTTAAAGTGGTTTCCTCAAAGACTAAATCGGGAAAGGGTAACAAGTTCATCTCAACGTGGTATTGTCAAGACTTGATGACAAGCAATTTGTTATAGAAACGAATCTATGCGTATATTCTAGGTGGTTCAAAAAAGGACGTATGGAATTGACTTAGGAATTGGTTACCTCTGATGCAAGTTCAATACTTGATGCAAATGTTGAATTGTGATTTAGACTACAACTATTTACTTTGCATTCATGTATGTATTTGTAGTACTTGATACCAAGCCAGTCAAAAAACTGACTGACTTCGTGAAAACTGACTGACTTCGTGAATTGTTAAATTATCACAAACTTAAGGACTGAGAACGTACGAAAACAAGACAACATTGCATTACAGACTGATTGATTGATAAATGGATTCTGTACACTCGGTTCATACGATGCTTAGTATTTCACTGTAAGCGAGCAGTATATTGTGTTTGGGATCGGTGTGTTTCTGTGTCTTTGTAATAATTTGTTCGTATGCTTTTATAAGTCTAAAAGCATTTGATAACTTAGACAATTGACATGTAATGAGTCATGATATCTTTGATGTATATAAAATTATCCTGTATAAGTCTACAGGCAATTTGTATTTCCCATTTTCATGACAATAACAATTAGGGTGTTAAATTCTTGTGTTGAGATTTACACAAGTTGAATGTACTGTACTTGTATCACGAATTAACATATCATATTTCATTAATTTGATTATTTTACAAGGTTTAATGTACATTTGTTATATGATAATTCAACAAGCTCCAAATTACCTTTTCATCTTTTCATACTCTTATATTTGTTCATGATTATGGAAAGGACTCTTTAACGGGTTATGTTTGTTAGTGACTTGGATTATGCGTTGATGCTTCATACGAAGTACATTATGGCCTATTTAAACGTGGACACACTTTCAACGCCTACAGCGCACCAATTTGCTTTCTCGTTTATAATCATGTTGTTAAGATGTTAGATTTGCATCTTTGGATTTATCGCATATGGGGATGCCAGTGTTCATAATGTGATGGAGATTTATTGTAAGTAATTAACTGTGTGATTTATACTTAACTGCTTCGTATCTCCTGCTTAGGCCACTTTGTTAGTCTAAAGCATTATTTCACCAAAACCACCTAAGCCACGTAATTTACCACGCATTTCCATCTATACAAACTATGACAAATATTTTCCAGAACTTTCTTTTTGTCTCTTAGTCAAGCCACCAGTCAGAGACCACTCCCCTAGCTTCTCCCATATGCTAGATGTAAATATTACCCCAGTTAGACCACACCCCAAAATCATGTTGTATCTCGTGTGGCTCGAGTTGAGGGTAAAAGCTTAGGGGGAGAGGAGTTCAGACCTCGGCGACGGTCTGAACTCCTCTATACGTTTATAATGTTGTGTGTAAATTGTATAATATCGAAAAAATAAGATAATGTTGTACATTATCAGTCAAGTCCTTTCGCCCGAAACGGCGAATCCATCATGTGTCCATTATTAGCCATATTCGGAGAACGCTCGGTGATGCGCGATTAATTCGATGCGAACTGCTCCCGCTGAGCCGTTAGATCGTATTCTCCTTCCAGGCTGCCTGTACTATTCGAAATTGAAAACTATGTGTGCGCGCTGCGAGTTTGAAGCCGAAATCCCTATCACAACACGTCTGAAATGCTTGCAGCAAGCCTCACATACAAAATAGCGCATCCATGCATTAACCGCTACGGTAAATGCGTATGTGTATTGTACGTGTTTGACGAATAATAATCCCGACGTATTGAATTAGGCTATCTGCATCACAATTTGAAAATTGCATGCTCGGGTACGGATTCATTTTGCCAATAACAAAAGTTCCACTGGATAGATCATCTTTTAATTTTTCGTGATGAAACCTTAATACTGTTTAGTTTACATAATTTCTTTACACGATGATCTAACCGGTGGCATTTTTAATATGAATTTTTAAAATCATTTAATTGGATAACGGTCGCGGTTTGCCATTCACTTTGCACGCGTAGGCGAAAGTAGGTGAGCCGACGGAGGCTCGATGAATGCGACATATTCTCCGTTTTCGGAGAACTAGTTCATTCTCCGTTATCGGAGAACGGCTCTGACTGATTATACTGTCTAAAAAACAAGTCATACATCAATAATTAGATCGGATAGATTTGTTCTCTCACAGAGATTCAGAAGCGGTGTTTTGACGTTCGCCTAACTCGTTCATCTGCCACTATTTGCGAGACATCGCGGCTGGAGAGGTTCCTAACCCTAACCCTAACCCTAATTAAAAGCCGTCGTGCTTGATCCCGAAGTGACAAGCCTCCCAGACTTTCTGTGTCTGTTTGTAGCAATAAAGATGTGTGAATTGATTTTTTTCTGTAAATCATGAGAACCCACAACTGGTATCTTATATACTAAATCAATAAATGCACTCATCTATTTCCCCGCTTCTTTCTTGCCCCTCGTCTTTGAGTTTCATGTCAGGTTGCAGGAAGAAAAACGATTTGCCTGTGCTGGCCGTATTTGGCACTATGAGGGAGTATGGGGCAGAGCCATATATAAACAGAGTTTGGCCAACTCCGTTTTAATAGGACACAACATGACGCATGTTGCTTTGTTAGGCAAGCAAATCACAAGAAAATATGAGCCATGTTGTAACCGAAGTGTATAGATGGCTCTGGTGTCGGTGGGGGAGGAGTATACTAGTCAGGTTCTGTTTAAGATTTAGGTTCAATAGCACAGGGGTAGTCGAGACACTAGCATTAAAGATGGATACATTTATTCATCTAATAACTAAGAAAAACAGTTAGGGTTATCATTATTGCTTGGATTGAGGTAATCTTTATATGGAAGTTGATAATAAGCGGTTTTCCTCAAAAATTCTTCGAGAAAACGTTTTGCATTTTTTCTAAGGGGGGGGGGGGCATCTTAGTTGTTCATTGTGTTTAGAATAAACCAACAAAAGCAAACCAAAAATATATATCTAAACAAACTGATTGTCATTCAAAGGTGAATACATGTATATGATGCAAATGTCAAAGCGGTTAATTATTTTTTTCTATATATGCTGTGGACCAAGCAGATGTGTTTGATTTATGGGAAATAATATTGACATGGTGGTGATGGTGTATATGTCTTTAACTCTTGTCGGAGGCTTTCTCTATTACAGTTTTCATTATTACAGTTTGGTTGCAAATTTGCGACAGCGGCACGTTACCCATAAGTCACAAAAAATGCAACAGCGCAAGGTTAAGAGTTAATTCGACAGTCATCGTTGGATGAGTTTGTAAATAGCTGTGCATCCGTTTGAAAATGTACTGATATGACGTGGTGTAGTACTTGTGTAGGCCCTTATGGAAATGTAGAAAATGTGGAAAATAAAGAACATTCTTTGTCACAATGTGTGTAAGAGCTTCGCTCACAATATAAGAACTGCAAATTATATGAAACATTTCAAGTTGAGTTTTGAACAGACCGTCCAAACTGGGACATTCCATAGATATTGTCATGGCATATTGTAATCTACGCTGAGTTTCATGGCTTTTTTTGAGGGGACACACTATGTGTGATGTAAAGTAGTGTCGGTACCACATGGCATACATGTATATAACATCACCATCTCAGAACTCCATTCAGAATATGAAGAAAAACAGGCTGGTAGTTAAATCATTTTGTAGATTTTTAGAAGCTAATTCATATCGGCATAAGTGTGGATACTTGTACATGATGTCGATGTCAAAGTAACTCAATGAGTCTTTGAAACCTGTTTGAAATTTGAGATTCTTTGTTTACAGAATCAATGTGTGTACATAAAGCGCGCCCTGTATAAGAATATAGAATTGCAGGAGTCGCTAGGAGATATTTGAAATAGAAACTGGTTTAAATGTAAAAAGGACAGTTTTCACTTGTTCTGAAAATATTTGTGAAGCTATAATTGTGCAGTTTTATACATGTTATTGTTAAGATATACTGCTGATTCCTGCCGAGTTTTATTACTTTTGAAAACAGGACACCTTGTCTTCAATGCCCTTTGTGTTCGTAGTTAGAATGCTTGTGGCATTTACGAGGCTAGCCTGAATCAAGATGTAAGAAACTGTCACACATGCAAGCTGAGTTTGTTATTGGAGAAGCCTCCAAACATCTTAACACATGATGATAAATAATGATTGCACTTGTATAATCATGAAGTTATTAATCTCTGTGTAGAAATGCTTTTCCCATCTGTTTCTCAATCTACTCTTTCTGTTCCTGTCTCGATTTATATTTGTATCTCTCTCTCTCTCTTTCTCTCTCTCTCACTCTTGCTCTCTGCGTTCTCACCCTTCTGTCTATCTTCCCCTCTCTCTTTCTCATGTTGTCTCTCTGTCTTTGTCTCTCTCTCCCTCTTTGTCTTTCTCTCTACATTTGTACCCTTCTGTCGCTCTGCCCCTCTTCCTCTCTCTCTCTCTCCCCCCTTCTCTCTTGATCTCTTAATTGTCACCCTCCTGTCTATCTTCTTTTCTCTCTTTCTCCCTTTATATCTCTGTCTCTTTCCCCGTCCCGCTCTATTTCCTTAGAAGGGCAACACCACATTATTGCAATTTCTCCAAATCACTTTTTTAAATAGAATGGCATAGTCTCATTTCACATATCATCATATCTGTAACATTATAATGTTTTATGAAAAAGCTGTTTCTCATTGTAGAAACGTATTTTCATTTTGTATATTTTTTGTACTGAAATTCAAATAAAACTTTTAATTGCAAAATTAATTAACCATTTTAGCATGGATTGTTTGTTCGCACATGAGACACCCATGGGAGTGGCGGGTGTGTGTGTGTGTGTGTGTGAGTGTGTGTGCGTGTGTTTATACGTGTTTGTTTGTGTGTGTGTGTTTGTGCGTGTGTGTGACTGTGTCTGTGGTTGTGTATGCATGTGTGTGTAATTATTCCTGTTTACGCATGTATATGTGTATGTATGTGTACGTATGTATGTATGTGTGCATGTGCGTAATTACAAGGCCTACACCGCGGGGATTGTTCAGTGATCAATACATCGCAATAATAGGCGCTGTAGTACTAGATATTTAAGGTACAATATCTGAACAGGGAGGGATTCGATTCTTTCGTTTTGGTAGTCATAAAAAGGACTGTTCGTATCTGTCCTATGAAGGACTGACAGGGGGGGGGGGGGGGTAGTCCTGAACGGGACTGTTTTATTCTATCTGAATGAGCTATGACAAAAAAAAAATGTTTAGGAGGGACTCGACGTTTCGAAAACAATATTGACTTTTTTTCATCACACGGTGACGTTATTGTTTTGGGCTTGACGAACCATTTCATTCCCATATTATCGAACCTTATTACATATAAAAAAGAAGAAAAAAATCAAAGTTTTGAGGAAATTCATATTAAACTTAAATTCTTTCTCCCGGCATCATAACTCAAGAATCGTTTAGTGACATAATCAGTTTGCAGAATTATGATTCAAAGAGCAATATGAAAAATAGCCAAAGTCTCTTAACTTGGTGAGTTTGTAACAAAGCCAAAGTATACATTAATATCAAATTATTTCCCATTGATATTAGTCTTTTAAAAAACGTGATACCCATATTACAGTTTAATATTGTATGTTGTACGCCTTTGAAACTTTCACATCGTACTTTGTGTCTTGCGTGGAAAGTTGTAGGTATTAGTTTTTGAGCCACAACACTGAACGCACAATCAATCTTGAAGAACATTATCATAATCATCATCATGACTCAATACTCCATCGCTGGCATGGCGTGCAACACGCAATGATCTTACACAACATGGTCTGTGTTAGTAGACTAATGCATCAACTCTAATCACTGACCAGTGACTCTAATGGTCAGCCTCACAGCGTGAAGAAACGATTAAAACTATTAACCAATGACGATGCGTCGAAGCGTTGTGCGGGCAGATTGTAGTCTACAAGCGTAGACCTCTTTCTAATTATATCGCTTCACGAGCACACGCACTATATACGGGAGATAGTTTTGTCTACTAAGACCCAGTGATTGACTGTAAAATGTAAGGCGTGCATGCAAAGTTGAATTACCACTAACAGCATGGAGGCCATGGTGCTACTTGACAAATCCATTACATACTCATTATTGTTGATGATGATGACGTCATAACGTTCTGTAAACTATGTATTGATGTATACATGGTGGTGGTAGAAATGAGAGATAAAGAAAGAGAGAGGAAGATAGGAGGGATAATAGAGGGAAGGGACGTAGAGACAGAGAAGGAATATAAAGAAAGGGATATAAAGAAACAGAAAGTGATAGAGAGAGAAGGAGAGAGGAGGGAGATGGAGAGAGAGAGAGAAAGAAGGAGAGAGGGAAAGAAAGAGTGAGAGAGAGAGAGGGGAGAGATAGAAAGAGATAGTTTGGGCGAGATGGAGAAAGAGAGAAAGAGGGGGAGAGAGAGATAGAAATAGGAGAGTAAGCTTTTCTATTTCATTGATTGTCTGTTTTTAGGGGCATACAGCGATGAGGCATTTCTCCTTGAAGCCAGAAATCCACCGAGAAGTGATGACAAGAATCATCAGCAGGCGCTGTCGCTGTCAACTGATGGCAGGTAGGTAAAGGCAAGCTGTTAGTGAGGAATTGATCAGAATAAAATGATACAAGTCGGCTTGTATAGAGTGCGTTCCTTATATTAAGTACTACTGAGACGGCTCGATTACCCTGGCATTATAGTCAAGCAGCCGTAGAAGCTAGTTGATCTAATTAGATAAAGAGTCATAGTAACCATTTACTACAGCTGGGTTGAGAAGGACAACCATCAGCAAAACACCTTGTCCAAGGGTGTAGGCTTATTGATGTAGTTTACACCGTTACAATTAACCCATTTACTACGGGAATCAGGTATTCAAGGTTCCCAAGTTTCCTACTCAGAAACGGGAACTGGCTTTTCCCGGTTCCCAGAAAGTTACTGGCCTTAGTTTGTTGTAATCCTCTTTTAGGCACTTGTTCTAACATAATGATGTTCCTGACGTGTTTCATCAGTTGTTCAATTGTTTACCTACAATTCAAGATCGTATTTGGGGAACTTCTTTGGAGAAAAGTTGTTCAAAAAAGCCAAAAAAAAATACTCATGAAACAAAGTGTAAAGTGTTTTTTTACGCTCAGGAGATACTCTGAGTACACAGAAGTAATAAAAAGATCAGCATATATACACACAACCATACATGTAGAGCAATAAACTTTTTGTGAGTAAGTCATTGATTTATCTGTGATTATTTGAAAGATTGAGGAAGATCGATAGCTTGGATGATTTATTGGTGTGACTGGCTGATTGACATGACTTAATGATGGTTGATTAGTGATTATTGTTGAGATGATTAATTTGTATGCTAATGATCGGTCGGGTAAATTATTTTTGCGATTGAGAGATGATTGGTAATTGGAAGAGATTCATTATGGTAAACATAAAAAATATTACAATTACTTGTGACCTAAACAAATGTACACATCTCTATCAACGCATGCACAGTGATACATGTCAGGATAGATTTGTATAGATTTGTCCACGATCGATATTCGTATACTTGTTGTCTATTGGAGTTATTGTTAAGCATCGGCTTTTCAAAAGGATTCTATAAACCACTGAATAGGAGTAGAAACTTCCAGCTTATTAGAGGTCCTCTGTTGTTGTTGTTGAGGTACGGATCATAGGAACATATCCCTGGGAAGCGGTGACAATATCATCGACGGTTTTCACGGAGCACGCAAACGATTTGCAATTGGCGTGAATGTTAAAAAAAAAGGTTTCAGAGAAATATTCCGCGACAGTCTCTATCGCGACAATGGCTTCGCAGAGTTCTCACAAAGTTAGTGAGAATGTTTTGAGTTCTCACAAAGTTCGTGAGAATGTTTTAAGTGTCAACCTGCCTGAACTGCCTGCCTAAACTGAATACACGAAGATTATGCGACGTCGAGGCGAAGAACGCGAATGTTCGACCAGGGACGTGTTATGGAAGGATATGAAGCAACTTTCTTCCTTTGAACCCATGTGCCAAGCCGCTGAAAAATTAGGGGTTCTCAACAGGTGCTGTTCAGGTGTTTGAACAATTATGAATATGATTGTGTGGCAACGGCTTCTCGGAGAGGACAAAAGAAATTTACAGTCTCATTTCGCTTGTCCCGTTCTGTTAATACTTCCATGAGCATAACAGGTATCAGCAAACACAAATAAACAAGTTTTTCAAGTGAAATATCTCTGTTTTACGCAAACACACACAAACGCCGTTAATGATAATACACAGCTTAATACATCATTTTGAGAGTGGTTGAATCCCCCAGATGCACAAGTTGTCGGAAAGTGAAGAAATTGGCCAATTTTGTAAGTAATAAAAATAGCTTATATGTCCGATTTTTAATGATTCCTCAATACTTTTCGAAACAAAAGCAGAGTAAAGGATCTGTCATTATCTGCCGTTAACTTCCTTAAAGTTTGCAAACAAATTTGTCAAAAACAAAACGTCTACAGACAAATGGGAAATTAAAGAAATTTCTTTTCAAGTTGACATCAGCTAAATGTCGGCACGGCACATGGAACATCAAAGCATTGTCATGATTATGGAATGCTTTTGGCATTCATGAGCACGCTTTAGAACCCATACAGATGTTTGAATATATTATGCTCGAGTTTCTACTCCTTCGTAACACCTCCCTGGTTCGACGAATCATTTCTTTCGGCTATTTCACAACACGTGCAAACATTTTGCGCTCAATTCGCCGTGCGACGTTCAACATTTGTGCGTACGTTTCCCGATTATTGTGCATTTGCGCTGTTGTTTAGATAAAACATCATGTCATTACGTTTTTGTAAGATTTTGGTCTGACATGCAATTGCATCATGTTGCGTAACCACTGAACGAAGTGTACGAATTTTTTAAATTTGGTGTAAAACTATGTTCAGCGGTTGCAGGTCAGTCACGGATTTCGTAAAGGAGGGGGGGGGGGGGGTCAAAATGCCCCCCCCCCCCCTGAATTGGGTAAGAACATGCGCAGAGAAGTCGGGTAAAGAACCTGGCGAACTTCGCTGATTGCATGAATCATTCGGCAAAATTTCGTAAACTCGCTGAAGATTTGCGAACACTTTGCAAAAATCACGTGCTGCGCAGTTCCTGCACATATTGTGGAGCTTTTCAGACATGAATGAGAACAAATGGCGAATAAAAACGCCCCGTGATGTGGGACGCGTTCGTGAAAAATTCAAATTATTTTGAAATTTTCGCCAAACTTCAAACGACTCCCGCGAGTGATTTACGAAGTTTCCGAACCTAGGCGCACGTTTTGCGAGCTTTTGAGGCAGACAATGCGGGAGTTGGTCTTTGTCATTTTTTGCCGTTCACCTGCCCCGTGAAAACAGGCCTTAACCCACACATGATTATTTACTGTATTATGAATACACACATTCATATGCGCACACTATACACATATTCACCAGAGTGATGAAAATACATTACTTATGAAGTTTTTTTTTTATGAACATGTCTTTGTATCATGTGAAACAGTGGTAGTTTGTCATTACCCCGCTCCCACCATCTGTCGTGTAAACGTCATTGCCCTTGCCCCCATTCACTGTTTGACTTATACTAATCTTTGCTTCGTCCTTCCTGCTCAGACAACGACATAAGTCTTCATCCAGACCACGTGAACCACTTCATTAGCCATGTATGTCCATTTATACATTTACATGTACATCCCAGAACTGTCTCTTAATCAAGCCACCAGGCAGAGGCCACACCCCTAGCTTCTCATATACATGTCCTAAATGTATATGATACCCCCAATAACTTAGACCACACCCCCAAATCCAGAAGCTAGAGGAAGAAGTTGGAGTTACATGCTGGAAGAGGAAGGAGCGAATTCTAGCCTACTATGTTCACAATATCTTGTACATGTTATATGCTGTGACGGTGAGAATAAATGCAACGACACTAATTCAATTTATGAAATTTCCAACATTCTCATTGACTGCGTGACTGCGTGTTTCCACATTCTGTCCCATCATATTACACATGATCCCGACGCAGGCCTATTTACAAAGATCATGTGACAACGATTGGTGGGCGTGACTACCTTTATGTTATGACCCAAGACATTACTAGTATATAAATTACCTCGCGCTCAGCCCTCGTATCAGTCATACGAATAAACAATACCGTCACACTGATCGGATGAACACAAGAAACTCTACACGCGCAAGTGGTGCCTTTTCGTATTGATATGCATACAGTTTATATCCGTTCGAGCAGGAACCTGGCTGGTTGAGAGGTAGTTATCCACCTCATGTGCGCCATAGAGGTTTGATCATGAAGTGAGAGTCAGATGACAAGGCTTCTATCACGGAATAGTCACATGAATCACGGCTTGATACATACCTAACGACGTAAGTGTAAAACCAATTTGGATTGAGTGAGCCATTTATTATTTGCCATGTCATGTTGTAAAATGGAATTTCCTATTGAGATTGATAAACATGCACAACCACTAATTTGACATGTAATTACAAATTTACATGGTGTGTTTATTCATTACAAATTGTTAGTTACGATGTGACAGAGAATAGCGTTGCTAATGTCAATTATTGATCAAAAGGAAGTTTCTGTTCATGTTTAACCAAACTGAAAAGATACATTGACGTGGACCAAGGAAGAATTACAGTGCATACATACATCCAAATTTAGTATGCAGTTGGCAAGTTCTACGATTCATTATGTAACACTTTATGGTTCTCTTCCAAAATACTTGGGCGTTGTAGGAAGATGCATTACTTTCAACTTTGCTACTTCATTCATGTCAAAACAGAAATGTTAGACCTCAATTGCAGAGTCAAAAGAAAATCATAAAATAATATATATGTAGTAATTACAAGTTCTTTATTATTTCTATTTTTATACACAAACAAGTTGCATGGTAAATATAACAAGTCTCTGGCGAAATATTTTCTTCACTAGGGTGCATTCAAACAACGTTTGCCAACTATGCTATTGTTGGTGGCATGGCAATTAATCCAATACCATTCTTTTACCATTTTTTTTTAAGTTCAACTCGATAACAAGAAAACATCGTAAGTTACATCAAATGACATTAAGCTACGTTAAACTTTGTCTACTGTTAAAAAAAGCCCTTGCTGTTTGTTTAATTTGGCCTATTCAATTCGGTTTCTGTTATAAACCAAGAAATATTCTGACTGTTGTCATGTGAGAGTCCTTCTTTCTCAAACGTACCTTTGAAATACCAATAGAGCTGCAACTAAGTTATTTTAAAGTCCCATCCCGATCCGTCAATTTCTATGTGTACTTTAATCGAATGGACTTCATGAAATTCGCGTAGTTACCCCAAAAGAGCCCTTTCAATAATGATCAAGTCAATGGGTCTCATGGTAATCAACTCTGAATAGGGGTCAGGAATTGGGTACAATGAGAAAATCTCTTTGACATCGATCATCTCTTCCTTGTTTATTCCTTATCTTTATGTACATGGTATATGCTTGGTATCATTGTAAATCTAATTATCTATTTTATAGGAGTAGGGTATTATTTGCATACAGAGACAGGTAGTTTTTCAAGCAGTAGGCTCTCAGAATATCTTTTACCATTATTATATCGTATATGTGTGAAATTATTAATTATTTACCACAGTCAGAAAGCTTTTTAAAAATTCTTTCAACTTTGCTATGAAACATTTCCCTTCAAAAATGAACGTTCCTGATCCAACCCTAAATATAATTCAGCACAGAGTGATTCAGTGCTCACAGCACCAAGGGTAGGGTATAAGTGGTCAATTTAGGTCCATGCCTTAAAAAGATATACAAACCAGATTCTAGCTCAGTGTTTCTAAAAAGTTTGAGACTCTCAAAGTGCTTTAAGGTTTTTAGGGGGATGTGAGAAAAAGAAGGTCCATTCAATAACAGGGCAATTCTACGAATTATTATGTAACACTTCATGGTACTTTTCTAAAATACTTGGGCGATGTAGGAAGATGCATCATTATCAATTTGTCATTTTATTCATGTCAATACATGCATGGTTACTCCTTTCTCAGCCGTGAAATAGCAATGCAACTGCAATTAAGCTATTTTAAAGTCCCATTCCGAAACGTTCATTTCTTTATTTGGTTAAATCTTTCATGGACCTCATACAATTCGCGTGGTTTCTCTGAAGGAGCTCTTTCAATAGGGTATCAGTATAGAAAATGTGATATCTATTGTAATGGTCAAGTCAACTAAATTTGATTCAAAGGGATTGATCGACCAAGGGATTCTGGTATGAGGTGGTTTGTTACAACAATCCAGGGCTCACGTCAACGGGCTCCCCTGGCCACCCCACCCCCACCCCACCAATCCCACCAAAGCCCAACTCCCCTCTTACACTGATCAAATCTTCTGTGCTTTACCTGTTTACCCCTCCTTTTCTCACAGTCAGTCAAAACTAGGATAGGGTCACATAATCTGTACCTATCTCGGCCGTCATTTGGCAAAAAAGGTGTATCTGGGTAGACAATTTTCAATTTAGGGGGTCAATGAGGTCAAAAATCTCATTTAGCCAATCACAGATTTGACAAAGCATTTCTTTTCATAACAATGGGAGGTATCTGAAGTCACGTGCACAACGTTGTGGTCGATTTGATGGAAAAGGGTGTCTCTACAGTTACATCCCTTAAACAGTGGGTCACGCTGATGTTTGATATTGTAAAAGAATGTGTCTATAGATACATAATCATATATATCTATAGATATATCCCTTAAAATAGAGGGTAATGCTAAAGCCTTACTTGTCACGACGGTGTTTGTTTAAGAGCTATCTCAAGTCAAGTGCACAATGCTGTGGTAGATTTTATGGAAAAGGGTTTATCTACAGTTAGATCCCTTTAACAGTGGGTAACGCTGATGTTTGATATTGTAAAAGAATGTATCTCTAGATAAATCCCTTAAAATAGAGCATAATGCTGAATCATTACTTGTCAAGACGGTGTTTGTTTAGATGCATTGTTTTTACTTTGTAATATCTATTACAGTAGCTTTGAAGGTTTATAGTGAAATGCAATTTTAAAGTCCAAGTACGTGATACTTAACGCAAATTATTGTTAAAAGCTTCCTTTTTTATTTTTTAGAGGTTGCAACACTAATCAAACATAGTGAAAAGTTTAAGGTAGTCAATGTGTTACGATGTTTTTGTTAATACAGTGCGGCTTATTCTCTAAGAATTAAAAAAAATACACTCATGCATTTTCAAAAGGAACATGTAACCTTACGTTACCCCATTTAGCATACGCAAATTAATCTTAATTAATGTAAACACAGTTGAAGGATCTCGTTGCAGGCTTGTTATTGAAATACCACATCTTCTAATTGCACTGTATTACAATGTGTCACTAGCAAATTACTTCAGACATTGGCTAATCATTAAAAAGTCAATGTTCACTGTAAGAAATAAAACGCATGACAAGAAAGGACGGATGTTACTTTCATGTTTGACCAGAAATCCAAGAGTGGTGTAGGTGCTGTTGATGAAGTGACTGATTTGGTGCTATGTACATCTCTTGTCGTGAATGACAAATGCATATTTTCATTTTACATATTTTATTGATAACTTGTTTGAAATTAAGATTGTGTCAGGATAACGCACTCTCAGTACTTTAACCCGTCCAGCCCGATTTCAATAACTGTGTGTGAACCACGCCGTACGATTTTTTTTTATATAGAGAAGTAATATCCTTCTACGATTTTTTTCTGAAGGCAAATCACATCTTTTGAGACAGGGACCGCCTTGAATGATAAGAGTAATGTTAAGACGTTTGACTGAGGTAAAAATTATGATCATATTTAACGCAAAACTGTGTTAAATATTGGATAGAGAATAGCCTTACAATTACGCACCCGGTGCACTGGTTATCTCGTTCTTCGGGTGGTACGGGTTAAGAACATGACATTTACATGAACATATCAATGCGAACATTTTATGTAATCTAGGAATAATTGTGGTTGCCAAAATTAAGATGACAGCTACTTTTTCATGGTAGAGCTACTTGTGAGTCATTGAGTCGATGCATTCTAACTAAGCATTTATCCTCAGTGAAAGCATATGGGTGGCCATAGGGATTTACGAGTGCGGTATATTTTACATGCAATTACAGTACCAGTCGCGGGCCAGTGGAAGGCGTGCATCGAGCTCTGCGGAATTTGACTGATGAATTTAATGCGAATTGCTGCATTTCTGTTATTACTTCAAAGATTGAAGTCAATCACACTAAAAAGTGTTGAATGTCCATTAACGATTTCAACCACAAGCGATCGAATATTATGGTGCTATTCAGGTATTCGTTACTTATTCGATGTATCAATTCATCACATAGGATTGTATATATATTATCTGTGCAAGATGACTTGTAATGCTAGTTTGGTGTTTGGATGAGATCAAAATTGAATCAAATCGCATTTCATTGAAAGGAGTGTCACTTTTCAAATCCTAGCCATGTATTGTTGAACATATTTGATAAATATGATACTGGGAATTGCTCTTAAATGTATCTAGTGTATGTGTTAGAGAGAGAGAGAGAGAGAGAGAGAGATGTGTGCGTGAGTGGCGATGGGGGACACTTGTGTGTGTATTTTGTGGGTATGAATGATTTTTTTTTTGCCCCCGCGGCTGCGTGGATACATTATATTGTATACAACAATGAATATATCTTCAAGTCAATGTCCATGTGTGTGAATGGCAGACAGAAAAAGGAAATGTGAATAGGCTATAACCTTGGCGAGGAAGCGAAGCACTAAAAGAACAGATTACGCACATGCAAGAATAAGTGTCAGTAGGCATTGGGTACCCTACTCGACATAAAAAGGAAAACAAATCAAAATGAAATTAAGATCGAACAAGGTATGAATTGTACACTCTTTTGCCAATGTACACACATGATATATGAACATTTTATTTGGCGTTTCTATACACAATTTGCCATATACATATAGGGTGACTATGTCTGGTATATTGACAGATGTGCCCTTTTGCTATTTAGAGAGAATAGATATCTATGGTATATTTGCAGATACACCCTTTTACCATGTAGATAGTGGGGAAACGTATGATATATCTGCAGAAACACATTATTTTATCATATATTTAAAAAAAAAATATTTAAAATATAAATCAAACCCCATTATCAAAAATCCATTCCATTAGCTTCTACAACAAATGCAAATGCCAACACTTAAGATCCATTTATCTCGACTTTATTCCCCAGCGTAGACCCAGATACACCCTTTAAACATGATTGCCGATAAGCGCTTGGTTGTAAACACTTCTTATTGGTCGTCATCACGCGATGCTATTAACCAAACACTTGTGAGATAAAACAAAAATTAGTAACATTATCTTGTTGAGTCAATAGTACAGTTTCCTAACAAAACTTTGCATCACCTTAATGATACAAAGACAAATTATATGTCATTAGGCTAGAATTCTTTGAGCAGACGAATATTTGGTGCTTGGGTATGGAGGCCGGCTTCATCTTTATATTTAAAGGTTTACTTTTTGCACATGTGTCCTTCCATTACTGCTAATGAATATGGTAGGGCCTACATATTAAAGAAAGCCATGCCACTGGCTAATTTGTTATCGTGTATTTCTCCAGCACGGTTTTGAAGGAAGTCATAGGTTACATAGATCAAAAGGTAAATAGATCAATCGCCCACTTAGCCGACTTGTAGTCTCGGGTTACGGTGAGTTGACGCGAGCTGGAAATCGTATTCATAAAAATTCTTAAAGGGTTAAGCGAGTTAAGTCCGAGATAAACTAGTACGGTAAGAAATTATCCGAGGGTAGCTTGGTATTCATCCAAACATTGTTTGAGTTGAAACGATCTATGTGCAAGTTACGCAGGTGTAACAGGTGTATGGAAGCACCCTAGCAATGCTGGCGTGTTCTCACCTTTGAAATTACATTTGAATGACAATGACATTTGGAGACTAGTTTGCGACTTGTTGGCGACTCTGTTTCCACTGATCCTCCGTGACGTCGCGGCGACGCACATTGGGCCAGGCGTGAGCAAAAGTGCGCCGAAATAGGGTTTTGGTTATCAAAACTAAATTTATTTTGTTCACATTCTGGCACACCTCTGAGCAATATTAACTTCTTGAAATTGATTCAAGTGGGTAACTTTTCTGTCAGAACACCAGATATTTTGATTATTAGGTACACCGTGTGGACAATGTATTACTGCGTTATTTTGAAGATTTTGGCCAAACGAATCATTGAGTCGCCTTAATATTACACATGCCTGTTTTAGAAAAAAAAAATCACATCACCACACAGTTTAGAGGCAAAAAAGTATTCCTTGTCGGAAATAAGTCATGATGCAACCAAAAATAATGGGAGGAAATTAGCATGTATTTTTTCATTATCAAAAATTTTCAACATTCCCGTCGATTCCTGCGCTACAAATATCATGATTACCAACTTGTCTAAACCATCTTTACGACGAAGTGCCCCCAAAATGGTAGCTGTCTAATTCTAAGCTATCATATTAGTTTTTTTTTTCCAGTTAGCGCTTTAGAAAACGTCTCCAATGGTCAATCTATAAGTCCAGGGAATCTTCTTCATTTCTCTTTAATAACTCGACAAGTAATTCATACTCTCTTTCTCACTGTAAGCATCTTTTGAATGATTAGTCACCGCAGTCGCAGCAACGTCTCCGTCAGTGAAATAGGCCCTTCATCAATCCAATGTCACTTTATAAGATATCAGCTGGGCGATAATCATGTGCTTTTACAAGGAATCAATACTATTCATGATATTGAAAAATGACATTCCCGGTGTAATTATGATGATTTCTTTGAAATGAAAGATTAAATTCACAGAAAAAGTAAAAAGAAAAAAATGTATATAATGAATTGAAGACGCATTACTATCTTTAAAGAAAAACAATATGAGCCGAGCCAGCACATTAAACAAAATTAAATAAATAAGAAATTTTAGAATAAAAGTTTCAGATGTAAAGTGTGCAGTGAGTGAACAAATGTATATGTGTATGTCTAACAAGCTTTAGACTCAGTTAAGAAATGGCAGAGTTGAAAACTTTACTGCTCCATTTGATATGCATTGAAACTTAAGTCAAATAATTTGAAAGATAATGTTTTTCTGCATAAAGGCTGCTTTTTTAAATAATCGTCATTCTTCTCCTATTTTATTCCCATGAATCTTCCCCTCCAAATCCAACTTGTCCAAATCATCTTTACGATGAAGTGCTCCCAAAATGGTAGCTGTCTAATTCTAAGCTATCATATTAGTTTCTTTCTACTTAACACTTCAGAAAACGTCTTTAATGGTTAATCTATCAGTCCAGGGAATCTTCATCATTCTCTCTTTAACCAATCAAAAAGCAATTCTTATCCTTTCCCTCGCCTCATTTGCAGACCATCACTTCAGCTTTGAGAAGGCAAACTTTACCATTCTGCTCTTGTATTGGTGTCTCTCTCACATGCAGCTTATTCTAATTCACTCGGGGGTTTTTGTTTAGAACCAGCTGCCTGACATGTATGACGATAACACTTTGGCACTCCCTTGATAGGAAAGATGAATCAAAACACAACAAATGCACGATAAGCATTAATACTTAATCGTAACACATTTTTTTTTTCAATGCAAAAAATATCACACAAAGATTAGCATGATTTGGGAATTGTTACTTTAGTGCCTCAATAAAATTTTACCATTTTGATATGAATAATTAAATGAACATAATGCAAGCATATTTGATACACACATCGATACAGTTCATACATTGAATTGTGTGCGTTTTTTTTTTTAGCATTACTAAATATTGTCATGCGTGGTCATGATAGTTAGAAGGGTTTAAGAACATTTTCAATTTAAGGGGTCTTTGAGGTCAAAAATCTTATTTAGCCAAGTACAGACTTGCAAGACTTTTTTTTTTGTTTTTTTTTTATAACAATAGGTGCTATTTGAAGTCATATGCACAATGTTCAGGTAGCTTTGATGGAAGAGGGTGTACCTACAGTTACAACCCTTTAACAGTGGGTCACGCTTATGTTTGATATGGTAAAAGGATGTATTTATAGATACATCCCTTAAACAAGAAGGTAATGCTGAAGCTTTACTCGTGAAGACGGTGTTTGTTTAGATGCATTGTTTTTACTTTGTAAGATCTATTACAGTAGCTTTGAAGGTTTATAGTGAAATGTAATTTTAAAATCCAAGTACGTGATACAAATCAAATGATGCAAATCATTGTTAAAAGCTTCCCTTTTGATTTTTTAGAGGTTGCAACACCAATCAAACATAGTGGCAAGTTTAAGGTAGTCAATTTGTCACAATGTTAATGTAAATACAGTGCGGCTTATTCGCTAAGAATTAAAAAAAAATACTCTCACGCATTTTCAAAAGGAACATGTAACCTTACGCTATCCTATTCAGGCATACGCAGATGAATCTGAATTAATGTGAACACAGTTGAAGGATCCCTTCGAAAGTCACATTTTTAACTGTACTCTATAACAATGTGTCATCAGCAAATTACTTCAGACGTTGGCTAATCATTACAAAAGTCAATGTTCGCTGTAAGAAATAATAGGTATGACAAGACAGGAGGGATGTTTCATGTTTGTTCAGAACTCTAGTACAAACGTTACTAAGGAGAGTGGTGTAGGTGATGTTGATGAAGTGGCTGATTTGGTGCTATATGCATCTCTTTTTGAGAATGAAATACATTTTCATTTCACATATTTTCTTGATAACTTGTTTAAAACTAGCATTTTGACGGATAAAAACAGTTAGTACTTTTAAGAACATGACATTAACATGAACATATAAACGCGCACATTTTATGTAATTTTGGAATAATCGTGGTCGCCAAAATTTAAATGCCAACTACTTTTCCATTGTATAGCTACTTGTGAGTCATTGAATTGATGCATTCCAAGCATTTATCCTCAATGAAAGCATATGGGTGACCACAGTGATTTACAAGTGCGGCATATTTTACAGGCATTTACAGTACCAGTCGCGGGCCAGTGGAAGGCATGCATCGAGCCCTGCGATATTTGAATGATTGATTTAATGTGAGTTGCTGCTTTTTTTATCACTTTAAATATTGAAGTCAATCACACTAAAAAAGTGTTGAATCGCAATGAACAATTTCAACTACAAACGATCGAATATTGTGGTGTTTTTTTAGTTATTCAAAACTTATTCGATGTATAAATTCATCACATCGGATTCAATAATACCCGTGCTAAGTGACTTGTGATTCTAGTCTGGTATTTTGATGAGATAAAAATTGAATCAAATCGCATTTCATTGAAAAGAATGTCACTTTCCAAATCCTAGCCATGTGTGGTGGAACACATTTGATAAATATGATACTGGGAATTGCTTTTGAATGTACCTAGGGTATGTGCTAGAGAGAGAGAGAGTGTGTGTATGTGTGTGTGTGTGTGTGTGTGTGTGTGTGTGTGTGTTTGAGGGGTGGCACTTGTGTGTGTATATGTGGGTATGAATGCGTGTTTCAACACCCGGCTACGTGGATACTAGAGGTAGTATACAACAATGATTATATATCTACAAGTCAATTTCCATGTGAGAGAATGTCAGAAAGAAAAGAAATGTAAATTGGCTATATCCTTTCCGAGGAAGCGAAATACTGAAAGAACAGATTACGCACATGCAAGAATAAGTGTCATATTTTACCAAAATATGACAACAAATCAAATTCAAATGAAAATCGAGCAGGGTACGATTTGCACACTATTTAGCCAGAATACAATTTTGTATGGCGTTTCCATACACCAATCTACCATATTGTATACATCCCTTTTGCGATTTAGAGAGAATAGATATCTATGGTATATTTACAGATGCACCATTTTGGAATAAACAGAAGGGGTTTGTATAGTGTATCTTGAGATACGCCCTTTTGCCATATTCGTATGATGTATTTGCAGATACCTCATTTTGCCATAGAGACCAATGCGGCACTTTTCAAGGGGGGGAGGGGGGGTTGGCAAAGGGGTGAATCTATAAAAAAAAAAAAAAAAAACTCACTATATTACATTGCTAATGAATAGTTTGAAAAAGTAGAAAATATCTTTAAAAAAAAAAAAATCTTCGAAATATAAATCAAACTCCATCATCAAACATCCATTCCATTGGCTTTTACAGCAAATGCAAATGCCAACACCTTAACACTGTTTATCTCGATTTTTTTTTTTCCCAGCGTAGAGCCCAGATACACCCTTTTGACATTATGATTGCCGATACGCAAACATTTCATCTTGGTCGTCATCACGCGATGCTATTACCCAAACACTTGTGAGATAAAAACAAAAATTAGTAACTTAATACAGTGTGTATACAGTATCTTGTTTAGTCCATAGTACAGTTTCCTATCCAAACTTTGCATCACCTTAATTATAGAAAGAAAAAATATATTTGATTAGGCAAGCTTTTTTTTTTTTTGAGCAGACGAATATTGGGTTATCGGGTATTGAGGGGGTTGGGGAGGCGAAAGGAGATTGCTTTGAGTTTTGTCCTTTAGCTATAATGATTGTGATAGTGGCAGCCAGCTTCATCTTTTTATTTAAAGCTTTACTTTTGCACCAACATGACTTGGCAGGATTATACCTTTACTTAATGACTAACTTCTGTGTGAAACTCACATTAATCCACTCAATCATGCATGAGTGAGCACACATCAAAGGCAAATTTGTCAATTTTTAAAATTCACAATGGTAATTATTTATGCCATCATAACAGTATACCTAGGCATTTCTTGTGCGATTTTTAAAGTGTATTCACTCAACTATGGCATGAAAATGACTTATGTCCAAATAACAGGTAATGCTTCACCTTTGTTAAAATATCCAGAGTTTTATCCTTTTAACAAAAATACATGGTTTTTAAACGTTTCAAACTCAAGAGTAATGAATATTTTTCAAACTGTTCTCACTCAATCAGAACAATGGGTCAAGTGTCGGGATAGGTGTTAATGCGTCGAGAGTTGGATGATAAACAACGAAGAGACATAAATTATGCATAAGAAATGGCAGAATCCCAAAAATTACCCTTGTGACTTTGAAAAGTGAATATATTGGCTTTAATGTGTGCTCACTCATGTGTCCACTCATGCTTCACTTAGTAGATTAATGTGATTTTCACACGGAAGTTAGTCAATAAGTGAAGGTACAAGCCCGTCAAGTTTTGTTGCTCAAAACCTCTTCGCTGAAAAATTATGATATTTTGCTTAGTGCAGGGGGGGGGGGGGACTTACTGTTTTTGTTGTGTTTAGATCACTCGCCCACTTAGCCGAGTTGTAGTCTCGGGTTACGGCGAGTTAACGCGAGCTGGAACTCGTGTGCTATGCCTGAAAACTTGGGGAAATTGTATATTTGGGGCTGGAAGATTTTCATAAGAATATTGAAATGGTTAAACGAGTTAAGTATGAGATAACCGAGTACGGTTCGAAATTAATCGAGTGTTGCTTGGTATTCATCCAAACATTGTTGGAGTTGAAACGATCTAGGCGCAAGTTACGCATGATCAAGTGTAACAGATGTATGGAAGTACCCTAACAATATTGGCGTGGTGTCACATATACAATGACAATTGAATGACAATGACAGTTTGAGACTAGTTTGCGACTTGTTGGCGACTCAGTTTCCGCTGATCCTCGGTGATGCAGCGGCGACGTATCCTGGTAACTAACTTTTCTGGTCTCCATGGAGGCTCGAGAATCTTAATCATGCTCGATATTGTTGAGACTATTCCACTCTCCAGCAGGTCGCGGAGACCTATATTGTCGCATGACTTGCCGCGGCTGTAGCGAATAATTAGTCGCCGCAGTCGCAGCGACGTCTCCCCCAGTGAAATAGTGAAATAGGCCCATCATCAATCCAATGTCATTTTATCATCTAGGGGATAGTCATGTTCTTTTACAAGGTTTTAAATCGATACTGTTCTTGATAGTGAGAAATTACATTCACAGCTCACAGCGTAAATATGGTGAGTTATTTTTCTTTAAAATTACACATTAACATTACAGAAAATGATACAAATCGAGCGTATTGCCTTTTTAAACCGTGATTTAAATATTGTGTAAAACGAATTCTTTTACAAGGTTTTAAATCAATACTGTTTTTGATAATGAGAAATTACATTCACAGTGTAAATATGGTGAGTAATTTTTCTTTAAAATTACACATTAACATTACAGAAAATGATACAAATCGAGCGTATTGCATTTTTAAACCGTGATTTAAATATTGTGTAAAACGAATTAACAAAGTATAACTATTTTGAAAGAAAAAAAAGAACAATTACAAGCGGGAACCGTACATTGCAAAATTGAATAAATAAGACATTCCTGATTGAAAGTCTTAGATATAAAGGGTACAGAGTAAGATAACATACGTCTTTGACAATATCAAACAATATTTACCCTCAGTTTAGAAGTGGCAGAATCGAAAACTTTACTGCTCCATTTTATATGCTTTGGACCTCATATTAAAGCATTTGAAACGTAATGTAATGATTACTGTCTAATTCTAAGCTATCATATTAGTTTTTTTTTTCAGTTGGCACTTTAGAAAACGTCTTCAAAGGTTAATCTATCAGTCTAGGGAATCTTCATCATCTCCCCTTAACTAATCAATAATCAGTTCATATCCTCTTCCTCACCTCATTTGCAGACCATCAATTTCGTATAATGTACACACGGTACACGTTATAGTAGTTTACTACTCGTATCTTGTTCTTTTTACCAATATTTCTATTTCTGAACATATTGCTCAGCTTTGAGAAGGCAACATTTACCTTTCTGATTCTTGTTTTGATGTCTCTCTCACACCCAGCTTATTTTAAGATTGTGCTTCCAAGGTATTTGAAAGAGGATAACTGTTACTTGGTCCTGTGCCATCAGTGTGCATCTAGGACTTTTCAACTTTGTCATATCTAATAACAATTTAATATGACAACGTTAACACAACGTCATGTTCATTGGAGTTGGGAGTTACGAGTTGTCGTTTTTGTTAACCAAGAAAAAAAATCGGGCTGTGATCAGGTACCCCCCCCCCCTATTTCCCCGGTCCCACTGCCCTTGGGTGAGAAGGAACGATAAACAAAAATGAGACATAAACACGATGCACTTTAATACATCATAAGACATTGTTTTTTTCTCCCAATGCATTAAAAAATGTCACATGTAGATTAAGGACTTGATACTCCATTGCAACAATGAACTCATTTTCATGTGATCAATACAATGCACGCATTTATACAGTTCCAATGTTTTCTTGTGATACTTCAGTTTTTAAAAGCACAATTAAATGTGCCCTTGCATGGTCATTATAATAAATAGGGTTAATAGCAACAATAACTTTGTTTGTATGGTTAACAGTAACAACATTGTCAACAAAACAGTCTAGTGTACTTTACAATTATTTATACAATGATTACATGTACAAGCAAATTTTTTTTAGCGAGGATTATCCTCGCTGAAATCCATGCAAGTATGGAACGCGTTCTTAATGAGCATGCTCTTGCTTAAGTATCATCATTGCAATTAAAGTGTGAGGTGCTTCAAAACAAGACAAGTACCGTATTATTTGTTGAAAACATGCTTCAAGAACATTTGAAGATATAAATTGCAATATTTAGATGCTACCAGACTTTGCTATATTTATGAATATCAAAGGCTAGGTTCAACTGGACATTATCAAATATGGTTGCGATATAAATTCACACCAAACACATATTTTTGAGTCTTTAGATATTAAGACGGTGAGTCTTGAAGACCGTAATGAACCCAGATATAATCGTCATGTATGTGGATCGGAATCAGCAAGGTTACCATACTTTTGAGCAAGATTGGTAAAAATGCATTTAGAAATAATTTTAAATTTATTTTTGATTTTGGTTACTGGTCATTGATTATATAGTTATTTTATATACAAAAAAAGGAAATAAATTCATACATTTTCTCCTATAAAAACATATTTTGTTCATGCCCCTCAGTAATAAGTAACAACTTTGACGAAAATGATAGTAGAATATTTGCATTTGTAGTAAAACGTCTCTGCCATTTATTACGATACAATTTTAGATATTATTAGACTGTAGGAAGATGCATTACTATCAAATTTCATTGAATTTCCTGTCAATACCTGAATGTTAGACCTAAATTTCATTTGAAATAGTATGTGTCAGCCAGGTCATTGTTGGTGTCATGACAATTGATCCAATATCTGTCCCTTAAAAATAAAATTGTTTTGTAGATTTCAACAAAATATCGTGAGGTACGCAACCTTTAGCGACCTTAACCTTCTGTCCATTGGTGTGATAAGCCCTTGCGGATTTTCCTCTTTAGTTTATCCAGTTGGTTTTTTGTTACTGAAACGTACTTTTTGAATTACCAACACAACTACAATGAAGCTATTTTAAGGTCCCATTCCGATAATTCCATTTTCATGTGGAGTTCAATAATCATGGACATTTCTTTCAAAATAGCCCTTTTATTTGAATATATTTTTAAAGAGAAAATACTTATTGTAATGATTAGGTCAGCTAAATATGATTCTAAGGGATTTAACGACCAAGGGATACTGATATAAGGTGGCTTGATACATCAATTTAGGGCTCATTAACGGGCTACCCCGACCGGTAATATTCCGAAAGTACCCCTATCCCAGCCCAGCCCCATTCCCCACTTAAAATCTCAAGTGCTTTACCTGTTTACAACTGCTCTTCTCACACTTGGTTCAAACTATGATAGGATAACCTGTCTCTATCGGCGCTTGATTGAATATGTAAACACTTTATATATCACGCAATGCTATTTCCCAAACAAACCTTCGAGATCATAAACAAATGATTAGTGACTTCCTTTCGTTTACACAGGGTACACGTATCAGATTGAACCTTACTCGTTTTACTAATATTTCCCGAGGGCTTCCATTTGGTGAGTCATTTTGTTATCTCAAAATGGAAAATATTTTCCTTCGCGAGGGGGGCGTTTTTTGTTTACCCAATAAAATGAAGAGGTGCGATCAAGCGCGCTGACCCCAGTCACGGTGTCTCTGGGTGAGCGTCTTGATAAGTGGCACGTTGGATGGTAGTTTGATGAATATCGGAGCCTGTAGGGAGACGTCATTTAAGATTTCGATGAAATGCATTTCTCTTTGAAAACTTGAAAAATAAAATAATGTACGTCCGAGAACTCGACGACGCTATCGCACACGACACGTTGACATCAAAACGTGATCAAGCTGTACTCGTAGGTTGGTAGGCAATCTCGAGATAGACTCTCACGGTCACTCACTATACTCGTTCTAAACTCGCGCCAAACTTGTGGGTAACTCGCAAGAGAATCGCTATACTCGTAGTGAGGTTTTGGATCTCGTGCAAAACTTGCGATGGCTTCGGAATGGCGAGTTATTACGAGTTACTGTGAGTTGAAAAGATTCCAACTCGAGTTCTTCATGAACATTGCGAGTGCACTACGAGTTCAAAAGAGTTGAGCTCGAATTGCACGGATTTGGTCCAATTTTTTAACCTGTTCAAACATTGTTGGACGTCTTGCGACTTTCCGACAAATGTTGGAATGCTAGCCCCAGCTACGCTGAGAGTTGTGCCGAATTGTGCCGAGTCACGATACGATCTATGCACGAGTATGATGAGTTGTCGTCGAAGGGTCGTTGGAAGGTCGTAAGAGTCAAGAAACTTTTGCACGGATTTGCTACTATTGTGTGAACGCTCTTCTCACATCTCAACTCGGCGACACTCACTGTTCCACATACATAAGTGGTAAACATATATTGATAACAAGGCATTAGCAATATTGTGTCTCGCCCACTTGCGAAAATAACCAGAAATATCGCCATCTCCGTTGCTACGCAAAAGAAAACTGAAACAAACAAATACGCAACTTTAAACAGACAACATCAAAATCAGGTGCAAAATAGTGACTTTGAATAAATTTGCATAAATGTGCAGGAGTAATGTTTGCCTAAATCTACATCAGTAATGCTCACACATGCTCACACAATTCTGTGCACAAGTTAGGAAGCCTTCACCAAGAGTCTTGCAAGTAAACTTTAATGTATGACCTCAAATGACCTTTGACCTTATCCTGTGACCTCTAACGGTACCATAACATGAAGGTACCCACAGTGCATCTATGACCGAAGTTAGGTTGTAATCCAAGCAACCCATGTGAAGTTATTTGTCAAAAGAGAGTCTTGCAGGTAAACTTTAACGTATGACCTCAAATGACCTTTGACCTTATCCTGTGACCTCCAACGCCACCATAACATGAAGGTACCCCCAGTGCATCTATGACCCAAGTTAGGTTGTAATCCAAGCAACCCATGTGAAGTTATGGATCATAAGAGAGTCTTGCAGGTAAACTTTAACATTTGTGACGGACGACGGACGACGGACGGACGACGGACGACGGACGGACGACGGACGGACGCCATTTGGATCCTTTAGTCTCGCCTTCACCTCCGGTGGGTGAGACAAAAATGGGAACACGAGTGATCAATTGAGTGGTTTGATTGATCAAACTTTACATCTATGCTTCTGACATTAACATGTAATAACGACATCTCGGTTTTTTTTTTCCTTGGGCTATAAGCAAAGTTAATATAGAGTGATGTATTAACAAGGGGTTAATTTAATTATATTATTATTAGAATCAATATGATTCAATTTTTCAGGAGTATCTTTTTTTCCGTTAGTCAGCAAATTTGCTTTCGTTTGGTTGTCTGTTTAAAAGATGACACGTTACGTGGATTGTTACAGGTAGAGGTAAAGAGAAAGTCGTAATTCTGCAAAGAACAAAATGGAAATATGCTCATATCAATCGAGTTATCCATTGTTATTAACAAAGTTTGTGAGTTCGTATTTGACGCAATTTGGGATTGCCAGTAGTCGTGTTGGGGAGAAGATTGTCATACTCAAGGAGGGAGAAGAAGAGGGAGACAAAGTGTAAAGAGTGGAAAGCAACGACATAAATGAAATAATGATGGTGCGTAACATTTTAAATGGTGAATGAAAAAAGGAAATTATGTGATGGAACGGTAAGATATCAGAGCAATTTACCCTTACAGCTATAACAGCATGGGATTATCAGAGTTATGAAGCTATTTTACGTTCAGTGATATATCACAGAAATAATTTTGATCTAAGAACATCCGAAGTAACGCTGTGAGTCACAGCTAACAGTTTACCACACTGTAACCGCAATCATTGCAATAGAGCACTAAAGTGTGACGTCATCCGAGCATATTGTCAAGACAATGCATCTGGCTCAAAAAAGTGGATACGGCAAGCAACGGTGACCACATCGGTACCTGGCAGTAGCCCGTTAGACAATATCTACCACTGGAGTGATTTTGTGAAGAGTCAGTTGTTCCGACAACACGCCCATACGACGACATCCCTCCGGCACTCCATGCGATTGCATACAATATGCATTACTATCACAAAATATGTACAGGTAATATAATGAAATTACGATATCGATTGCCCCACACTGACAAGAGCACAGGCAACAATGAGATTTAAAAAAAAATAATATAATTTGATCCGTACTATTATGTAAAAGGGCCACAGCCCCTAATGTTATACATGATTTGAACATATTGAACGAGCATAGCGAGTGCTACCTCGGGTACCATAACGAAAGTTAATCATCAATCCTCCTTGATTCTGTAATGTGATATGTAGTGGAATTTGGGCATTTTGAGGGAAGTCATTTTTCATGACAATTGTTTTAACAACGCAATCATATTTTTTTTTTCGTGTTCAGAGTTATAATGATGGAGAGGAATCAATACAGAATTGCTATGGATCTTCCAACATATCAACATCTCTGGATTAAATAATACCATTAACCATAGAATGTCTAAAGTGAGGTGTCCTGGTCGTAAGTTGTTTTGTTCAAACAGGACACCATTTCATTGTGTCCTATAAATTTGATGACCTTCAGATATAGCAAAAGTGATATGAAGTTCTTTGCTTGAAAAGAGAAATTGTCTTAGTGCACATTGTTTCGTTAATTTTTTGTCATAACCAAAATATTGAACTCAAGATTAGAATTTTAAAATTTATCTCAATTGTAAATTGTTTAAAGTATCTGCCAAATGCATTTCCCTCCTGATTACTCTTTAGAATAAGCGAGAGTTCCAAATTCAAACAAAATATGTATGGGCAATTTACTTTTTTCTGTTAACCCATGTCACATCTGAAACACAACGTGACACACCTTTCAGGACATATCGAATTCACGATGTCCAATAAAAAGGATATAGGTCTCTTTTTTCTACGTTTTTATTTCATGGCACTGCAGTCGTTATGAAGATATGAGTTAACAACAATATATTGCCTAATTGTTGTTATATAAGTACGCATTCATCAAAAGCAGTGTTTCTGATGTGACGGGTTAACAACATTTTCTATCACCCATGAATATGATAAGCAAGATAACTTTATCGCTGTAAACAACTGTTTATATTAAGTCTCTTTTGTTCACAGAATGTATGCAATATTGTCTATGAGCACTACAGGGGTATTAAACAATTTGTTGGCACATAATATTATGGTAAAAGATTGCCCTAATTTGGGCATCAGTCAGAACAGTTTGACTTATTCCACTTAATAAGATAAAGAATGTATATTCATATTCCTTTTTGTTTTACTCATATCGAATGATATCCTATCAATTGATAAGCAATCGACCAAAAACAGGTAGACAGCAACATTGTTGTGAGTGTATGAGCTCAAATACGTCGTACACTCTGCATAGCTTAAATAATAAAATGGAACGACATGAAATGCAAAATGTTTTTTTGCATGCTAAATCAGGAATTAATAAAAAGATATCTAAATAAAAAAATACGTAACTACTGACTGATTGTTTGAATAGCGGACAGTGTGTTAACAATAACCAGGTAATTGACATTTTGCGCAAATATGTTCCAATGTGATTTGATGGTTCTTATTGTAGGATGTCCTCATACTTGGTATGAATAAAGCATGTTAAGAATGTGATAAAATGGCTTCTTAAAACTGTCTAAAAACATGTGTGTCACATCCGAAACATACCTTATTTTTTAACTGTCACATCCAAAACATTGGTGTTCCCAAGAAAAATTAGTCTCAAAAGTAATTGATTTTTTTTTTCAAAGTGTGTACCAGGTTGGTACTTCTATGGCATATTATTCAAATGGTAGCATTAAAGTTTCTACTCAACTTTGAAGTGCAGAAAAAAAAAAGCAATGTCAAAATTCTTGCTTTTTCAAAATTTTAGCGTAAAAAAGGACTTGTGTATTGCATATTTTGACGTTTCTAATTGTTAAAACTATGTATTAGGCTATCATCTGATAATGCCATGAAATAGACAACGATCATGACCACGTTTCAGCAAAAAATCACTTTATCTATAGCTAGCACATCCGCCAGAGTGAAGCAGAGAACGATTAATGTCTGAAACCTTTTCTTCCATTCCATATGACGTCTGTATAACATTTATATATCAATAAGGAGCCTGGTAAACTAATTTGAAATTTGTGCACTTTTGTCCGGCAATTTCATCATTATATCGAAACGGAGCATACATGCAATACCCACATGTCACGTGTGTTCATGCAACTATTCTTTTGCGGCCATATGGTAGGGACAATGGAAATCCCACCATCATGGGGTCAAACTATTCCTTCTAGAGTACCGAAGCGTGACGCTACTCGAACATATCGCCATTCTGAGCAATTCCGAGCTCTGCGGGGAAAGCAAGCGGCGGTGACCACAATGGCGACTTCCACTGGGAGTGCCCGACACCATCCCGCCAGATGATATCGGACTGGTAAACCTCTCACTCGGGTGATTTTTTTTAGAACCAGCTGCCTGACAACATGCCCCTATGACATTTATGATGATAACACTTCGGCACACCCTTGATAGGAAATATGAATCAAAACACACCAAAAGCACAATAAACATTAATTGTAACACAATTTCTACAATGCACAAAAAATATCACACAAAAAACGGGAACGTGTTATTTTATTGCCTCAATACATTTTCACCATTTTGATATGAATAATTACATGTACGTATTGCACGCACATTTGATACACACATCGATACAGTTCATAAATTGTATTTTTTTTTTTTTGGCTTTGAGAAGCACCACTAAATATTGCCATGCGTTGTCATGATAGTTAGAAGGGTTAATAGCAAGAGTAGGTGCGTTTGTAGGGTAATCATAAGTATATTGTCAACAGAACAGTGATTTCATGTATATTTCCATGTGAGATGATTTTTTTTTTCTGAAAAATATGTTTGAATTACCAATGCAACTGCAATATGCTAGATCCATTCCAATACGTCAACTTCTTTATTTGGTTAAATCTTTCATGGACTTTTATCAAATTCGCGTTGTTTCTGTGAATGAGCCCTTTCAATATGGTCTCAGTGTAGAAAATATGATATTTATTGTAATAATAAAGTGAATTAAAATTTGATTCAAAAGTATTTATCGACGAAGGGATTTTGATATGAGGGGGCTTGTTACAGCAATCCAGGGCTCACGTCAACGGGCTTCCCTTTTTAAAACAAGATTTAGCCGAGCATAGATTTGCAAAAGCCTTTTTTTCATATCAAGCTGTTTAAGTCTAGTGTACAATGTTGTGGTAGATTTGATGGAAAAGGGTGTATCTACAGTTACATCCCTTAAACAGTGGGTCACGCTGATGCTTTACTTGTCAGTAGACAGTAGCTTTGAAGGTTTATAGTGAAATGTAATCTTAAATTACAAGTACGTGACTGTATACTAGTTCAATATATCAAGGACTTTTTCCGAAAGAGCCCTTTCATTTGAATATATTTTTCAAGATAAAATACTTATTGTAATGATTAAGTCAGCTGAATATGATTCTCAGGATTAAGTTAGTTGAATATGATTCTAATGGATTTAACGACCAAGGGATACTGATATGAGGTTGCCTTATACAACAATCCATGGCTCATTAACGAGCTATCCTGGCCAGTAGCATTCCGAAAGCATCCCCACCCCAGCCCAGCCCCACTCCCCTCTTACACAGATCAAATCTCATGTGCTTTACTTCTTTATTAATGCTCTTCTCGCACTCAGTGCAAACTAGGATAGGGTGACACTGTCTGTACATATCGGCGCTTGACTGAATATGTAAATACTTTATTTATCACGCAATGCTATTTTCCAAACAAACCTTCGAGATCATAAACAAATGATTACTGACTTCCGTTCGTTTACACATGGTACACATATCAGATTGATCCTTACTCTTTTTACTATTATTTCCAGGGTGCTTCCATTTGGGGAGTCATTTTGTTATTCCAAAATGGGAAATATTTTCCTTCGCGAGAGGGGCGTTTTTGTTTACCCTATAAAATGAAGGGCTGCGATCGAAATCCGCAAAGGAGTTTTTATGTTATTTGCTTTAAAAAACAGGCCTCAATTCTTTTTTCTTTTAAATATGTAAGCTCTCAGACCTTGCTGGATCCTGACCCTTCTATGGATTGTACGGCAATAACAGTTACGGCTCTAAAAAGCCAATACTTCTGCGGAGAGTTTGATTCCAATATTGTTTGGGCTCAAAAATATAACATTTGTGCTATTCGTCTTCAAAGTTACGCGAGATTTCAGAAATTGTACGGAATTTGCAATCGATATATATGTAAGCTCTCAGACGTTGCTGGATCCTGACCCTTCTACAAATTGGACGGCAACACCAGTTACAGCTTTGGAAAGCCAGTACTCCAGCGGAGAATTTTATTCCAGTTTTGTTTGGGCTAAAAAAATAAAACATTTGCGCGATTCGTCTTCAAAGTGACGCGAATTTTCAGAAATCATACAGACTTTGCAACCGATATTCGTCCGCAGGTAGCAGAAAACACGCTATTTTATTTCCAGCTCGGTAGTCGTGACCTTCACTTGACCTCTCGAGCCGCGAAAATTGTCTCCTTTTCAAACTGCGATATCTCCATGAATAAACCATACTTTTGTACACTTTCTTTTGCAACTGTATGTTGGAGGTCGAAATTTACCAAGTATGAAAAAACATTCAATTTAAACAGGCAGAAAAATATTGAAAAATCGAGATAAATATTTGGTTCTAATTAAATAAAGAAAAATAAAAATAAAACTCTATATATTTCAATGTCAATCGCTTTTGAGCCTACAACACTTATAGATCATCTGAAGCGGAATCTATTATACTTTGTGAATATACCATTTTTTCAACCTCTCCTTGTAGAAGGGTCACGATCTAGCAAAATATCCACCATGTTCAAATCCAAACTGCATGAGACAGAGTTCGCGACCCTTGGACCGTTGTCATTTCGTTATTATCGTGGAGTATGATTGGCTGGTTAGGATCGTTCACAACTTTGTCATATCTCGCTCATATTGGATTTGAACATGGTTGATGTTTTGCAGGATCCTGACCCTTCTATGGGGGGAGGTTGAAAAATAATGGTATCTCCAAAACCTACAATATATTTCGCTTCAGAGGACCTCTAAATAATAGGGGCTCAAAAGCGATTGACATTGAAATATAGAGGGTTTTTTTTTTCATTTTTATTAGAACCACATATTTATGTCGAATTTGCAATATTTTTCTGCCTATTTTAATGAAATGTTTTTTCACACTTGGTAAGTTTCAACCTTCAACATACAGTTACAAAAAAAAAACGTACGAAAATATGGTATATTCATGAAGATATCGCAGTTTCAAAAGGAGACGTTTTCCGCGGTTCGAGAGGTCAAGTGAAGGTAACGACTATCTCGCTGAAAATAAAATAAGCGTATTTTCCGGTAACCCATTTATGTTATACATGATTTGAACATGTTGAACGAGCATAGTGAGTGCTATAGTGAGTACCATAACAAAAGTTAACCATCAATCCTCCTTGATTCTGTGATGTCATGATAGTGGAATTTGGGTATTTTTTGAGGGAAGAACAAAGTCATTTTTTCATGACAATTTTTGTTAACAAGGCGATCATATTATTTTTCCTGTTCACTGTTATAATGATGGGAACACGCTAGACAGAAATGCTATCAAACTTGCGACATAAGAACATCTCTGGATTAGATAAAATAATAAGTCAAAGTGGCGTTCTGGATGTGACATTTTCCATTAACTATAGAGGGTCTAAAGTAAAGTATCCTGGATGTACTTTATTAATCAGACAGGGCACCATTGCATTTTGTCTTATAACGTTAATGACCTCACGATTTACCAAAAGTGATATAAAGTTCTTTGCTTCCCAAAAACAAAGCTGAGAAGAAATTTTGTCACAACCGAAACATTCAACCCAAGATGATAATTTTCAAATGAATCTCGATTTTAGATTGTTTAAGGTATCTGGCAAAAGACATTTCCCTCCTGATTTCTTTTTAAAATAAGCGAGAGCTTCGAATTCAAATAAAATATTGATGGGCATTTTTTTTTTCTGTCAACCCATGTCACATCTGAAACACAGCGTGGCATCCGAAACAACTTTCAGGACATATTGAATTCACAATGTCAAATGAAAGCGATATAGGTATCTTTATTCTACGTTTTTAGTTCATGTGACTGCAGTCATTGCGAAGATATGAGTTAACAGCAGTATTTGAATAATTCTTGTTACATAAGTACCCATTCATCAAGAACAGTGTTTCTGATAGGACGGGTTAACAACATTTTATCTCAACCATTTATGTGATAAGCAAGATAGCTTCATCGCTTTAATTAACTGCTTCTTTTAACTCTCCTTTATTCATAGAAGATATGTAATATTATCTATGAGCACTACGGGGATATAAAATAATGTTTGGCATATATGGAAGAAAATTGTCCTCATTTGGGCATCAGCCAGAACAGTTTGACATATACCAATTAAGAAAATAAATAATGTATTTCTCTATTCTGTTTCGTTTTACACATATCGAATGATATCCTATCAATTGATAAGCAATCAATCAAAAACAGGTAGACAGCAACATAGTTGTGAGTGTATGAGGTTATATATATTCTACACTCTGCATGGTTTTTAGAGAATGAGATGGAACGAGATAAAATGGAAATGCGAAACCCGAAAGTAATAAATATATCTCAATAAAAATATAACGTAACTAGTCACTGGTTATTTTTATAGTTGACAGTGTGTTAACAGTAACCAGGTAAGTGGCATTTTGCCCAAATGCTGATCCAATGTGATTTGATGGCTCATATTGTAGGATGTCCTCATACTTGATATGAATAAAGCATGTTAAGAATGTGATAAAATGGCTTCTTAAAACTGTTAACATGTGTGTCACGTCCGAAACGTACCTTATGTGTTAATTGTTACAGCCGAAACATTGGTGTCCCCAAGAAAAATGTGTCTCAAAAGTAAATGAATCTTGTTAAAGTGTGTACCTGGATGGTACTACCATGGCATATTTTTTCACATGGTAGGATTATAGTTTCTGCCAATCTTTAAAGTGCAGAAAAAAAAATGAATGTAAAATATCTTGCTTTTCAAATTTTGAGCCAAAAAAAAAGGACTTGTGTTATTGCGCATGTTTCTAATTGTCAAAACTATGTATTATAAAGCTGTCATATAATAATGCTATGAAATAGACAACTACCGTATATACCATTTTTCAAAAGAAATCCTACTTCATCTATACCAAGCACATCCACCAGAGTCAAACAGAGAATGATTTAGCTCTGATTTTTTTTTTTCTATGCCATATGACGTCTGTATTACATTTATATATCAATAAGGAGCCTGGAAAACTAATTTGAAATTTATTTTGTCCCGCAATTCCATCATTATATGTAAACGGAGCATACACGCAATACACACAGGTCACGTGTGTTCATGCAACTATTCTTTTGTGGCCCAATGGTAGGGACAATGGAAATCTCACCATCACGGGATCAAACCATTCCTTCTAGAGTACCGAAGCGTGACGCTGCCCGAACATATCGCCATTCTAAGCCATTCTGAGCTCTGCGGGGAAAGCAAGCAGCGGCGATCACAGCGTGGACTCCTACTGGGATTGCCCGACACCAGCCCGCAAGATGATATCGGACTGGTAAACCTCTCACTCGGGTGATTTTGTTTAGAACCAGCTGCCTGACATGTATGACGATAACACTTCAGCACTCCCTTGATAGGAAAGATTAATCAAAACACAACAAAAGCACGATAATCATTAATACTTAATCGTAACACATATTTTTCAATGTACAAAAAATATCACACAAAGATTAAGGACTTGTTACTTTGGTGCCTCAATCAATTTTCACTCTTTTGATATGAATAATTCAATGTACATATTTCAAGCATATTTGATACACACATCGATGCAGTTCATACATTGTATTTTTTAGAGTTTTGAGGAGCACCACTAAATATTGCCCTGCGTGGTCATGATAGTTAGAAGGGTTAATATCAGCAGTAGCTGTGCGTGTGGGGTAACCGTTGCAACATTGTCAACAGAACAGTGATTTCATGCATTTTTTCCATATGAGATTCCCTTTTTTCTCAAACGTATGTTTGGAATACCAATGCAACTGAAATTAAGCTATTTTACCTCGTGGAATTCGCGTAGTTTCTCTCAAGGGGCATCAATACAGAAAATATAATATATATTATAATAATCAAGTGAACTCAATTTGACTCAAAAGGATTTATCGACCAAGGGATTCTGATATGAGGTGGTTTGTTACAACAATCAAGGGCTCACGTCAACGGGCTCCCCTAGCCACATGTATATACACTATTCCAAGACCCCCCTCACCCCCCCCCCCCCCCCCCTCACCCCTTACCCAAGCCAAACTCCCCTCTTACACGGATCAAATTGTATGTGCTTTACCTGTTTATCCCTGCTTTTCTCATAATCAGTTCAAACTAAGGATAGGATGACACTATCTCTACCTATCGCGGCCGTCATTTCGCAAAAGGGTGTATCTGGGTTAAATGTGACTTTAAGAACATTTTCAAGTTAAGAGGTCTTTGAGGTCAAAAAATCTTATTTAGCCAAGTACAGACTTGCGAGACTTTCTGTTTTTTTATAACAATAGGATCTATAAGTCTCTAGTCACATGGCATTTACAATGTTAATTCTGCTTGCTTTAAATTGGTAGTTCACATGCTTTTTGTTGAAGGCTACAAAAATGTGGCATATATCATAACGTTTTCTCCCTTTCTCCTAGATGTCAAGCAAATCCCAACAAAATTCTCCACTTTTTTTTTCTTCTTGAACCATTATCGAGGACGAATAGAGTGCATTACTTCCTTAGAATGGGAAGAAAAAATGCCTCCTCGCATGTTGACATATTTTCTAACTATGTCCATTATTTCCCCACACAAGAACTTTAATTTTTTACACCCCTCCCCCCCCCCCCCCCTGAGAGAGAAAAAAAGGTGTTAAATCACCCATATTTCAACTAAGGAATAAATAAGAGATTTCTGAATCAAAGTTATACAGAGTACAGTCAGTGGAAATAAGTCTTTGACAATATCTCACAAGATTCAAACTCAGTTCAGAACCAACAGAATTTAAAACTTTACTGATCCATTCAGTATGCATTGGACCTCATGTGAAATCATTTGAAAATTATGTTTTTTTCTGCATAAAGGCTGATTTTCTAAGTAATCGTCATTCTTCTCCTATTTCTATTTCCATAAGCATTCCTCTCCAAAACCAACTTGTCCAAACCATCTTTACGAAGAAGTGTCCCCAAAATGGTATCTGTCTAATTCTATGCTATCATATTAGTTTCTTTCCACCCGGCACTTCAGAAAACGTATTTAATGGTTAATCGAAAATTTTACTGCTCCATTTTATATGCTTTGGACCTCATATTAAAGCATTGGAAATGTAATGTAATGATAACTGTCTAATTCTAAGCTATCATCTTAGCTTTTGTCAGGTGGCACTTTAGAAAACGACTTCAATGGTTAATCTATCAGTCCAGGGAATCGTCATCATCTCTCTTTAACCAGTCGATAATCAGTTCATATATCCTCTTCCTCGCCTCATTTGCAGACCATCACTTCGGTGCATTTCCCCAGGATACACGTAGCAGTTAACTCCTTGCATCTTGGTCTTCTTACTAATATTTCCATATCATAACATATTGCTAAGCTTTGAGAAGGGAAACTTTACCATTCTGATTCTTGTATTGGTGTCTCTCTCACACCCAGCTTATTTCAAGATTGTGCTTCCAAGGTATTTAAAAGAGGATAGACTACCTGTCTTATAACTTGGTCCATCATGGTGCATCTAGGACTTTCCCACTTTAAAATCATATCTAATAACAATTTGATATGAAAACGTTTACACAACGTCATGTTCATCGGATGTGGGAATTACGAGGTGTCGTTTTTGTTAACCCCAAAATATGTCGCGCTGTGATCAGATCCCCCCCCCCCCTTATTTCCCCGGTCCTGTTGCCTTTGGGTGAGTAAGAAAGATAAACAAAATTACGACATATACACGATGCACTTTAATACATCCTCATAAGACTGGATACTCCATTGCAACCATAACCTCAATGCACTTATCTATTATACAGTTCGTATGTTCTCTTGTTATATTTAAATTCATAAAGCATAATTAAATGTGCCCATGCATGGTCATGATAATAAATAGGGTTAATAGCAACAGTAACTTAGCTTGTATGGTTAACAGGAACAACTTTGTCAACAGAACAGTCTATGATGTTGCCACAGCTAGTGTATTTTATAATTTTTTATACAATGGTAACATGTGCATGCAATCTTTTTTACGAGGATTTTTCTCGCCAAATTCCAGGCAATTATGAAACGCACTATTTTGAGTAGTTAGATGTTTGAGGACCTTAATGAACCCAGATAATAATCGTGATGTACGTGGATCGGAGTTAGCAAGGTTACCATGCTTTTGGGGAAGATTGGTAAAAATGCATTTAGAAAAATTTATACATTTATTAATGACACTAACTACTAGTCACCAAATATAAAATTATTTTATATACAAAGAAATGATTATATTTATAAATTTTCTCCTGTGAAAAATATATTGTGTTTTTACTCCTCAAAAATAAGTAGCAAATTTGACGAACATGATAATTGTGTATTTACAATATTTGCAATTGTAGTAAAAACATCTCTGGTATTTATTGAGTTACAATTTATTGTACTGTAGGAAGACGCATTACTATCAACTTTGTTTGAATTTCATGTCAATACATTAATGTTAGATCTAAATTTCATTTAAAATAGTATGTGCCAACCAGGTCATTGTTGGTGTTATGACAATTGATCAAATACATGTCCCTTTAAAATATTTTTTTTTTTTTTGTAGATTTCAACCAAAATATCGTTAGGTAGGTTACCTTTAGCTTACTCTTTTGTCCATTGATCAGAAAACTCTTGCTGGTTGTCCTATTTAGTGGATTCAATTTGTTATATGTAATAAACCGTTTTCATGTATGTTTTCCATGTGAGTGTACTTTTTTTTTTTTACCGAAACGTACCTTTAAAATATCAATACAACTGCAATGAAGCTATTTTAAAGTCCCATTCCGATACTTCCATTTTTATGTGTAGTTCAATATTTCATGGACTTCATGAAATTCGACGATTTTTTTCCGAAGAGCCCTTTCATTTAAATATATATATATTTTTTTATAGATGAAATACTTATCTTATCTTTAGCTGATTAAGTAAGTTGAATATGATTTTAAGGGATTTAACGACCAAGGTATACTGATATGATATGGCTTGATACATCAATGCATGGCTCATTAACGAGCTACCCTGGCCTGTCGTCTTCCGAAAGCATCCCCTCCCAGCCCAGCCTCTCTCCCCTCTTACACAGATCAAATCTCATGTGCTACACGTTTTACGTCTGCTTTTCTCACAATTGGTGCAAACTGGGATAGGGTGACACTATCTGTATTTATCGGCGCCTGATTGAATATGTAAACACTTCATATTGGTAGTCATCACGCAATATTTTTTTCCAAACAAACCTTCGAGATCATAAAAATGATTAAAGCCTTCTGTTCGTTTACACATGGTACACGTACCAGATTGAACCTTATTCTTTTTACTAATATTTATATTTTTTTTTTAATATTGTACAGCTTTGGGGAGGCAAACTTTTCCATCCTAATTGTTAAATGAGTGTAACTCTCAAATCTAGCTTCTTCAAAGGATACCTGTTCTATTACTTGGTCCCTACCTTCAGAGTGCATCCAGGTCATTCCATATCTGAAATGAAATTTATTTTTAATTTGATATTACAAAGTTTACACAGCCTCATGTCTGTCAGAGTTGGGAGTCGGGGGGCTTCCATTTGGAGAGTCATTTTGTTATCCCAAAATGGAAGATATTTTCCTTTGCGAGAGGGGCGTTTTTGTTTACCCTATAAAAGCACGCCGACCCCAGTCACGTTGTCTCTGGGTGAGCGTCTTGATTATTGGCTCATTGGTTGGTAGTTTGATGCATATCGGAGCCTGTAGGGAGACGTCCTTTAAGATTTCGATGAAATGCATTTCTCTTTGAAAACTTGAAAAATAAAATAATGTGCGTCCGAGAACTCGACGACGCTATCGCACACGACACGTTGACATCAAAACGTGATCAAGCTGTACTCGTAGGGTGGTAGGCAATCTCGAGATAGACTCTCACCGTCACTCACTATACTCGTTCTAAACTCGCGCCAAACTTGTGGGTAACTCGCAAGACAATCGCTATACTCGTAGTGAGGTTTTGGATCTCGTGCAAAACTTGCGATGGCTTCGGAGTGGCGAGTTACTACGAGTTACTGTGAGTTGAAAAGAGTCCAACTCGAGTTCTTCATGAACATTGCGAGTGCACTACGAGTTCAAAAGAGTTGAGCTCGAATTGCACGGATTTGGTCCAATTTTTTGACCTGTTCAGACATTGTTGGACGTCTCGTGACTTTCCGACGAATGGTGGAATGCTAGCCCCAGGTACGATCAGAGTTGTGCCTAATTGTGCTGAGTCACAATACGATCTCTGCACAAGTATTATGAGTGGTCGTAAAAGGGTCGTTGGAAGGTCGTATGAGTCAATAAACTTTTGCAAGAAAGTAAATGCGCTTCTCACATCTCAACTTTGCGAAACTCACTGCTCCAACTCCGCTTAGAGGGAGACATACCGTACATAAGTGGTAAACATTGATGAAAAGGGGGAACGCGAGTGATCAATTAAGTGGTTTGATTGATCAAACTGTGCATCTATGCTTCTGACGTTAACATGTAATAACAAAATTTCGTGTTTTTGTTTTCCTTGCGTTATGGAAAGAATTTATATAAGTTGATGTATTAAGATGGGGTTAAATTGATTATTATTAGAATCAGTATGGTACCATTTTCAGGAGCATCGTTTTCCGTCAGTCAGCAAATTCGCTTTCATTTTGTGGTCTGTTTAAAAGATGACACGTCATGTAAAATGTTACAGGTAGAGTTAAGGAGAAAGTCGTAATCCTTCAAAGAAAAAAATGGAATCGTGTTAGCCATTGTTATTAACAAAGTTTACGAGTTCTTATTTGGCCCAATTTGTAATTGCCAGTAGTCGTGTTGGGGAGAAAATTGTTATACTCAAGGAGGAAGAAAAAGAGGGTAGGATAGGGTGACGCTATCTGTACCTATCAGCGCCTGGTTGAATATGTAAAGACTTCATTTTGCTAGTCATCACGCAATGCTGTTTTCCAATCAAACTTTCGAGATGCTAAACAAATGATTAGTGACTTTCGTTCTTTTACACAGAGTACACGTATCAGATTGAACCTTACTCTTCTTACTAATATTTCCATTTTTGAAGATATTGCTCAGCTTTTGGGAGGCAAACTATTCCATCATAATTGTTGACTTATTGTATCTCTCAAATGTAGCTTCTTTAAAGGATACCTGTTCTATTGTTTGGTCCCAATGTTCAGAATGCATCCACGTCTTGCCATATCTAATATGAAATCTATTTTTAATTTGATATTACAAAGTTTACACATCATCATGTCCGTCGGAGTTGGGGGGGGGGGGGGTGCTTCCATTTGGAGAGTCATTGTGTTATCCCAAAGTAGAAAATATTTTCCCTCGCGAGCTGGCCTTTTTTGTTTGCCCTATAAAATGAAGGGCAGGGATCAAGCGCGCCGACCCTAGTCAGGTTGTCTCTGGGTGAGCGTCTTGATAAGTGGCACGTTGGATGGTAGTTTGATGAATATCGGGGCATGTAGGGAGACGTCCTTTAAGATTTGGATGAAATGCATTTTTCTTTGAAATCTTGAAAAAAAAAAAAAAGTACATCCGGGATATCAACGACGCTATCACACACGACAGGTTGACACCAAAACGTGATCAGGCTGTACTCGTAGTGTGGTCGGCAACCTCGAGATAGCCTCTCACTGGAGTGATTTTGTGGAGAACCAGTTGTCCTGGCAACATGCCCATACGGAGACACCGCTTCGGTGCTCAATGCGAGTTCATATAGCACGCATTACTATTACAAAATATGTATAGGTAATATAATATCACACTGACAATAGCACAGGCAACAATGATAGTTAGAAGGTGTAATAGCAGCAGTAGCTGTGTTTGTATAGGTAATCATAGCAACATTGTCAACAAAACAGTGATGTGACCATAGTGAATGTACTTTTGTATTTTGACATTAGGAATTATGGCATGCAGACTTGTTCACGAGGATTATTCTCTCCAAAGTCTATGCAAGTATGATACTAGCGTAGGTACTAGGCTATTAGGTACATGGACACAACACAAACCTTTAACAACTATAGCAGTAGTAGCTGTGTTTGTAGGTTAACCATTGCAACATTGTCATCAGAGCTGTGATTCCATGTATTTTTCCATGTCAAATTACTTTTTAGTCTCAAACGTATGTTTGAAATACCAGTGAAACTGCAATTAACAGGCGATTTGAAGATTGTTATACTCAAGGAGGAAGAAAAAGAGGGTAGGATAGGGTGACGCTATCTGTACCTATCAGCGCCTGGTTGAATATGTAAAGACTTCATTTTGCTAGTCATCACGCAATGCTGTTTTCCAATCAAACTTTCGAGATGCTAAACAAATGATTAGTGACTTTCGTTCTTTTACACAGAGTACACGTATCACATTGAACCTTACTCTTCTTACTAATATTTCCATTTTTGAAGATATTGCTCAGCTTTTGGGAGGCAAACTATTCTATCATAATTGTTGACTTATTGTATCTCTCAAATGTAGCTTCTTTAAAGGATACCTGTTCTATTGTTTGGTCCCAACGTTCAGAATGCATCCACGTCTTGCCATATCTAATATGAAATCTATTTTTAATTTGATATTACAAAGTTTACACATCATCATGTCCGTCGGAGTTGGGGGGGGGGGGTGCTTCCATTTGGAGAGTCATTGTGTTATCCCAAAGTAGAAAATATTTTCCCTCGCGAGCTGGCCTTTTTTGTTTGCCCTATAAAATGAAGGGCAGGGATCAAGCGCGCCGACCCTAGTCAGGTTGTCTCTGGGTGAGCGTCTTGATAAGTGGCACGTTGGATGGTAGTTTGATGAATATCGGGGCATGTAAGGAGACGTCCTTTAAGATTTGGATGAAATGCATTTTTCTTTGAAATCTTGAAAAAAAAAAAAAAAGTACATCCGGGATATCAACGACGCTATCACACACGACAGGTTGACACCAAAAACGTGATCAGGCTGTACTCGTAGTGTGGTCGGCAACCTCGAGATAGCCTCTCACTGGAGTGATTTTGTGGAGAACCAGTTGTCCTGGCAACATGCCCATACGGAGACACCGCTTCGGTACTCAATGCGAGTTCATATAGCACGCATTACTATTACAAAATATGTATAGGTAATATAATATCACACTGACAATAGCACAGGCAACAATGACATTTAAAAAAAAAAAGATACGGCTTCGCTTACCAGCAATGATGTAACTTTGAAAATGGGTATATATATTGATTCGTGCAATTATTTTAAAAAGCCATAACCCCTTATGTTATACATGATCTGAGCATGTTAAAGGAGCATAGCGAGTGCGACCTCGGGTAGCATAACAAAAGTAAACCATCAATCCTCATTGATTCTGTGATGTCATGATAGTGGAATTTGGGCATTTTTTGAGGGAAGAACAAAGTCATTTTTTATGACAATTTTTGTTAACATAGCAATCATATGATTGTTCCTGTTTAGTGTTATAATGATGGGAGGACGCTATATAAAAATGCTACCAAACTTGCAACATAAGAACATCTCTGGATTAGATAAAATACTAAGTCAAAGTGGCGTTCTGGATGTGACATTTTCCATTAATAGAAGGTCTAAAGTAAAGTATCCTGGTTGTACTTTATTAATCAGAAATGGCACTATTTCATTATGTCTTATAAGGTTAATGACCTCACGATTTAGCAACAGTGATATAAAGTTCTTTGCTGCCCTAAAACAAAGTTGAGAAGAAAACATGTTTCAGTGAACTTTGTTTCGTTAACTTTTTTGTCACAACTGAAACATTCAACTAAAGATGATAATTTTCAAATGAATCTCAATTGTAGATTGTTTAAGGTATCTGGCAAAAGGCATTTCCCTCCTCATTTTTCTTTAAAATAAGCGAGAGTTCCGAATTCAAATAAAACATTGGAGGGCAATTTACTTTTTGTCTGTTAATCCATGTGACATCTGAAACACAACGTGGCATCCGAAACACTTTTCAGGACATATTAAATTCACAAGAGAAATGGGTTTGTATAGTGCATTTCGAGATTTTTTTTGCCATATTCGTATGATGTATTTGCTGATACATCATTTTGCCATAGAGACCAATTCGGCACTTTTCAGGGGGGGTTTTTTGACAAAGGGGTGTATCTATACAAAAAAACCTATTACATTGCTAATGAATAGATTAAAAAAGGAGATATCTTTTATAAATATATATAATTTATATCTTTTTAAATATAAATTGAACTCCATCATCAAATATTCATTCCATTGTTTTTTTACAGCAAATGCAAATGCCAACACCTTGAATCTGTTTATCTCGACTTTTTATCCAAACACTTGTGAGATTAACAAGAAATTAGTAACTTAATACAGTGTACATACAATATCTTTTATAGTCCAGAGTACAGTTTCCTATCCAAACTTTGCATCACCCTAATTATAGAAAGAAAAATATATTTGATTAGGCCGGCATTTTTTTTTAGCAGACGAATATTGGGTTCTTGGGTAATGGCAGGGGTTAGAGAGGCGGAAGGAGATTGCTACGAGGTTTTTTTTTCCTTTAGCTATAATGATTGTGATAGTGGCAGCCGGTTTTATCTTTATATTTAAAGCTTAACTTTTTGCACATGTGTCCCTCCATTATTGCTAATGAATATAGTACATATCAAAGGAAGCCATGCTACCAGCTATTCTGTTCTTGTTTGAAAGGTATTACTCCAGCACTGTTAGCAGCTTTTGAAGGAAGTCATAGGTTACATACACACATTGCAAGTGTATTTGATACACACATCGATACAGTTCATGAATTGTATTGCTTTTTTTTTTTACTTTTTAGCAGCACCACTACATATTGTAATGCGTGGTCATGATAGTTAGAAGGTGTAATAGCAGCAGTAGCTGTTTTTGTATGGGTAACCATAGCAACATTGTCAACAAAACAGTGATTTGACCATAGTGAATGTACTTTTGTATTTTGACATTAGGAATTATGGCATGCAGGCTTGTTCACGAGGATTATTCTCTCCAAAGTCTATGCAAGTATGATACTAGCGTAGGTACTAGGCTATTAGGTACATGGACACAACACAAACCTTTAACAACTATAGCAGTAGTAGCTGTGTTTGTAGGTTAACCATTGCAACATTGTCATCAGAGCTGTGATTCCATGTATTTTTCCATGTCAAATTACTTTTTAGTCTCAAACGTATGTTTGAAATACCAGTGAAACTGCAATTAACAGGCGATTTGAAAGTGTGTGTGTGTGTGTGTGTGTGTGGGTGTGGGGGGGGGGGGTGGCACTTGTGTGTGTATATGTGGGTATGAAGGTAGCCTTTAGCCAAGGCATTCGGCGCTTTTATTTCCCAAAATGTGGCAAACGAGTCTGCATACATAAGACTATCATGCGAGGCGCTCGCTGCCCAGGCAGCTCACTCGCGCGATCACTACCGTAAACGCACACTGCTTTAGTCTTTTTTTTCAAACCTTGTTCGGCGAGCGAGGACTCGACCAAAGGCTAGTATGAAGACGTGTCCTTGCACTTGAGGTAGTGTACAACAATGACTATCTATATCTACAAGTCACTTTTGTATGGCGTTTCTATACACCAATCTGGTATACATCCCTTTTTGTAATTTAGAGAGAATAAATATCTATGGTATATTTGCAGATGCACCATTTTGGAATAAAGAGGAGGGTTTTGTACAGTGCATCTCGAGATTTTGTTGCCATATTCGTATGATGTATTTGCAGATACATCCTTTTGCCATAGAGACCAATGCAGCACTTTTCAGGGTTTTTACTTTGGCAAAGGGGTGTACCTATATATATAAAAAAAAAAAAAAAAAAACCCAATTACATTGCTAATGAATATATTAAAAAAGGAGATAATATCTTTTATAAATATATATAATTTATTTTTTTTTTAAATTTAAATCGAACTCCATTATCAAACATCCATTCCATTGGCTTTTACAGCAAATGCAAATGCCAACACCAGCGTAGAGCCCAGATACACCCTTTTCACATTGTGATTGCCGATAAGCACTTGGTTGTAAGCACTTCATCTTGGTCGGCATTACGCGATGCTATTATCCAAACACTTGTGAAATAAACAAGAAATATGTACCTTTCGGCGCTTAGTTAATTATGTAAATACTTCATCTTATTCTGTGACCTATATACACCTGTGAAATGATAACAACAAATATGATAAGTTAAATTATATACTACACTTCGTTAAGTCAATAGTTCGGCTTCTTATCCAAACTTTACATCGCTTTGATCATACAAAAGGGGTATGATATTTGATTACATGGCGTTCACCAAAAAAGGGGGAGGGAGGTTGCGGAGGGTGCGAACGCAACCCCCTCCAGATCACTTTATTTATTTATTTTTTTATTTATTCATTTATTTTTTTTTGGTTGGGGGAGGGGGCGAGTTACTTGTTTTTGGTACAAACAATCCAACTATTGAATTATAATGTTCAAAATAAAGACATCTTTTGTATAGAATGAAACTTAAATACAAATCATTATTTTCAAAATGCAGGGAATATCATTGCTATTTATCAGCAGGTGAGCTAGATGCCCATATACTACATTGTATACATTGATCAGTTAAGTTTCCCTGTTTATATTTATGTGAGCATTCTTTAAAGTTTATTTCGGAGGCTTGAAATCAGCTAACGGAAAATTCACACTCAGTTAAGCTCAGTTAAGCTGTCAAAGAATTGTACATAGAAGTATGTGAAAGAAATGTCGTTATTGTTTTGAAATGTATAATTCAAGGTTACATAAATAACTGAGGAATTGAGAAATGACAATTCAATTCACCGATCAAGAGGTAAATAGATCAACCGCGTTACGACATGGTTATTAAGATCAGTCGTGGCGTACCTAGTACGAGGCGTACTACAGAATTCAACACACATATGCTCCCATCACACCAATTGCAAATAAAAGCCAATACATACACAGAAACAAACGCACACATCCACACTGACATGACTGGCACATATTAATGTAAAAATAATTTCTTAATCCTAACAGGTCTGGTCCATGTTTTTTCTCGCATTATTCTTGTAGATATCTGTTTTCATCTAGTGCCTTCGTAACTGCAATCTACAAGTCAAGTTTATGTTTTGGATTTTGATACCCAATTCGCCCCCCCCCCCCCCCACCCCTTGTATAGGACGTATATGTCAGCTAATCTTCATGTAAATACTACTAAAGTCAATGAACAAGACACTGTTAAATTTTACTTTACGTGGCATAATTAGTGTATGATACATCACAAGCATAAGAACATGAATAATGAACATACATAATAGTCTTCGGCTGTCACACGCACACACATGCCCACAAACAATCATGATCATGCTCCCACTTGCAATGTTGATTTTCGTCATAAGGTAATGTAAATCTTTAACGAGCCTTTGAATGATAACAATTCCTAATGCTAACCACTTGTGAGAAGAAACACATGACATCATACGTTTGAATTTGAAAACATTAAAGTTTTGCACTTCTCATTTTTATATCTTACAGATTTTCAACATGCCGATCCAAATTTGTGAATGGCGTGCTCGTATCGGTTGCCTCTACCAACGAAGACGGAAGGAAATATGGCTTGAAAGGCAGAGCAGGATGTTTGAGCAATCACTTGACTTTGTCGAAAAGTTGTATGGCTTACTAAAGCTGAAACGAAAATATGACGAATACTGCCAGAGGAAGGAAGGAGTCAGCACGGAACGAGAAAAAAGATCAACAAACAATCAAGGGATGTCAAATAATGGGGAGCAATATTCCCAAAATGACCTTAACGAAAATTACGCTACATCGTATGCAGGCTCGTTGAACACAGCTAGCAAAGACAAAGGAAGCAAGGACAGTTGCGTGAAGGATGGGAGCGCCCAGGGCAATGTCAATCAAGACCTCACAGAGGAAGATACGTCTCAAAGCTACTCTTCTGTCGAGTACGCGGGTTCAGGTCGTACAAGTGGAGCAGATGGAACGCAGCTATCTCTGACATCAGAAGGCGTCCAATCTTCTAACAACAAGTCCTCTTCAACAAATCCACGAACGCAAGCCAGCTACGACGCTTGTGAATCAACATCTGAACCGTGCACGAAGAACGACATACCGGTAGAACGCACACTCTCCGAACATCTATCAAGGAAGGTCAATGGTTCTGGTCCTGGATTCGATCTCAAGAAAAAAGTCAAGAGTCCTGAATCATCCTTGGTAAGACATCATCATTGTCAGTGCTTCAACACCATGTCTGCCAATATTGATGGTGCTTGTACAAGAACAGTTTAACACACAAAACTAGCCAATTACAAAACAATGGTAGCAGTTCTCATAGCAGCTTATGTAGTTCACCCGGTTACAAGAAAACATCAATGAATAAAGTAATTGCCATAATGCAACTATTTCATGCAAAGAAGACTGACACACCAATATGTAAACACAATGGAGAGCATAATAGTGCTAGATCAGTTTTTAGATGAAAGGAATATATTGCGTAATAATATCACTCTAGACATGTTGCAGTAATACAACTCTTTTCCGAAGTATTATTTGTATGATCACCTTATCCTTTAAAACTCTTGACCTGTCCCGCGACCATAACCAACAATGATACCATAAATACTTCCATTTATGTATCCATGTTGGTGTAAAGGAACAACCACCTAATGCTGCCTCGCCAGCCAAGTGTACGACTGGGCGGTGCAACGATCACACCTCTAACGTGGACAATGACATCGCCTGCATCGGAAAATTGCTTCTCCTACAAGCTGGGGACGTGGAGACGAACCCCGGTCCAAACGCAAAGTGAGTGTAATATCTAATACATTTCCCTTATCTGTCCTTGAGCTGCCTGGTCTATTGAAGTTGCTTTACAATTGTAGCAGTTTCATCTCAGATACGAGTATCATATTGACTCAGTTTATGATACGGCTTAATTTCAATAAAACTTGGCACCATCCATGTATCTTGAAACGATTAACATTTGCATTAACGATTTGCATATTGAGGTGATATACTGTAATCTGTGTAGTGTTGTACCCCAGTGGCGTTCCATACGCATACACGCGTGTTATAAAGCATGAAGTCAAGCATAGATCGTGAACGTGTCTAAATTAAAACACAAGCAACCACAGATATATTGCAATTATGTAGTTTGTTGAAGTCAGCAACATTATACTGGCGACGAAGTTGGCCACGTTTACGATACCTCCTCTCCCACCCCTCGATATAGATTTGATTTTAGCCACTAAGTTCAGGAAGTTTTAGCAAACCTTTCCCACTTTGGAATGGCGAATGGCAAGCCGTTTTTTTTTTCATTCTCCCTACTTCTTGATATAAGAATTCGATTTCTTGATATCGACAATTACCATTGCTAAACCACACAAAACCATCTCTTGGTATCAAGAATTCATTTCTTGATATCACGAAACAGAATTCTTGATATGGAAATGTATAATTCTTGATATCGTGAAATATTTTTTTTTTTATATCTCTTGACTTCCAAAGCAGGACTATTGCAAGAATTATCCTCAATATCAAGCACAAAAGTATTGCACAAATGTTCAACTTATTTCCAGTTCCAAAGTTGTGCAGAATTCAAATTCATAGTTGATTTCCAGCGCACAGGTAATGCAGAAATTTATTCTGATTTCGATTCGAACTTAAAACTTGTGACATTGTGATCCGATTTCAAACTCTAAAATTGCGCTCCAAATAAAATTCACACAAGCGTATATATCGTCCGTCCGTCACCACCCTGTAACGTTGGTGGTGACCTCTCTTTAACGTGGGGTCACCTTCGTTAATGAGCGGGATAGAGGAACACAGAGAGGGGGCTAGGGCATGGGGAGAGTAAACCCGACAAAGCAGAGCGTTTAATGGTCATGGGAACACGCCAAATCCTTCAATGACATCAAACACGCTATCGCACGTACAGCACTGTCACATGACATGTTCTTCAACCCAAGTCTCCACTCCACAGTTGTTGTCGATGCTAGTCCTGTTGGTTTATGTGCCATGCTACTAAAACACGGTGATGAACGCGACAAGTCAGTCATTGTGGCACTCGCAAGCTGAACTTACCCGCCTTCAAGTAGATTTGCCCAAGCAACACGCAAGATCAGACTTTGTACTAACATGCGCACATTAAACAAAGCAACCAAACGGGAGCCCCTTGAAAGTCCAGTCGTTGATCAATGCAACCCCTCCTAAAAATCGAGAAGAAATCCGAAGCTTTCTTGGATTGGCAATCAACTCTGCAAGGTTGATAACACACCTTGCGTCTCTATTCGAGCCACAACGTGACCTTCAAAAATCCTTCAATGATATGAAACACGCTATCGCACAGCTCTGTAACATGGCCACTGCACAGTTTTTGTTGATGCTATTCCTTTTGGGTCATTTGCAATGCTACTACAATACGGTGGTGAACGCGACAAGTCAGTCATTGTGGCACTCGCAAGCCGGTCACTCACTTCTGTGGAATAGCGATGTTCGCAGACGGAACGCGAAGCACTTGCTGCATCCCGGGGAATCACACATTTCCACCTGTACCTCTGTGGAAGCCACTTCTCAGTGATCGACGACCACAAGCCACTTGTGCCACTGTTCAACATAGTCAACTTGATTCAAACAGCGAGAATCAAACGATGGCAGCTACATCTCCAGCAGTATGACTTCATTCTCCAGTACCAGCCAGGTGCATCTAATCCAGCTGATACCTGTCATGACATCCGTCGCGAAGCAATCAACAGTAGAGCCGAATGCAAAAGAGCATATCAACTTCAATCTGGAAAACGCAGTACCGAAATCTGTCACGATGGAAGAAATCATCAAAGCTACAAAGTCAGATCCTACTCTGCAGTCATGCAAGAAAGCCATCGAAGAGAATCGCTAGCACTCCATCTCAAAAGATGTGCCTCAGCTACAATGTCTAGGAAATGTGAGACATGAACTGAGCATAGCAAAAGATGGGGATGTTATTCTGCGCGAGCACAGAATTGTGATTCCATCTACCCTTTGAGAGCCCATCATCATTATCGCACACCAGGGACACCAAGGCATCGTTGCAATTTATTCGCGAAAAAGTATGTTTTCCTGGAATAGATAAGCGTGTGGAAGACCGGATCAGCCAATGCATCCCATGCCAATCGACAGGCATCTCCACCAGTACATGCAAGCCAATCACGATGTCTACTCTGCCTACACATCCATGGAAGGAAGTGAGCATCGATTTTTCACATTCGCCCACCTGAGATCATTTACTAGTAATCATTGATGATTACAGAGGATTTCATGTCGTTGTTTATTTTATCTACATCCAGCAAAGCTGTTATCCCTCACTTGGATTGCACATTTTCCTTGTTTGGTGTTCCTGAAGTGGTCTGCACTGATAACGGCCTCACCCCTTCCATCGATGTGGCAAGCTGGAGCTCGTCAAAGCGGTCACTCTCATGCACGACGTGAAGGACTTGATGCTGAAAGCTGTTCGTGGATGCCTTGGCGCGAAAAAGTTGATGTCTCTTAGAAAAGCAAACTGAAAGCCCGATGACAAGGACTGGATAGAGACCTCAATTTGAGAATTGTTGAGTAAAACTTGAACACTAACAGTGAAGCATCATTTTGAACAATTTAACGTGGGTGAATAAACTGGAATTCCATGTGAAAAAAATCACATAGCACTGTGAACATAGATTGATTGGACTCAGTGAAACTGTTTGTGGACTCAAGGAAAACTGTGTTTATCTCATTTGCTTTCAAGATGTCTGTAAACAACGCTTTTCTGTATGTGATATGCTGACCATATTTGTTGACAAATTTGAACATGCATGACAATACTATCGTGTTAAAAAACTTCTGGTACAAACACAAAGAAATAGAAAAACAGGTATGTTATCATTTCGTCTGTGCATGACAATATAATATGTCAACAATCAAAACAGAAACATTAAACTCAATTATATGTCTTATCAAAGGCAAGGATAAATATTGAAAGTAAGAATTTTTGGACAAAACAGTATTTTGGTATTTCACCATATCATTGCTCATGGATGTGAAGTAATTCTACAATGTTCTTGAAAATATTCACTATTCAAGCGACACAGATGATGTGGTTTTGCACTACAAAGCAAAAGTTCAAAGTAACAGTAACGTGTTTTCACAACTGACATGAAAGCTATCCTTTATGTTTAATGGTGCTCAAGTTTGTAATTGTTCTAAATGCCAAATATATGTTTAGATGCAAAATTGCAAAGAAGCATCAATATATGCATGTCTTGTTATTGATATTTGATAGGTCACGTAATGTGAACTTCTCTGCAACTTGAATTTTATTTGTTTTGTATTTAGTACAAATGACTTATGATACATGTATATGCAAGAGTCAGTGAAAAAAGGATAGAGCAGGATGCTACAAAAATGGTTGATGTTGTTACTTATAGTTGTTCTTACTCAATTTTATTGTGTGTAAATAAACCACCAGACGACACTGTGATACCATTTGCATGCTGGTACCGTATAGTTCTACAAGCTGACTTGTTTGTAAGATTTATGAATTTACAAAAAGCATTCTCATAAATACTTTCAGGTTTATGTAGTCATAAAAATAGTTGTTGAAACAACATTGAAAGCAAAACCCAGTGGCGTTCCATACGCACACATACATGTTATCAAACATGGAGTCAAACACAGATCGTGAACGCGTCTTAACTAAAACCCAGGCAACCGCACATATCGTGCGATTTTGTTATTTGTTGGAGTCAGCAACATTATTGTATTGAAATGTGCTTCTTTTCTGATCAGTGTTTCATCAATGAATCAGGTGTTTTGTTCTTTGAAAGTGCAATGCTATGGCGTAACATCATTTATGGGGAAAAGCATGATAAGCTTGTCATTACTCCACCGTTAGAGTACGGTGCACACCTTCATGGCTTAATTGAGTGATCAAGTCTTAGTGCCTTTATCATGTTTACATATGTCATTCTACTTCCCAGGCCTCAAAACCTAAAGTCTCTAGAAGTGTGCAAGTTGGCCGAGCTAATGGATCCACAAGACTACAGGAAAGTAGGTCTGGCCTTAGGGATCACCGAAGCCGCGCTGTGTCGATATGAACACGACAAGCAAAGCATCGAATGGGCAACCTACCACATGCTGAATGACTGGCTGAAAACAGTGAAGGAGAAAGAGGCGAGGACGATCCTGGTTGATAAACTACGTTCAATTCCGTTAGAGAATCTTGCAAATCGCCTTGCTGCAGGTAGATATAACAATGATGCATGCACGTTATCTCACCCTGCTGACATCCTATGTATATTAGTCCATGCGAACATGTAGTGCTTATTACTGTGATGAAATACCATCTAACGCATAAAATCTTAATTTGTGTCGATTTTATTCATTATTTTTTTTCTGCTTGATTTCCAATACATATATTAAGCATACAATAGTTAATAGTAAATATGCCATAGTACTTAGTGCGGATATTGTATACATAATGAAATACAAACGACGGGGTATTAAAAAAAAGCTGAAGCTTAACGGAATGAAAACCAAAGTACATTATATTATAAATCATATGAAATGACGGGCAGAAGGGTTTTCATAATAAGCGGAAGCTTGAAGTTGTGAAAAACCATCGTACTATTTTCATCATATCGAAAATTATTTTGAGTGAGAGATAGAGCCAGAGAAGAGGGGAGGGGGGGGGGGGGGTGCAAGAAAGATGCGCTCCCCTCCAAGTACTAAATTTTTATAGTACGATTGGAACAATTTTGCAGACAACAATGTTGTACAAAGTCGCGAGGGATCAACGCAATAATAACAAACAAGTATTATCTGGGCATACTGAAATGCGATCATAAGGAATTCTGTAATAAGGGAAGTGAGAATTTATTTCATATTCGTTTTTTCGGTTGGGGAATTCCCAAACTGAGGACCAGTGTGCCCCATTGGGTTATGCGCAAGTGCAGTCCTTGGAAGTTGGAACAAACGACGTACATTAGATTTGACGAATGTCTAGTGGTGTATGGATGAATTTGCGAATTGAAAGGGAGGGGGGGGGGGGGTGTCCGAATTGAGGCAAGACTTAAAGATAGTTTTTTGTTAGATATTGAGATCATCAATCTAACATGATTAAGCTGAAAAAGTAGATGGTCGGTGTGATCCCGATTACAAGAGTTAGTACATACCTTGCTTGATTTTATTCAAAAGCATTAATCTGTAATTCAGTTATGATTTCCTCAAACAATGAAAAATGCTTTTTATATTGTATGAAAGGCAACACAGCAGTAGTGTAATATGATCCTGAAAATCGATCATTAGGCAAAGTATGTGCAAACTTCAGAACCCCGTCATGTATGTATGTGCAGTAGGAGTACGTCTTCTAATAATAACATTCTGTGAAGGTGTCCCAAAAAGTCACGGACCAAAGTCTGTCTACAATTTCATCAAGATCTTCCTTCGCTCACCCCCAAACTAATTCACAGTTTGTGTATGAAGATCAGCTATGAGCTCCCGGCGAAGGCTAAATGGTTGACGTATCTTTAAAATCAGATTTTCTTTTATTATTCAGAGGAAGGCATTGACTAATAATTAGGAAAAAAAAGCGTATTGATAAAACCACCCAAAGGTCCTGCATTTTTATGTGGCGGCGGTCATGATAGATCAAGAAAAGTCTTTCCGAGCATAGTCTATCCATGGACTAGTCCATGCTAGGAGCGATTTGGTTACATGCTGTATCTTTTATCTCTTTGTGCAGGACTTGACATGACTGCATTCTCTTCTCTGTCGGATGAGGATGTTCAGCGGTGCTCTGAGGACTTGAAACAATACTACTCAACGCGGTTCTGCCAAATCCAGGCGGACCCGTTATACTTCGACACCCTCCTTCAGTTTGACGATATCTTCACCAATCTCGAACTGGTAGAAGAAGAGAAGAGCACGAAGTGTAAAGTGCCGCTAGATTACGATAAGCTATTAGAAACAAAGGTCAATGGAGTCTACCCAAAACGGCTTCTGGTCGAGGGAGAAGGAGGAGCTGGAAAGACAACGCTGTGCGCCCGACTAGCCTGGGATTGGTTGAAGGAAAGACACTTCCAACAATTCAAACTGGTTCTGGTAGTTCTCCTTCGCCATGCTAAAGACCAGACTGTGGGCGAAGTCATCAAGACCTATCTCTCTGACAGCAATCCTGTAGAAGCGTGGCAGATCGACAAGTACATCCTCACTAATCACAAGGATGTCTTTCTCGTCTGCGATGGCTTGGACGAGTATGGTGGGGACTTCAAGAGCTCCCAAGACATCCCCGAGATCATGCACAACCATGCGTACAAGAGCACCACTGTGCTAGTCACGTCAAGACCCTGGCGAGCTGATGAGGTACGGGGCCGGAGGGAGCTGAGACAGGCGTACGCATTCATCGCGGTTCAAGGATTCACTCCTGATAACTTGGCATCCTACATCACAAAGTTCTTTGTTAAAGATCCAGTTTCAGGATTTGATCTCAATCAGTTCATGCTGGATAATGACGTCATCGCAGAGAACATGTCTCCCTTCCCAATCTACACGGCTATGCTGTGTATCATGTGGAAAGAATATAACAAGGAGAGGCGACAGGCAATGTACCGGCTGCAGACGTTCTCCCAGCTTTTCCGAGAAATTGTCTACTTTCTTATTGATCACTACATTTCAAAGATTAGTGGCCAGTCATATGAAGATGCATCAGAAGTAGGCAGTCGGCGTGATATCGCTCTTGGCATTCTGAAAAAGATTGGGGAGATGGCGCTCAATGGGCTTTTCAAGAAACGACTTGACTTGTCAGAGAGCGATTTCGAATCATGTCCAGAGGCTATGGAGGCTGGCTGTAGGATAGGTGTCCTGTCTCGAGAAAGGTGTTTCGCGCAAAGGAAAGACACGTATAATACCTCTTCTTCTGTGATGTCTACCTTCCACTTCCCCCACAAGTTGTTCCAGGAGTATCTTGCTGCGATGCAACTGGCAGCCCTGTACCGCACAAACCGTTCTCGGTACGACCACGTCATGTCTCAGACGGTCATTCCACAGTGCAGGGAGTTCAGGTACCTTGTCTACTTCACGTCAGCCCAGGATAAAGATGTAGGAGTGGATATCATATCACGCCTTCCAACGAAGGATGAGAGGGCTTTCTATGATGATAAGAGGCAGAGGAACACCGATTTCCTTGTAGACGTAGCATTTGAATGTCACAGTGATGTAGCAGTGGAAGCAGTACAGCACGCCTTGGGAGACAGAACTGTCGCCCTTACAATTGACAACCAGATGACGCCTCACACTGTAGCAGGCTACCTGTATGTCATGGAACGCCTCCATCTGGTAAATTGAATATGAATTTATATTCATATATGTTGAGAATTCCTGGAGACACTACAAAGCTCAACCTCAACGCCTTCCATGTAATGGTTTATGTACTTCAAGATCCTTTAAACACCAATAGGCCTACTATCAAACACACCATCATGCACTATTTCTCCTTCTTCCCAGTCCGCTTCTTTTCCTTCTCAAAGTTCTTCGTCTTACTCCATTTCCACTATAAGATATATAAGACATATTTGGATTATCCCTCTGCATCACTCAATACGTGCCATGCTTATCTTATTGTCTTTTGTAACACATTTTGATATCTGGTCGCCGCCCTCTCTCTAACACGACATACCCTAACACTTCCCACCGCCTGTATCAGATTATATTCATCCGAAACTACACATTGTATCAGTAACCACTGTTCCTACAATTATTGTTGGTTCGCTCCTCGTTATATCACAACCCCAATCTTAAGGGGACGCGCTCTTTGTTTCTCTCCATACTCAATAGGAAACACTGAGCATAGAAAGGAGATGTGGACGCACTGCATCGCGTGATGCAGCTGAATTCATCAGCACGTCATCGTCGTTGCGGTCGCTAGCCCTACAGGATGGGGCAGAGATGCACGGTGAATTCTACAAGGTGCTTGCTGACCACGCTGAGCAGGCTAGCTCTTCACAGGTAAGATTACTGCCATAAGCCTATACCATTATCATTATTAGTACTGTCATTAGTAATTGTATTATTAGTATTGTTGTTGCTTTAAATCCTTTTTAGATATAATGGTATTTCGATAATTGTGTAAACGGCATGCGTTCCGTACTAGAATCATGTCTTCAGTAGTAACGTGATACCAATCACCATATCAATCCAGTTTGTTGGTATATTAAAGGTATCACTACAATTTACTACTCGGTCGGCCAGGGATTTGTTGCATGCATTTCCAGGTCTGATAAACCCTTACAGATTCCTTGCCTATACTTGTTGAGCCAACATTGATCATCTAGGGGGAGGAACAAATTACAAGTGAATTGATTTAGGCAGTGCAAACCCTTTTGATGTGGTATCACTTTATACCGCAGGGGCGGATCAAGATGGATAGGGGGGGGGAGGGGGGGGGCGGCAGTGCAAGTCGGCTGCCCCCTCCTGTTTTCAGACTGTTCCTGTTTTCCAGAGGGGGCCTCCCCCTTTTCAGACTTAAGAAAATATGATATCTAACAAGAAGAAACGCTCCAAGTCATAACCGGGCCGCGCCGGCAGACCCTTGATGTAGTCTGCACACTTCGCTGGTTAGATATGACGTAAGTTCGCCAGGGTGTAAAAGGGAAACCGTCCCTACACGTTTCATAAGGAATACGCAGTATTAAGACAGTGTGTCCATTTTGAAGGTCAATCTTCCTTTTTTTAAAATCCATGGAAAATGCAAAAAGAAAAATAAGAACTTCCCTCCCAATAAGCATTATGATACAATTGGAAACTGACGTAAAGCAAATTTATAGCGATCATAGCGAGATTATGGGAAAGGTTTTGGGGCGGAGGTGGCTTTACACTATGGTCTGCATCTCTCCGATTCCCGGTACGTGCGTTCAATGGAAGTAATGCTCGCATCGTGGGCTAAGAGGGGACAATACGGTCATGAATGAAGATTATGCCCGCTGCTTTTAACAAGGATGGTTTTTCACTTCTCCTGAAAATGTTCGTGAAGCTATGACTGTCAGATTTAATACACGTCATTGTAAGGGTATACTCATGATTCTTGCAGAGTTGCATGAGTTGCATGCGACCCCTTGTCTTTAAGAGTATGGTAGATATACATATCAACAAACATCTTTCCGGCCCATGTTTTTTTTTTTTCGGATCACCTGAATACAGTGTAAGCAGATTATTCTTAGGAAAGTTTTGGCACTGTGACAACTGCGTATTATTTTGACCTCACATTGGTACATAAAGGTGGAATGAATGGCAGTCATTTGGACAAATTAACAATAAGTTAAATTTTCACATTTGTTGTGACAGAGCATGTATGAAATGTTTAGTGTACCATAGGGTGTGTTGTATACAATTAGACTAAGAAATTTGTGTAGAGGGTGGGCAAAGATAAACATGTTATATGTTATTTGAAACGCTTTAAAAAGCCGTAGTAAACAGGTTAACGTTTTGTCCCTTAAAACCTAAGCTACCACCCTGAGCCAGAGACAGGACACTTTCCCGGACCTCCGACGGATAGTCGGAAAACAACAAAGTACTTTAAGTATTGTGATGTTACTGGTCTCCTCGTAAAGAGCTATACAGACATGATAATCATAATCATTTATATTTTCAGTGCAATCACAACTTCATATTGTAGTAGGAATTTTCGAGCCAGATGGAGACATTAAGTCTCTGTCCGCGTTAGGATAGTCGATCGTAGGCGTGGTTTGTTTGGGCGCAATATACGACTTAAGTAGTATACCAACCAATACCAGCCCACTCATACCAGTCTACCAATAAAATCGTGGCCGAGATTTTAAAGGAAAGAACAGGGGTTTCAAAATTACCCCCCCCCCCCCAAGGTCAGTTTTGCTGAAGGTAGACTTTCGTTCATTTAATATGTTTTAATTTGATTTCGGGATAATTTGGTTGGGATCATTCGAGAGCATATTTGCAGTATCACAGTGGACAAACTTTCCTTGAAATAAAAACCTGATGAGGATAAGTCGAAAAGACTCGTCTTAACTCTGAAATTACAAAGTCAGTTTGATCGCCTGACGCTACTATATAGGGTACGCCGACCGCAAATAATACTACGTGTTATACATTGGCACTCTTGATCGATAACAAAAATGCTTGGAAGTCAAGTCCGGCTTTATGTTAGTACTTGTCAAATGTAGGCCTATACATTTTAGGGAGATATTTTGAAATAGATTTTATCCATATATATCAATGGCATTTATTATGGTTTGATTGGCTCGAATGGCCCAATCAATTATTTTTTCGAATAACACAACGCCCCTGTGCCTATCCACCACCACAAGAACAAGAATAAAACGTTTATTTGCACAGGCAAAATTCTGTGTACATTTCCCTCAATCACCGTAGGAACTTTTCTTCAGCTCCCGTTCACAATACTATGTCATTAATTTTTAAAGAAGACAACCACGCAGCTTGCTCGCTACCCAGGCAGCAAACCCTGTTTGGGCGTCCATCACACATGGGCTGTTGTAAAACGTGGCTGGATGTCAATGCTTTTGGGAGATTAGCGTGCACATTTTCTACCTGCACTACCTTTGCAATTTATTGCTCTTTGAGAAAAATGGCGATCATTTTTTTTAACTGACCTCTATGGAAAAATTAGTATTGACAAATTGTTTATAAGTGGATTGAAATAAGCTTTACTCGCACCGTATGATATCACATTTGTTGGGCTTCTGGATGTTTATATTGTTTGGCAAAGAATTATGTCTTACTTTCTTCCCCCAAAATTAGAATTTGATGAAAATATATAGCCTAAAGAAGTCTTCAAATTTCATCAAGTATTTTCACTATCTAATGAATTGAAACTTTTCAGAAAACTGCCCTGTCATTTAAATATGAGGGGGGCCTACACGATGTGTATGGACCCCAGTGAATGCGTGAGCCTCACGCAGAATGCTCGAGTCTCACGCAGAATGCGTGAGACTTGAGGCAGCTCTGATTGCGCAGCACTAACAATCTTAAATCTATATTCTGACTTTTCTATTGAGAGAAAAACACATTTAGTAGGTCTACTTACTGATACCTTCGTTTTATAGGCAAATACTGCTCTTGCAGTTCCAGTTGTGGACTAAGAATACTAGCTTTAGTCCAAATTAGTTTAGAGTTTTTTTTCTAGGCGGAACTTTCACATGGGCTATAAACATCATTATTTTAATAAACATATCAATCTGTGTGCGCTCTTTGATCACTGTGTACAGATCGAGAGGTTAGCTCTGAACTTGATGGACCTTTAGAAGAGAGCGTCTGCATATAATAGGTTCAAAAACTTGATAAATAGTTAATTTACAAAAGTTATATTGACTTTATTTTATATGTGAGTGCTGTAATTTGTGTTTGCAAACTTGTATCAACACTGCTAGCAAAGAAATAGTCACCCAGTCAGTTTTTTTTTCTGTTTCTGTATTACGATTCTTTACCAAAAATGTCTGTACTGCAACTTATATACACTTTAAAACGATGTGAGATACTGCTTTTAAAATTCCAAATGTTGATGTTAACTGAAATATTACCTCTAAACCCAAATTAGTTTCGATTTTTTTTTAGACTTACCCTAAAAGTGAACTTTCAATAACATTAACTGATCACATTAATCTAAGTGCGCTCTTGTTCATAAACCGTGTGTATTTCTGTTCTGATCGTTTTGGGATCACTTTGTACAGATCGAGAGCTTAGATCTGCGCGGCATGAATCTGCGCGTCATGAATGCGTCTGCATCACGTGATCTTGGTCTGTTTGTGTGCGGAGTACCCAGTCTGACAAAGGTCCGTCTCTCCGGGTGTAGCTTTCACGATGGCTTCTTCTCAGCAATAACATCGAAGGCTTCAGGCACACAGGTACTTTAACAAATGTGACAAGTTAATGATTTTTTTTTAACACACGTTCACTATATTTCATGAACTTTGTGTGAGTGTTCTTAGTGATTGAAAGTGTGTATTAATAGTGCTGACAAGGAAATAACGATAGTCAGTTTGTACTGTAATTATATTATGGTCTTGTTATAATCTTGTTAATAAAATGTAGGCCTATACTGCAAATTAAGCACATCACATAGAACCAAAAATACTTCCTTCAAAAATGTAATTGTTGAGGTGGCCTAAAATAAGCTCTAGACTAGTCCAAAATAAGTTTAGAGGGTTTTTTTTTAGGCGGAACCTCAACATAGGGTAGGCTATAGGCCCTAAATAGCATTAATTGATCGTGTCTGTTTGTGGTCTGTTTGTGTGCGGAGTACCCAGTCTGACAAAGGTCCGTCTCTACTGGTGTAGATTTCACGATGGCTTCTTCTCAGCATTAGCATCAAATGCTTCATGCACACAGGTACTATAAAGTTCAACAATTTCAAAACCAGGTATTTACAAATTAAATTTTACATCGACATGGACTTTAAAAAGCATTAATTGATCACGTCAAACTGTGTGCGCTCTTGTTTCTAAATCTTATGAATTTCTGTTCTCATCTTTTTGGGATCACTTTGTACAGATCGAGAGCTTAGATCTGAGCTGGATGGACCTTGAGATGAACGCATCGCGTGATCTTGGTATGTTTGTGTGCGGAGCACCCAGTCTGACAGAGGTCCGTCTCTCCGGGTGTAGCTTTCACGATGGCTTCTTCTCAGCATTAGCATCGAAGGCTTCAGGCACACAGGTACTATAACAAATGTGACAAGTTAATGAATTATTTTTGTAACACACGTTGACTATATTTCATGAACTTTGTGTGAGTGTTCTTAGTGATTGAAAGTGTGTATTAATAGTGCTAACAAGGAAATAATGATAGTCAGTTTGTACTTTTTTTTTTATTTATGATCTTGTAGACTTGTTATAATCTTGTTAATAAAATGTAGGCCTATTAAATCTTCAAATTAAGCACATCACGTAGAACCAAAAATACTTCCTTCAAAAATGTAATCGTTGAGGTGGCCTAAAATAAGCTCTAGACTAGTCCAAAATAAGTTCAGAGTGTTTTCGAGGCGGAACCTCAACATGGGATAGGCCCTAAATAGCATTAGACCTCTAATTGATTATGTCTGTTTGTGGTCTGTTTGTGTGCGGAGTACCCAGTCTGACAAAGGTCAGTCTCTACTGGTGTAGATTTCACGATGGCTTCTTCTCAGCATTAGCATCGAAGGCTTCAGGCACACAGGTACTACAAGTTTAACAATTTCATAGCCGACTATTTACATATTAAATTTTACATCGACTTGGCCTTTATATAGCAGTAACTGATCACGTCAAACTGTGTGCGCTCTTGTTTATAGATCTTGTGTATTTCTGTTCTGATCGTTTTGGGATCACTTTGTACAGATCGAGAGCTTAGACCTGAGCTCGATGGACCTTGAGAAGAATGCGTCTGCATCATCACGTGATCTTGGTCTGTTTGTGTGCGGAGTACCCAGTCTGACAAAGGTCCGTCTCAACAACTGTAGCTTTCACGATGGCTTCTTCTCAGCATTAGCATCGAAGGCTTCAGGCACACAGGTACTATAAAGTTCAACAATTTCATAACCAGCTATTTACAAATTAAATTTGACAACGTATGGACTTTAAATAGCATTAACTGATCATGTCAAACTGTGTGCGCTCTTGTTTATAAATCTTGTGTATTTCTGTCCTGATCGTTTTGGGATCACTTTGTACAGATCGAGAGCTTAGATCTGCGCGTCATGAATCTGCGCGTCATGAATGCGTCTGCATCATCACGTGATCTTGGTCTGTTTGTGTGCGGAGCACCCAGTCTGACAAAGGTCGGTCTCATAGACTGTAGATTTCACGATGGCTTCTTCTCAGCATTAGCATCGAAGGCTTCAGGCACACAGGTACTAATACAATTTCGACTAGTTGATAAATAGTTCATTTACAATAGTTACATTGACTTTATTTTCCATGTGAGTGTCTGTGTAATTAGTATTTGCAAATGTTTATCAACACTGCTAACAAGGAAACAATGATGCCGTCAGTTTGTAATGTATTCCAGAACTATGGTAGATACTTCCTTTAAAAATCATAAATGTTGAAGTTGCCTGAAATATGCTCTAGACTAGTCCAAAATAAGTTAAAAATTAAATAGCATTAATTGATCATGTCAATTTGTGTGCGCTCTTGATTATAAATCTTGTGTATTTCTGTTCTGATCGTTTTGGGATCACTTTGTACAGATCGAGAGCTTAGATCTGCGCGGCATGAATCTGCGCGTCATGAATGCGTCTGCATCATCACGTGATCTTGGTCTGTTTGTGTGCGGAGCACCCAGTCTGACAGAGGTCCGTCTCAACCGGTGTAGCTTTGACGATGGCTTCTTCTCAGCATTAGCATCGAAGGCTTCAGGCACACAGGTACTAATATGGCTAGTGGCCCATTCCCACCGCAGGGCCCTTAATCGACGCACTAGCAAAAATGCGTATTAGAACAAAATGGTAAGCGTATCACGCGTGAGACTACAGAATCACCGTCGGCACAACAGTTTCTGTCGTGCTACGCAATTACGAGTCAAAAAACGCAAGTTTCATCTAATTATCGTCTTTTGAAATTTTAAGCTACAAAAAATCACATTATTCGGTAAATGTCAAAATTATATGCCGACCAGAAAGTCCGTTTTCTCCAAAATTCCTGCCACGCACCCGCTTTGCGATCGCTTCGGTAGCCGAACGGAGAAGTCAGTGTGATCGTGATGCGCATGCCTTCGGCACTACATCATGCGCGTTCCGAGAAAATACGATCGAAATGAAGACTCTCGTATTATAGCAGTCTCCTTTTTTTCGGACCTCGTTCCATTAAACATTTAGGGTAGCCTTAAAGAAAATAGAATTCTTCTATAAATAGTCCACTTCAAACGTAAATTACATGAACAAGCAAACTACAAATTTCTCTTTTTTTTTCTTTTTTATTCGAATCACCAAGTCACCATAAAATCGAACACATAATCGATCAGGAAAAGCCCATTGACAATACACGTAAACAGTGCGGCGTTTAAGGGCCAAAACTTTATCGTCGACAAAATTGACAGGCTAACAGTTTTGCACTGAAAATACATTTATTCGTAAGTGCTTACTCAAAATATCTCTGTAATATGATTTTGAAAATATAAAGCATGAAAGTAAGTGTGATTTAGTGCAAGAGTATATCGACATACGCATTTGCTTTCGCCTCAAATCGAAAGTGCGGCGAATATGGCCCCCCCATCATACAAGTTCGACTAGTTGATAAATAGTTCATTTACAATAGTTACATTGACTTTATTTTCCATGTGGGTGTCTGTGTTATTAGCGTTTGCAAATATGTATCAACACTGCTAACAAGGAAATAATGATGCAGTCAGTTTGTTATGTATTCCAGAAATGACACATACTTTCTTCCAAAATATTGAGGTGGCCTAAAATAAGCTCTAGACTAGTCCAAACTAAGTGTACCTGAGTTTTTCGAGGCGGAACCTCAACACCAGCTATACATAGCATTAATTGACCATGTTAATCTGCGTGCGCTCTTGCTTATTAACATTGTGTATTTCTGTCATAAATGATCATATCATACATAAGTACTGTAGCAGCACTAAATTGCATATTGTATGATTATTTTGAATCGTAGATGGCGTCGTACGTTATTTATATATTGTTTATATATCACCATGGGTGCTGGAATCTACTTTCGCGCCCGGGTCTTCTAGGATCCTAATTTGCATAAAGGCGGGCAATTATCGTACGCTAATTGGACGCTGCTGAAGCCGGCGAATCCCGACCGCAGCCCGCTGAATCCTTTATAAGGAAAATGTTGATTGAAAAACCAGCTCTTCTCTTTCCATCTGCCGTTGACGACCGACACATTCACGCGTACGGGTGCAGTAGCCCTGCATGGAGAGCCACGCGTGAACCATAATCTGTACGACGATTGATTTTACATGTCAGTGCCTAGTGGGAAATAATTCCCAGTTCGACCGAATACAGTGCGTTCTGCTCCATTTTTGAGTTTCAATAAGAAACATAAGTTTCTTTCCGGAGCACGTTTTAAACCACTTTCGACAGCTAGGCCCGGCATAGACTAACACTACGTTCAACCGTTCTTCCCCGTCGTCATTCACGAGTGGCACGGCTTACCGCTGCTCGTCCATCGTCGTCATCGTCGACCGTCGTCATTCACGAGTGGCACGACTTGCCGCTGCTCGTCCATCGTCGTCATCGTCGACCGTCGTCATCCACCGAGTGGCACGGCTTACCGCTGCTCGTCCATCGTCGTCATCGTCTACCGTCGTCATCCACGAGTGGCACGACTTACCGCTGCTCGTCCATCGTCGTCATCGTCGACTGTCGTCATCCACGAGTGGCACGGCTTACCGCTGCTCGTCCATCGTCGTCATCGTCGACCGTCGTCATCCACCGAGTGGCACGGCTTACCGCTGCTCGTCCATCGTCGTCATCGTCGACCGTCGTCATCCACCGAGTGGCACGGCTTACCGCTGCTCGTCCATCGTCGTCATCGTCGACCGTCGTCATCCACGAGTGACACGACTTGCCGCTGCTCGTCCATCATCGACATCCATCGTGAGCATTATCGTGAGCATTATTATATCATATATGTTATTATCATATGAGCATACATCCGGCGTGATGTAACCTTTTGTTTATTATGAATTAAACCTCAAGAAATCTACTTCTTTGAGTGATCGTCTAATTTCTGTCCTATCTTTCCACGAGAATATAAAAAAAGGTAATTTGATCGTTTGTACTTAGCCACACAGCTAACAACACCCACACGCATCGAATTACCAAAGTACCATAACAAGTTACACTTTTTGTGTGCAAATACGAGCGAGTAGTCATTCTTGCCCTGCTTCGCAGCACTCTTCTGGCACACAGCTAGGTAGAGTGAGTGGTCCACAAACCACGGCCCTGGCCCTACCCTTGAAACCGGCCCCCGCGTATCGCGTATTTCTGCTCAGTGCGCGTTATCAAAGACTCGATGCGCGAATAAAATTATAGTTACTATACAAAAGGCTACTTTGATTTGATTACATATTTCGAGTGAGTGTTCTTAGTGATTGAATATCTATATCAATACTGCTAAGAATGAAATAATGATACAGTCAGTCTGTTCTGTATCTGTATCTTTATCTTAACATTTATGATTCGGGTGACTCAAACCAACCGCCTTGTATTCTTTTGAAAATTTTGCATACCGAGATAAAGATATTAAACACTGGAATTTCACTCACATATCAATAAAATATGCTTTTTAAAGAAATAACTTTGGATTGAAGATTAGAGAGAAACCTTTGGGAAGGGAAGGGGCGTGAGGTAGACATGTGCAGTGTGGAGCTGTATGAATACTAGTAACAGGCTTAACAAGTTTGTGTTCTTTACATAATGGTTAAAGAATCTCATTACACCCTGATGTTGAGGATTGTGACCAATTGTGACAAATTTTATGCGAAAATGCACAATCGCGCATCGAACCTTCGATAACGCGCATTGAGCAGAAATACGCGGGCCGGTTTATGGACCACCCATGTATACTTTATACTACATTTGTTCCACTGTTTACGTTATACTTCATGCTGATAACAAGGAAATACTGATACAGCCAGTCCGTACTGTATCTCTCTCGTTATCTAAAAATATATTGTTCACATTTACATGATAAATAGTAACCATGGTCAGATAATGCTTTCCAAAATCCAGATGTTGACTTCGACTACAAAATCGAATCCAAAACTAGTTTCCAGGTAATTTTTATACTAATTTACTTGCCAGGCCACCCCCCTTCCCCTTCTTCACTCTCACACACACTTATACAGACAGATGCACACGTGCGCATCCACACAAACACACAGACGCATACATGTACGCATACACATACTTATACACATGCTTGTACGTATACATGCACGCACACGCACACGCAAAACAGTGACAGATCCATGTTCTTTTCACTATTCAAGATTCAATTTTATATTTCCACCTAAAAAGCAAACAAACACACAACCAAAACAGCAATGTAAATTCACGTATAATAAACAAAACAAAAAAGAAACAACATTTAATTAACACAATTAATTCATGAAAACAGTACTTTCTTCACTACTAGTATGCTACAAGAGTCATCTAATGTTTTACGCCGATGGTACTAAATTGTAGAATTACAGCATTCGGATTTAGGCGATGTTAATCACAAATGGTTCATCGTGTTCAAGTGATTAAAGAATGGTCAGAAGTAAACGATCTGAACTCAGTATACGCCACTGTCGCATTTGTGCACTTGTGATACGCACAATTCCTATTTTTTTCTTATCTGACAGAGAAAGGGTTAAGCCCAATAGAAGCAAGATTAAATTTTTCACATATATCCTCTCCTTTTGTTCGACAGAATCCTACATTTTACATTGGTTTGGATGGCGCGCGGGACAATTTTGTGAGGAAGTGTTTAATTGCAGTGCAAAGTTTGATGATGAATTTACTATGGCCAATTCACAAAATGCAGATCTGCTACTTCTACACTTCTCCAAATTCATAAAATTTGTAATATACAAACTTCTAAGCGCTGAGGTCATGCATTTTAAAGTGTCTCCTTGATTTATGTAACATCCTCCCTTCTGGGATCCCTGGCTTGTCAAGTCCAACATATGCAGGTTGTGCAGAACTCTGCAGCTCGTCTTATATACCGTGTTAGAAAACAGGAATATTTTTCTCTTATTATAACTGACTTACACTGGCTTCCCGTTCATCCTCGTCTTTCATTCAAAATGGTGTTGTTCGCCATGAAGTGTTTTCATAATTTTGCACCTACTTATTTCATTTCGTTGTTATAAAAATTGATTCTAATGAGAACATGTATTTGGTATTTCACCAGTTCTGACCAGGCAATCTAGTGAACGCAGCCTCGCTGACCCGCCCTGCCGCATGCTTATCCAACAATCTTCCGGAACTTACAAAAATGATTCCCTTGATGAATATTAGATCGCATAGAAGACGAATGCATTCATAATGTGTTATTTTTTGTTTGAACATACAGTACCTCATGTATTTCATAGTTTTTTTCTCTACAGTGCAGAGAAACATATTTGATTACTGTGTGCTATGCGCTATGTACATTATAATCAGTACGTATCGTCATTATCATTGAACAAAACACAAAACATTGACATGTATGTCGATTATTTGAATGAAAAACCATTAGATTTTTGTTCTTTTTTGCCACGATTAGAAAGGAATAGTATTGCAATGTTACGTTGATCATCTTTTATGACATGGTATGTGTTATGATTGCAGGCTGCTGGTGGGGACAGCACCCCTCCCTGCCCGCTGACCAGGCTGTGGGTAGATGAGTACACACTGTCTAGGTGGACGTATGGTGACATGAGCGCTGTGTTCCCCTCCCTGAAGAGAGTCACCCTGGTGGTGCTTTACGTGAGTGATGACATTGATCTGCCAGTCCAGCTCCAGCTACCCGGCGTCACAGTACTCAATGTCATACCTGAGCAAGGCAGTGAAGACATAACACGTCGTGCATCCGCCCACCTAAAGCAGCTGCCCAGAGTCTTCCCTCATCTCCTTAAGCTGACTGTCACTGACTTCACGTGGAGCAGTGATGATGCACCATCATTGCTGCGTTCACTCTCCAGTCATCCGCATCTCAGGGTTCTCAGGTAAAGCCGTGTGATTGACAGTGCTCGTGCCATGATGTACACTCTCTCTATTACAAAACAGGAGCATGGATATATAATATATATGGGGGGGGGGGAGGGGGGGGGGGCGTATAATCACTGTACCACCAAAGTATAAAGCAAGAAAAATGTTTTCAGTTTTGAAATCAGAAAATATGTTTTTCTTTTTTGAGAGATACACTTCGTATACGGCGAGCGCTAATGCCCGATCTTTATGTCCGTAAAACAACACGATGTGGATAATCGTTTTTTTTTTTTTTCAGTAGCTCATTGTTGGATTGTAAAACGTGTTGAGGATCATTTTTAACATTTAAAACAAATCATTCATACTTTGAAAACCCGCTCTTATAATGTCTAGTCCAGATTCAGGACGTTGCTTGGGAACACACGATAGCGCGCATCATCGGTAGGGGAGAGCGGGGTAAATACGGACATGGGGTAATACCGGACAGGCCTGTTTTAGGACTATCGCGATAGATGTCGTTGTAAATCTATCCTGGCTGAGATGTTCTGCTTGTGATAAGTCAAGTTCCAGGATTTTTTTTTTCCATCATTTAATGATAAGTTATTAAACAAAATGTTATTTCTATCCCAAAAAAATGTGTTTATAGATTTCAGTTGATCGATTCGTTGCTATCACGGGATTAGATTTACAGTAATTTTTGCGACAAAGTTTTATTTAGTGTGATCCATTGTTTAGCATAAATCCCATGTTGTCCGGTATTACCGGTAATATTATAATTTTTACTTTTTTATAACGAGGAATCTAAAATAACAGGGTGAATACATCATTGTCCCCTAAAGCCCGTTATAAAAAGTAAGTTCCACTGCTTATGATAATGATTGCACGCATCACAGAACCTACACCTATAAAATAAAACACTGAAGAACGACTTGAAACATGGATGCCATACGTTCAGGATAATTTTGCTTTAAAAATCCACATTGTTTATTATTTTCACATTTCTCACAAAATGTAAAACTGAGCTTCACTTACTACCGCTCTTCTTTTTTAAGCACAGTGACTCAAACGGTAAATCATTAACTGTCTGAAAGATTGATAAGTTCCTTTCAAATATAGAATAAAACGTGTTCCACAGAACTTGCGTCTTGCGTTATGGCCTGTGTTTGGTTTCAGTAAAAGAAATCTAAGCTGAATTAACATTTTAGTTATTCAAATCAGTCCCCTATCTTGTCATTAATGAAATTACATGAGGCTAACATGTTAGTACGCTCTCAATGCATAGGATTTTAGACTAAGAAACTTCACTGAAGTAAAGATAAGAGAAATATGTTGGGAGTAGTTAGTATCTGCTTCCATTGCTTAAGCGTTGGGATGGGGTAGCTTAATTAGGCAAGGCTCGAAACAGTCAACCTTATCTTCCGTCCGTATTTACCTAACCACATGCCCGTAATTCCCCACTTTTGGTCGGGGAATAAATAGCGCACATCTATGAAAATACTTTTTGAAAGATAACTTAAAAAAAAAATAACGCTGTTTTCCATTAACCATGCCATAATGAGGGCATTCCACATAATTTTATGTACATTATACGATGTCCATTTGATGATGGGACTACTCGTTGTGCTAATACAAAAGTCTGACATTTTATGTCCGTATTAACCCCGCTGTCCCCTACACGCCTTGATTTGCCTCAACGCTAAGCTGCTCGCATCATTTGCTACGCCTCTAAACAGGTCTGCAGGGTTACTGTTTTACAATAAACCAATTGGTTTTTTTTTATCATTTAAAGTATTTTCACCCTCCCAAACCTTCAAAATAATATTTTGATCTCCATCTTGAGAGATAAATAGTCCAGCGTTCGCTTTGCACGCGAACCATGGGCCCAGTAAACAACAGGAGGTGTGTCTTTGTGTGAATAGCTCATTGTTGGTGTTCATGCCTAGTCATATTGGCAATGGGACAATATTGTTTATTTATATGAATCGTAATTTCTTATAGCGCATCATTTTTAAATTCTGCGTTTTATCCTTTAGTTCAAATCAAGTTTCCTTTATATGCGTATAAAACCTAACCTTTTCATGCGGGCAGCGCCCTATTAAACGCAGTAACCTTGAAAATGCAAATTCCCCTTTGGCCCAACTCGAACTAAAATTCTCAGTTACCTTTATCAAATATATTACATCCTTTAAAAAAGGCCTATTTAGTTGTACGCACGGCCGTACGAATTGCGCGCGCGCGGATGAAGGTTCGTCCGTACGTACGTTTGCATGCAAAGTGAGTTGATGAGCCAAACTTTGAGCTCGGCATGTGGTCTGATAAATATTTATTTAAAGATAAAACGTAAGGTTTTTTTTTTTTTTGAACCAATCAACATCGTACTTATATCATTGGAAAGCGCAGAAAAAATGACAAAATTACACATTGAAACTTAGCTTACCAATACCAAAGAAAGAAATTGTATCGATTTGACATCAACACATTCATGTTTACCCCAAAAGTGAAAATTTACGTGTATTTCCTATATGTGTTTGCTTAGAAAGGAAGAAAGAAAAATACAATTGACATATTTGCGTTTATTTCAAATATTAAATGTAAATAACTTATTATCATCCACATAGTATCAATGGAACTAAGGAAGAATTTTAGCACCTTGTTCACAAGTTACAAAACACGTACAGCATTTCATGTTTTCTATGATATATCCGTAGAGTGTGCGTGTGAGCAAAGCACCCGAAGACTTAGTTTAACAAAAGGATATATGTGTGGTATTGTACCCCTCAAAATCAGGTATCATATGTTATAAGGGAGGTAAAGTGCCCCATAATACTTGGAATACCTTCAAATAGCAAAATGTCCTCACAATCACAGTTGGCATACATGTACCAGTCCACCGATTAGGGACGTTACTCTAGTAATCCTAACTTTAAGCGGATTCCCTCCAAGACCCATTCCCGGCTCTAGTTGACCAGCCAAAGTTTCCCTTGCCATCTTTACTATGTGGCTCTGCACGTTCATTTAAACCACATATAACATTGAGCCGATCAAGGATACTAAAAAAGTACACAAACTGAGATAAACTAAGTTACATAGCTGAAACCTCTTTTTGCTGTTGCTGATAATATGATACGCACGCAGTTTAAGAACACGAGAGAGCCTCTCTTATAGATCAAGCATTCAGAATCGTCATACCGCAGTAGGGGAGACACCCCCGTTCATTGAATTTTCTGTGACCTGTTGAGCCGACATCAATCAGTAGGACAAAAACAAATTGCAATCCATGAACTATGAGGCGAAATAATTTAAATTTTGATTTTATGTGCACGGCCCTGACGAAAATACAAGATATTTTTTCCACGGAAGAGAGAACCAAACTCTCTTTTGTGAAAGACATCATATTGAGCATATTAAGTCAACAAATCTCACTATAGAAATAAATATTATAGAAGACAGGGTAGCCTTTTTTGCAGGTCAAAAAAAAAAACAATTAGGTTTAAAAAGCAAAAAAAAAAAACGGGAGTTGAAGACAATTGTGTGAAAGTTTATCTCTCCCAATTATCAAACTGGAAACTGACTTTAACAGACTTATATTGATTAGATTTTGAATGGTTCGTTCGAAAACTTTAACCTACAGAGTTGGGAGACCGAAATACTAAATAGTGCGCGCAAGTCACAGCTCTTCGTTACGTTTTAAAAGTAAAAATTGATATTTTTTTCACTTTTATTGAAATGGTTTGTGAATATATAGTTATACCATTTAAACCACATTATATAGTAAATGTATCCAGCTGATTACTGCTGGGTTTCATTATTTGTTGGAAAGGGCTTCCCAACCTCAAAAGAAAAAAAAACATTGCAGCCAAACTTTTAATAAGTTGATGATTAATCATGCAGCCACAACTGAGTTCGCACTTAGGCTAGTACTTTCTTTCAGGTTTTTAGATGGAAAATCGATGGTGCTAGGATTTATATTCTATCGATGTATACTGTACTATAATAGCATACATGGCATGTGTGTGTGTACACGCAGTGTGTCCACACATTTCATAACCTTAAACTTATAGCTCGGCTTATTCTACCATGGAGAGAATATTCATTTATTCCATCGAACTGTCCACATAGTTCTCTCTGTCATCAATGGAGCAATAATGGTTAATATAATTCATTAATCATGTCCGTGTTCTTGTTGATATTTGTTTCTGTTCACAGGATCATGAGATGCGGACCGGATGCGCTCCTGGACTCAGTTGCCGAGGAGGTCAACCGGGCAGGAAGAGTGAGAGTAACGGTAGATCACAGCGCACCACTAAGGGTATGTCACTTGACCTGTGCACCGTTTTCATTCAAATCATACCATGTATGGAGCATAAGCGGGCTAAACGTGGAGATATAAAACATAATATACAAGAACATACTAAATATACGGGATTTCTTGCGTCCAACGACTACATGAGTACAATTTATTTTCCCTGCCCTTAAAGATACAGTACATGTACAATTAATAACAATGATTTCGTATTCTGATGACTACCTCCTAGAAAGACGATACCGTAATAACACCAAATTCGTGTCAATAAAATTTAAGCAGGACAATACAACTACATACTGACATATGCATGTTGTGGACTGTCGGGAAATGCTCATAACAATAACACACACATTTCTTACTTGTAACAAAGTCCTTATAAACGAATTTATGAAGCCCATGGAAAAAGTTGAATTATGATTTCATTTTTAAAGATCGAGAAATTTGGTGTAAAGAATCTCTATAGCAGTGAAACAGTACTGAGTGAAATGATCATAATACCAAGTGAACATTGAACCTCTGCACATCTAAAGAAATGTATACTTAAGACTTGATTGGCCTACATGTGTATTAATAGAAGGTAACTACTAACGCCAATTAGGCTTATTTGTATTCTAGATGAATATATGAGAACAACCCTTTCCCAATTATTCTCATAACAAAAGCAACGATGTGACCAAGTTTACCTGAAAAGGAAAAAAAAAACTCACTTAACATGTTTAATGTTTGCAATGGAAAGATTTAACATGACTTCCTTTCTTGTACCTCTATACCACAGTGTGCTATGTTACATGTTACAACCTGGCATGTTATTTGTTTAATAGGTTTTGTACACTGGCATGGAGGACGAGGAGAGTGATGATGAAGACATCAGCCATTATGACCATACTGCTGGGCTACCAGGATCCACTCATGTCAGCCAAGATGACCCTACTGCTGGGCTACCAGGATCCACTCATGTCAGCCATTATGACCATACTGCTGGGGTACCAGGATCCATTCATGTCAGCCAAGATGACCCTACTGCTGGGCTACCAGGATCCACTCATGTCAGCCAAGATGACCCTACTGCTGGGCTACCAGGATCCACTCATGTCAGCCAAGATGACCCTACTGCTGGGATACCAGGATCTCCTCATGTCAGCCTAGATGACCCTACTGCTGGGGTACCAGGATCCACTCATGTCAGCCATTATGACCATACTGCTGGGGTACCAGGATCCACTCATGCCAGCCAAGATGACCCTACTGCTGGGCTACCAGGATCCACTCATGTCAGCCAAGATGACTCTACTGCTGGGCTACCAGGATCCACTCATGCCAGCCTAGATGACCCTACTGCTGGGGTACCAGGATCCACTCATGTCAGCCAACATGATCCTACTGCTGGGGTAGCAGGATCCCCTCATGTCAGCCAAGATGACCCTAGATCTGCTGGTAACACCAAGGAAATGATATACTTGATAAATCTATGTTAAGGGATACTCAAATTACGCACAAGGTCTAACTTACATCTTAACTAGCACTAATAATATATACCTTTACTAGTTAATATTGTTTTGTTGTTTGGACACGTTGTCCTTGAATAAAACCGTTAGAAAAAATGACCGTCAGTCAGATCTACGACTAGTCGAAATCAGCTAGACTCTTTAGATACTGAGTAGAGTCAACACTGGCCAGGCCTGCGCGCCTAATGAGCTCCTTAGGGCTGGAGTGAATTTCTAAAGAAGAGGTTCATGGGTGTTACCTCATCTACAAGAATAGTGTATGTTGAAATGTGTTACAGATGTATGTAAATGACTAAGCCTGCCATAGGCTCTAGTCTTTTTTTGGTGTCTGCAGGCCTATTATCCATTATCAGTTGAATTTGAAGAACCTATTGTGGAGCCAGTGAAAAGGCACCCTCTTTATGAAAGAACAGAAAGTGACGCTCCAGAAACATTTTGAAACCATTGTCAATTACATAGAGGTTCAATTGAAAATGAATATAAATTATGAAATTGTATCAATTACCCATATAAGATTGCAATAAAATTTAGATACACGTATTTTACATATTACTAATTTTTCAAAATCATTAAGTAAACGAAATTACATTTTTTTTTACTAAATTAAAACACATACACCTCTACGAACACACTACACATAACACTAGCACCACCACTAAACTTGAAATCAAGTTTTCCTTAATCCCTAGGGGTAATCTTCATGAATATGAAAATGACACATTGCTTGCTCTAGCAGCAAGTCACTTCAGCAGACGATCTAACACCAGCCTCAAAAGCAGTGACCGGAAATACGTCATAGTTGTGAGGCTATGTCGATATAAGATCGCCTGATTTCATGGTCGCCGTCTAAAATGATATGTTATGAAGGGCTCCTTATTTTTTTTTTTTCAAAAGCTAAAGATGTTTCACAAAATAGTTTTCAAAGAATGTTGGAAATAACGTCCCTTAAGAAACAAAAACAACACATATGAAAACTACTCACAATAACTTGCTCTTTTCCCCCTTTTCTCCCCCCCCCCCCCCCCCCCCCCCCCCTCATTCGTGCAATTTTGCAACCATATCCTGAGATAGCCAAAATCATCGCTGAAGAAGGAGGGGAATTACGGCTGAGTAGATACGGTGTAAAGGTCATTATTCCTCCAAACGCCGTCGAGTCCCGGGTGAAAGTCAGCATCAAACTCTTGACTGACACCAGTCGGCTCGATATTAGAGACGGAGAGATAGTAACAACCTTTGGGGTGCAATGCAGTCCGGCTGGTCATACGTTCAAGAAACCTGTGGTCGTCATACTCCCTCACGCCGCTGTCTTTAGAAGGCCATCCAGTGTACAAGCCGTCTTGCACTACAGTGCATTCACAGATGATCAAACCGAGGGTAAACTGCTTTCTGTTTGACATTGCATTGATCACAGCAAAGACTATCACTTGTCTGCATTGTAAAACAGTGAAATCAGTGGTGCTTGATATAATATATATCAGCGTTGATCTTGTTTTGGGGGGCAAATCATGTTATGTAATATATTGAGAATAATGGAAGAGGAATTGTCCATACCGTATATGGTGAAAACGCATCTAATAATGCCCCGCGCAGTGTACGTCCACAGTCTACAGTCTACAGTCTGCGCTGTGCATTATGAGAATTTTCCTGATATGTGGCATCGAAAATAAATGACCTAAGATGACAGATTTCTTTGAGAAATCTCCTACTCATATGCATAATGGGGAAAAAGAGAATGAACAATGATTGGCAATTTAAAGTACATGATACAACAAATGGAGTCAGGAGGATATGCATCCATTTCACTGATACAATCTATCAGGTTGTATGCGAATGTTCTTCTCTTCGTCAGTGTCATTGTAATTTGTGTAAAATAAACGCTGTGTACGAAAAAAGGAGCAACGTTTGCATGATGTATTAACTTGTTTTCTTTAATGCAGAAGTGATCACTAGAACACCACTTCCAACAACCACAGAGAGCATACCTTTCTGCAAGGTGACGAGAAATGAGCTTGAAGTCCACATCGATCACTTCAGTGATATTTGGGTCTTGTTATGGTCAGCTGTGTTTGGTAGCTCCAAGATCATCAAGTGTTTGCCATTCAGCGATGTTTGTGCAGTCGGAGAGACCCAGTACCTGCGACTCCACCTATTCGATGAAGCACATACACGTGGTTTGGAGGAGGTGAGCTTTCAAAGTTCACTGTGGAAGAGTTCGTCAATGTTACTTGTATTGTAATGTTAGTTTCCAGAAGTCATACAAAAGTCCCTAATTATCCACACTACAAAATGATTGCTAGGCATATTAAGGTCAATGGAAGCTTGATCACAAAACACACTTCGATATCCGTCTTAAATTATGTTGACCAACTCTGCATTGGTGCACATGTTCCTCTTCATAACACTTTATGCGCAACCTGTGCATTCTTGCACAAAAATACAGATAAGTCCCAACTGGCACGAGATAGAGTTAACTGAATGAAGGTCACTTTACGTACATCCCTCATTATGTATCACGTAGATCTAGGGGGACATATGGTCAGAACCTGTGGATATAAATCTATTTAACATGTCATGCATGTGCACGTTGGCTGCATGTAAAGGATAACTTAATTTAGTCAAGCCGTCTTCATAGGAGAGTTATTGGTAAATAGTTGGATCCTTCAGCCAACATCAGTATTCTTGTATTACAGGACATTCGGCAAAAGGAGGAGCAGTTGGGCTTCACACCAAGACACTGCGGAGCACCAGTAGAGGTGAACAATGGCTACGGGTCTCTTCTTGTTAGCTGTGAAGTTCCTGATGATCAACTTCCTCTGAGGCAGGAAAATGTAAGGAATTGTGGATATTGCTCTTGTTTTACCCTAAATGGTGATTTTTGAGATGCTGAGATGCACACACATGCTTATACTGTATGTTGCTATTCTCTTTTCTAAACATTTACTGGTACAAAAAACAATTGCACTATATTTAAATCCCTCACTTGCAATAGTTTTTTTTGTGTTCACGGGATAGACCCATGAAAAAACCCACAATTGTCTTCCTTGTGCTCCTGATGAATGAACCAAAGGCGAAAAATGTTCATTAAAAGTAAGAGTGGAAGATATTACATGAATTGTGTTTAATATTTCATGGCCCACAGGAAGTTTCTGAGAAGCACGTACTTAAATGCAATGACACACCAGTGGACTTCAAGTGGGTTCGAGGTACCTCTAGTGATGTCGTCATGACGGTTCGTCAGGAATCTGGTGACAAAATCAAAATGGAATTTAAGATACCAAGTAAGTAAGATATTAACCTTCATTCATGTTTATTATTGGTAATCGGAAGTTCACTTAGTAATACCTATCAAATGAAAATAGCAAAGTTAATTACACAGTTACCATTGGTTACACCCATGTATTAGCAAAATGATATATCCAACGCCTAGTTTTGTATACGACTGCGAATACTGATATTATCACATCAGTAATTATATTAGTATTATGCTTGAGTTGCCTGTAGCACATGCCAGCGGCCAGCATAGCACATTGCTGTGGAATATAATTATACCAAGGCAAACATACTCGTAACTTGGTAGCTTGCACAATCATGACGATCGCCATTAGTTACTTTTTTCGTTCTCTTCTAACTATTGATTTTTTAATCATTCATTATGAACATATATGTATGTGCCTCTCTTGGAGCAAATTAAATGCCCCTCCAAATGATGTATGTGCATTACTTATGCCAAATTGCACAAGGTGAGGTAAAAACTCAACAAAATAAACGATGTAGAGCTTTTACCGTGATCGCCTGAAACCTGATTCAAGTGCGACCATGTATGCTCAATAAAACGTTTCCTTGGCTATAAAAGTTAAATACCTATGTGTTTGTTTTTAAATCTAGGTAAGCTTTGATTATAAATTGATGTTGGTGTTTGTTCTAGCGCCTTCCACATCAGGTCAAATGAGCCCACCACAGAGCAGTACACATGCATCAGGGAACACAGTGCATTCAGATATGATGTCAGGTAAGGAGAATGGGGGAAGGGGGGAGTATTAAGTTACTCATTGATTGGCCATACACACGGTGTCGATATCTGAGAATAGGTCATGAAACTTGGCATGTATTATCCTAGCAATGATATGCATGAAATATCAGTCGCCATGGTCACAGCTTTACGAACATTTTTGCCCTAAATTTCCGTGTTTTTATTACCCCAAGAATGGATCTGCAAAGGGGCTATCCTATCTTTAAGGATAAAGGTGGTAAAGATTTACAGGCCAGATAGTGAATAGGAACAACCTTTTATGTCCACCAAGGATAGCATGTTTTGACTCTACAGGTTTATTACTAGTAAATCATTTCATCATTTCTGTTTGTTTCCAAATGTTGTATGTTGGTTTTTGATTTGATGCTCCGTTTCTGTGCATTATTTCTCTCCAGCAGGTCAGACACTTGACGCGAGGATATTACAGTTGGCGGAGCACTTTCCTCACAAAAAGTACGAGGAACTTTGCATTCATAAGGCAATTGGGTTATCGCTTAACGAAGCAAGCAGGATCCTGGCCGAACATCAAAATAGTTACAAGATGGCCTTGCAAGAAGTACTGAACAAGTGGAAGAATAAAACAAGAGGTGCCAATGAACTCAAACTGTCAAAGATCTTAACAGATATTGGAGTTATAGCCAAATCTCTCAAATCTTGAGAAGATGAGTCACAATGGTTTATGTCTATTTATTATCAATCAAATACATCAAGGCTGAAAGAGGAAATAGACAGTCGCGTTGACATTTAGCTCAACCAGACGCAGCAGCGATCGGATAAGGATTGAAGTTACAATTTTATCAATTATATTAAATGTAATATAATCCAACATATCACAGTCCAGTCAGTTCTGAAAGTTACCTTCCGGTAAAATTTCGCATGAAGTCATTTCAAATCGTGTCCGTCATATACAAAGTTGTTCCCCAGTCGGAACAACTAAGCATCCAGGATCAATCAGCAATACATGAACCTATTTAATAACACGATAAAGTGTTTATCAATCTCAAATAAAGCATATTGCAGGTGGATTTACAAGATACACTTAAACATTTAGAATAAAACGTCACTGTCAGAGAATGTTGCGGTCCAGCTTGACATGAAGTACAACATGGATGATAGTTAAGATGGTTGGTAGGGGGTCACACATTAGCCTGCAGTGAGAGTCATAATTCAATTATACTATAAATATAAAACGTGTTAACCTAATGCATCGGTGTAATTATTGTTTGTAAATAAAACTAAAATGTATCTTATGTCGATCCGTTATATAAATAATTTTTAACAAAATCCCTGGCCACCATATCTACATATTTATCTCACTTTTTATAATTTCTGGAAGTGCATATCTAGACGTCACAATTCATTATGGAGCTTCGCACCTCTTATAAAAAAAAAAAAAACATGTTTTCTCTTAGTGCATTGGGTTACAAAACAAGAACATCTGGACAATGTGGAACAAACTATCAAAAATAGCTACCGATTTACCAACCTCACTTCTTCATCTACCCTACGTTTTGTCCCCTATATCCCAAATAATTGTTTGCTATATTTCTTGTCATGCTAAGTGCATTTGAGCAATAATGTTGAGAGTAGTTACTATAATCTATCATTTGTCATTTAAAGTGGTCTGTCATGATTGAAAGGTCACCTCTCCATTGTGTGCGTATTTTCTTTCTTTTTTTTCTTTTTTATTTGTTTTATTCCATGAACCCCACTTTTTCATGCAATGTATAATCTCAACAATGCACGGGTTATGAGTACAAAATTAATATGAAGTAAGTGTATTTACGTGAACTTGTCATTACAACATGTTCAAGTTTATGGCCAATTCAAATACTTGATATTCATCTAAAACTGATCATTCATATCTAATAAAATTTGACATGTATCAAATTAATGATAAGACAAATGTGTTCATCATCACAAAACTCACTCGTAAGTGCGCGTAAATGCATTTGCGTTCTCTAAATTGACTAAATATTCCAAGCATTTCAAAAATGGCCGCACATTCGCGCGTTCTTACGTGCGTAACGCAAATGCAATGTTAAAATTCTTTTTTTTTTTCACTAAATTCATTTTCCTGACAGTACATACATAAGATTCTGTTATTGCGGGTGTGTCAAAGTTGAAAGTTCGTGCGTGCTTCTAGATGCGTCCTTATGTACAAATATTGTAGATCTTATGAATATCTGCAATCGGCATAGCTCCTCAGAATTGCTAGTGATCACAATATTTGTTTTTATATTCTGAAAGAGTGTGGAACATAAATGTTATATCATGTGTAATTGAGCCCTTAGAATTATCATGACGTCATCATATTGCTGTATGAATAGAAAAAAAATGATTTTCATGTATCTCAGTAATCCTGTTTCAACTTTCTCCTAAATTTTAGTATGTTGTAGGTCAGACATTTTTGTATGAAAAGTTGTCTTCTTTTTTATATTGATGAAGTCATCGTGGTGTCAATTTTTGATAATAGGCATTAATGTCTAAATCGGACGTATGTATATGTAATGTTTATGAAATTGGCATTTTTTCCTCTCATGAATCATGTATTTCGCTCATGTTTAAGTCTTACAAAGAAATTTTAGTATGTCTAGTTTAGTATAAATTAGTCTACTAGCTTTCGTTAATGTGTCACTGTTTTTTTAATCATTTCGGGATCATGACGAAGTCTTATCTTGAATATCGATTCCTAAATCATATATATATATATATATATAGCCCCTTTTTATGCTCTAAGTTGGAGGATTTATAGATTATAGATTTTATAGATTTATAGATTTATAGGTTAAGGCGCTGTTTGTAACACTGCGCGACCCCGGGTTGAATCATGGGGGAGGTAAGGCCATTCTTTTTGCAATGTAATTTTTGCCACCTTCTGTTCTATTCGTCACTATGGTCATCTCTTTGACGTTATATTTACACATTTTCTCTCGCCCCTAAATATTAAGTGACTATTAATTGCATTTTGTTAATTGCACATACACGTAACAACGCAAGTCTCTGAAATATCAGTATGTTGTAGGTGCGCCATGAACTTTTTTCAGCGTTGCCCCTGATTTTGAATGAATAGATGGTCTTGTGTAACCATGCAGTTAACAGCCATATCATTGTATTATTTTACCGAAACAGATCATGTTATATTTGTCCACAAGTATGTCTCGTATATTTTTTTTTTCATGGATTTAGTATAGTTTTCATAAATATATTACTAATTCATTATGCTATCTCATATTCATAAATTCTCTATATAATTTATAAAAAACGGTCTCTGACATCATATTTATATATACCTCTGTGTTCCCACATTGTCTGGGTGCAAACATTGAATTAGACAATAATATGCAATACAAGTACATGTGCAAACTATCAAACCTAGGCACTTGCACGCTATCCTCCGTAAGTTAATTACCAAATAGCTTTTAAAGTGCTTTCCCCAAAGACTAAAACCCTAACCCTAACCCTATTTATAAGCCGTCGTGCTTGATCCCGAAGTGACAAGCCTCCCAGACTTTCTCTGTCTGTTTGTAGCAATAAAGATGTGTGAATTGATTTATTGCTGTAAATCATGATAAACCCGAACTGGTATCTCTTATACTAAATAAATAAATGCACCAATCTATCTCCCCGCTTCTTTCTTGCCCCTCGTCTTTGAGTTTCATATCAGGTTGCGGGAAGAAAAACGATTTGCCTGTGCTGGCCGTAGTTGGAACTATGAGGGAGTATGGGGCAGAGCCATATATAAACAGAGTTTGGCCAACTCCGTTTTAATAGGACACAACATGACGCATGTTGCTTTGTTAGGCAAGCAAATCACAAAAGAATATGAGCCATGTTGTAACCGAAATGTATAGATGGCTCTGGTGTCGATGGGGGAGGAGTATACTAGTCAGGTTCTGTTTAAGATTTAGGTTCAATAGCACAGGGGTAGTCGAGACACTAGCATTTTATCTCGTAACTCCAAGTTACGGGATTATATGAGATACGAGCTGCGCATGCGCACATCAGTGAGCCTTGTGCATGTTCGACTGACCACGGGCAGTCATTTTTTCGTCAGTTATTTTTGGTAGAAATTTGCGCCTTTCGCACTCTACAGGAGGAAAGCGTTAGAGTGCTTATTTGTATACTAATTGTACAAGTTCTGAGCCCGGTTCTAGAACTGTAATTTGTGAATTTAGCCTGTTATGGCTAATTTTGCAAGTGAAGAAAACCAAATGGAAACCGCCACTGTATTCTCACCGGAGGCCGTCCGCACGGCGGTACGGGCCTCCAATGCAGAGGTGAGTGCCCGGAGAAACGGCACGGCTGGAGGTGATGGAGTGGTCTTCGCAGGCACGGCTAGCGATGATCAGATAAGTGAAACCTTTGTAATACCTAAGATAACCAATGCTATGTCAGGCAAAAGTAAAATTGCTACTGCTAAGAGTAAGAGTGCTAGAGAGAAGGTTATGGAGTCTCATTTGCAGTCTCAAATGTCAGTTCCTAAACAAAGTAAGCCAAAGGCTAATACTACTACTAGCAAGGGAAAGACAAGACAAAAAGCAGGACAAGTATTGTCTGATTTAATTCCTAATCAAGGGAAAGAAAGCTCCTTTGGAAGCGGAACCCAAAATTATGATGCTAGTTCCAGCAGCAGCCAGTCAGAGCCATCCTCTGCTGTATCTGAACAAAGATTCCAGACCTTAGAAAAGGCACTAGAAAAGCAAAACCTCATGTTCGAAAAACTCTGTGAAAAGTTATCAGTCGGTGAAGCTGGTAAGAAACAATACACAGCTCATACTAGGCCAAAGCCTAACCCTACCCATCAAAGGGCACAACATTATCACAATTACATGGGAAGTTTTGCCTTTGGAGAAAATGAAGAAGGGGACTTTGAACCGGATTATGAATATCCTTATGAATATGAGGAGGATGAGAATTCTTTCTCCCTCCCATCTGCTCAGGTACAGGTAGACCGTCCTGATGAAGAAGAAGAAAATGAAGTAGAAAAAGTTTTGGTTCCACCAGAGAATACTGAAGACACAGTTAGCCCTGTAGTTGCAAGGGGTTTTGCGGCACGTTTTCAGGCGCAAGCCCCCTCGGGACCTGACGTGAGCGATGAACTGGCAGACAGCCTAAAAATCATGCTATCAGAGCGTTTGGGAATGGAGAATATGGCCACCCTCATGGACAAAATTGTCCCACCAAAAAATGTCCCTAACCTAGTGGTACCTCAGGTCAACCCCCTGATCTGGGAAAACATCCCCTCCAAAACCAAATCGAGAGATTTGCGTCTGCAAAAGCTCCAAAAACCTTTGATCAAAGGCCTGACAGCAGTAGCAAATTTGATGACAGAGAATTCATCTCCACAGCATGAAGAAATTCTGGCCCTGTTAGCACATGCAAATTATGAAATAAATATGTACAGAAGAGAGAGTATCAGACCGGAACTAAACCCCAAATACCAGCCGCTCTGTCGGCCAGAGGTGAAAGTCACACAGCACCTGTTTGGCGAGGATCTCGGCAAACTGGTAAAAGACATGACTGAACAACAGAAAGCGGTGGCAGTGACAAAAATGGGCACTATGAAGATCAAAGAGCTACGTTATGCTCCGTACCCAGGAAGCCATGCCAAACCAACCTATGCTGGTAGGGGCCGGGGAAACATGATTCCTTCGTCAGAAGCTTTCCCATTTTTAGTCAATGTGCCGACCAGAGGGCGAGGACACTTCCCGAGAGGCAGAGGGAGAGGACTGATGTTCATGAGGGGTCAGAAGAAGATGAGAGGTTTCAAGGCACCATCCACCCAGTCCAGGCCTGCCTACTAGAAAACCACCTTGACAAGACAGACGATCAGGTGAGAAATGTTTGTCCTAAGAGTAGCACTCTGAAATGTATCCCTTTCCAAGGAGGCCAAATAAACTTGCATTTAGATCAATGGGAAGACCTCACTTCAGATAAGTATATTTTGAATATTGTAAAGGGATACGAATTGGAATTCATAGGACGCCTCCCCCCCCCCATGCAAAAATTCATACCTCACCCTTATAAGCTCACGCTTGATGAAACAATAGCTGTAGATGCAGAGATTAATAGCCTTTTGCAAAAAGAGGTCATTGAACCTTGTGAACACATACCTGGTGAATTTATTTCTAATATCTTCACAAGGGAGAAGAAAGATGGAAAACTTAGAATGATACTCAAAAAAATATCCAAGCTAAATGAATACTTGGACTTTCACCATTTCAAAATGGACACATTTGAAACAGCTATCCAATTGTTGACCAAAGAATGTTACATGGCATCACTTGATTTGAAGGATGCATATTACAGTATCCCTATAGATCACAAATGCAGGAAATTCTTACGTTTCCTCTGGAAAGGGAAATTGTTTCAGTTCAGAGCGCTACCCAATGGGTTATCATCAGGGCCGAGAATTTTCACTAAAGTGCTCCAAGTGCCTTTAACCACACTCAGGAGCAGGGGGCATGTTATCATTTCCTACATTGACGACACTCTGATAATAGGAGACTCTAAAGAACGTGTAGTCCAGGCGGTCTGTGACACAAAAGAGATACTCTCAAGCTTAGGGTTTGTCATTCATCCTGAAAAATCCAGATTTGAGCCAAGCCAACAACTTACTTTCTTGGGCTTTGATATAAAGTCGGATACAATGACTGTCAGACCAACAGAGAGAAAAATCACTGAAATTAGGGAGTTTGCTTTGAAACTGCTCAGAAAGAGTATAGTGACAATCAGACAACTGGCCTGTTTCATTGGGAAAGTTGTAGCTACCCTTCCTGCCTGTGAGCTTGGGAAAATGCACTACAGAGCACTTGAGAGAGATAAAATCTGTAATCTGAGGACACATAGGGGCAATTATGATGCTAGTGTTACACTAACAGTTGCTGCAAAAGAAAATTTGGTCTGGTGGAAAGAGAACATAGAGTCTGCAATCAGACACCTGAACAGGAGGAAACCAGACATTGAGTTGAGTAGTGATGCTAGTGGCTCAGGCTGGGGAGGAACAGATAATAAGGCCCAATGTGGTGGTCGATGGAAGCAATCAGAATCCCTTGCCAACGGGAACAATATCAACTATCTCGAGTTACTTGCAGCTTTCTTTACACTGAAAGCCTTTTGTAAGGACAAGAGAGGCATACATGTTCTCATGAGAATAGATAATACCACAGCTGTTAGCTACATCAATGAAATGGGCGGAATAAAGTCTAAAGAATGTGATGAACTAGCTCAGATATTATGGAATTGGTGTATAGAGCATGATATATGGGTCACAGCAGCTCACCTTCCCGGTGTAGAGAATGTAATTGCTGATAGGAGGTCTAGGCGTTTCAGAGATGAAACAGAATGGATGTTAAATCCTAAGTTATTTAGAGAACTATGTAACTCAATGGGTACACCAAACATTGACCTCTTTGCTTCTAGGCTGAATAACCAGTTACCAATTTATGTGTCATGGCAACCAGACCCTGGGGCTCTTGCTATAAATGCATTCACATTAGATTGGGGTGAATTTGAGTTTTATGCCTTTCCCCCATTCTGTATCATAAATAGATGTCTTCAGAAAGTTGTGGAGGACAAGGCAGAGGGGATAATGATTGTTCCGAAATGGGCTACACAATCATGGTTTCCCCGGTTGTTACAATTACTAATTGAAGTACCTATTGTTCTACCACAAAATGAACAGACATTAATCCAACCAGAAACGGGAAGAATTCACCCATTATGCAAAAAACTGTTTTTGCTTGCTTGCAGATTATCATGGAATCCCTCCAGGCAAAAGGAATTCCGGAATCGGCTCGACCTATCATTCTGGCCTCATGGCGGACCTCAACCAGGAAGCAGTACATCTCTTTCATCAGGAGATGGATTCACTTTTGTTATGGACGGTCGACAAATCCACTGCAGACACATGTTGGGCAGGTTTTAGAATTTCTGACAAGCCTTGTAGAAAAAGGATTGGGATATAGTGCCATTAATACGGCAAAATGTGCTGTAGGGAACTACGCTGTCTTAGAAGGAGGACATTCTATAAAGGAAAGTCAGATGGTGACTAGATTCATGAAAGGAGTCTTCAATTTAAAACCACCGAGGCCTCGGTATTCTGATATTTGGGATGTCAGTCAAGTGTTGAACTATGTTCGATCTCTATCAGTAAACTCCAGTATTTCACTACGACAATTGACTTTGAAACTTTGCATTCTCATACTTCTTGTGTCAGCACAGCGGGTACAGACACTCCATTTATTGAACATAGATAACCTGAATTTTCATGCAGATAGCGCAGTGTTTGCAGTTACAGACATGTTGAAGCAGACTCGGCCAGGACACCGTGGCACAAAGATTTGCTTGAAGGAGTACCCACATGATGAGCGTTTGTGTGTGGTACACACTCTTCGTCTTTATTTGGAAAAGACACAAGCACTACGTGGGGAAGAGAAACGTCTGTTCGTAAGCTACAAGAAACCACATTCAGCTGTATCCAAGGACACTATAGCTCGTTGGGCAAAGGAGGCTTTGTCAAATTCAGGGATAGACATTGCTAAATACAAACCTCATTCTACAAGGGCAGCCTCAACGTCAGCTGCTGAAGCGAGAGATGTGCCCATTAATGACATTATGTTGATGGCAGGTTGGTCGTCTGAGAACACCTTTCGTACATACTACAATAAGCCTTTGAGAGACACTCATGTGGATGCTTTCCAAAGGGCAGTGTTGGAAGCTTGACTGTTATTAATGTAGACATTACAATGCATGTTTTAAATGCAGCTCATGTTATGCCTTGCATACAAGTGGTTATGCAACTTTGAAAATATGTTCTTTGGGTATTTTGATAAATCCCTATGTTTTAGTTTGTTGAAGCACATGTATTGAACAAAGGATTAAAATCTGATACATGTACTTTTCTTTTTCATGTGTGATTATAGTGAGTCCAGAGTAGCTTTCAATATCTCATATAATCCCGTAACTTGGAGTTACGATATAAAATAAATAGATTAAACGAGAACTTACCTGAGTTTGAAGTTTGATCTTCATTTTATGAAGTAACGGAGAGTCTAGGGATTATATGCCCGGCCCTCCCTCCCAATGTGTTTTTTAAAGGTTTAGCCTGAATGTAATGCATGTAATACATTACGGACAGGTACTATGTTTTTTCCGTTTAATCTCTCCATGTACTCTGGCATCACTATTTCCTTTCAAAACTGATGTGCGCATGCGCAGCTCGTATCTCACATAATCCCTAGACTCTCCGTTACTTCATAAAATGAAGATCAAACTTCAAACTCAGGTAAGTTCTCGTTTAATCTATACATTAAAGATGGGTACATTTATTCATCTAATAACTGAGAAAAACAGTTAGGGTTATCATAATTGCTTGGATTGAGGTAATCTTTATATGGAAGTTAATAATAAGCGGTTTTCCTCAAAACTTCTTCGAGAAAATGTTTTGCAACTTTTCTTAGGGGGGGGGGGACATGTTAGTTGTTCATTGTGTTTAGAATAAACCAACAAAAGCAAACCAAACAAATATATCTTAACAAACTGATTATCATTCAAAGGTGAATACCTGTATATGATGCAAATGTCAAAGCGGTTCATTATTGTTTCTATATATGTCACCATGTTTGTAGGAGCTTCGCTCACAATATAAGAACTGCAAATTATTTAAAAAGTTTCGAGCTGAGTTTTGAACAGACCGTCCAAACTGTGACATTCCATAGATATTGTCATGGTATATTGTAATCTACGCTGAGTTTCATGGCTTTTTTTAGGGGACACACTATGTGTGATGTAAAGTAGTGTCGGTACCACATGGCATAAATGTATATAACATCACCATCTCAGAACTCCCTTCAGAATATGAATAAAACCTGACTGGTTGTTCAATCATTTTGTAGATTTTTTAGAAGCTAATTCATATCGGCATAAGTGTGGATACTTGTACATGATGTCGATGTCAAAGTAACTCAATGAGTCTTTGTAACCTGTTTGAAATTTGAGATTCTTTGTTTACAGAATCAATGTGTGTACATAACGCGCGTCCTGTATGAGAATATAGAATTGCAGGAGTCGCTGTGAAATATTTTCAACTAGAAACTGGCTTATAAAGTGGTGGTTTAAATGTAAACAAGGACAGTTTTCACTTGTCCTGAAAATGTTTGTGAAGCTCTAATTGTGTAGTTTTATATATGTTATTGTTAAGATATCCTGCTAATTCCTGCCGAGTTTCATTACTTTTGAAAACGGGACACCTTGTATTTAATGCCCTTTGTGTTCAAAGGTAAAATGCTTGGCTTGGCAGATGTAAGAAACTGTCACACATGTAAGCTGAGTTTGTTATTGGAGAAGCCTCCAAATATCTTAACACATGATGATAAATAATGATTGCACTTGTATAATTATTAAGTTATTAATCTCTGTGTAGAAATGCTTTTTCCATCTGTCTCTCAATCTACTCTTCCTGTTCCCGTCTCAATTTATCTTTGTATCTCTCTCCCTCTTTCTCTCTCTCTCGCTCTTGCTCTCTGCGTTCTCACCCTTCTGTCTATCTGCCCCTCTCTCTTTCTCATGTTGTCTCTCCGTCGTTGTCTCTCTCTCCCTCTTTCTCTTTCTCTCTACATTTGTACCCTTCTGTCGCTCTGCCCCTCTTCCTCTCTCTCTCTTTGCCCCGCTCTCTCTCTCTCTCTGCCCCCCTTCTCTCTTGATCTCTTAATTTTCACTCTTCTGTCTGTCTGCTTTTCTCCCTTTCTCCCTTTATATCTCTGTCTTTCCCCGTCCCTCTCTGTTTCCATTAGTATAAAAGGGCAACACCACATTATTGCAATTTCTCCAAATCACTAAATACAGAAATGTTAAAAATGTGTTACTCATTGTAGAAACGTATTTTCTATCGAAGTTTATTTTATGCAGCTTATTGTCATTTTGTATATTTTTTGTACTAAAATTCAAATAAATTTTTTAATTGCAAAATTGATTAACTATTTTAGCATGGATTGTTTGTTCGCACATGAGTCACCCATGGGAGTGGCGATTGTGTGTGTGTGAGTGTATGGGCGTGTGTGTGTATACGTGTGTTGGGGTGGTTCTGAATTTATGTAGATTTGAGAGAGTGTAAATAGTGTAATAATTTTTGTAGCAATTAAGAAGTTAACACCCATCAAATATCAAACATGCAACAACAAAGACTGCGTTTCAGCACCCCAACTTTTTTAAACTACGTGATCTCTCAAGACAAATAAGTAACTGCTGAAACAAAAGATATGGATAAGTGGTTTGATTTTTAATCCTAGAACTTCACTGACTGTCTTAAAGGCGTGTGACAAAATATCACGTTTACACTTTGTTGCCGGACCGGCTGTATCAATATCTCACTTCACTTTAAATAAAGAAACTACAAATGTAGGATAGTTAAGTCATTTGCATAGGAAAACTCTTTAAAGGAAAATCATTTATGTTAAATACAAAAAAGTCATATAAGTTCAATTCTTGATTAAGAGATAGGCATGTGAAATGTTTATGACATCCAAAATTAATCGCTGTATACTTCCTGCACAAGAAGACTATTTTGGATACACGGCAACGCGTCAAAAGTTGACTGGAGAGCTTGCTAAATATTCGAAGACTCTCACTACTACGTTGTGAAGGTGAACTAGGTTGATTCAATCCAAGTTAAAATGTGCGAAGTGGGAGTCCTAAAAAGGACTGTTCGTATCTGTCCTATGAAGGACTGACAGAGGGGGGGGGTAGTCCTGAACGGTACTGTTTTATTTTATCTGAATAAGCTCTGAAAAAATGTTTAGGAGGGACTCGACGTTTCGAAAAATATATTTACTTTTTTTCATCAGACGGTGACGTTATTGTTTTTGGCTTGACGGACCATTTCATTCTCGTATTATCGAGCCTTATTACATATAAAAAGAAGAAAAAAATTAAGGTTTTGGGGAAATTCATATTAAACTTACATTCTTTCTCCAGACTCGTTTAGTAACATAATCAGTTAGCAGAGTTATGATTCAAAGAGCAAGTGAAAAATAGCACCAAGTCTCTTAACTTGGTGAGTTTTTAAACAAAGCCAAAGTATACATTAATATCAAATACCATTGATATTAGTCTTTTAAAACACGTGATACCCATATCACAGTTTAAGTATGTTGTACGCCTTTGAAACTTTAACATCGTAGGTTGTGTCTTGCGTGGAAAGTTGTATGTATTAGTTTTTGAACCACAACACTGAACGTACAATCAATCTTGAAGAACATTATCATAATCGTCATCATGACTCAATACTCCCTCGCTGGCACGGCGTGCAATACGCAATGATCTTACACAACATGGTCTGTGTTAGTAGACGAATGCATCAACTCTAATCACTGACAAGTGACTCTAATGGTCAGCCTCACAGCGTGAAGAAACGATTAAAACTATTAACCAATGACGATGCGTCGAAGCCGTGCGCAGACAGATTGTAGTCTACAAGCGCAGACTTCTTTCTAATATACCGCTTCACAAGCACACTCACTATATACGGGAGATAGTTTTGTCTACTAAGACCCAGTGATTGACTGACAAATGTAAGGCGTGCTTGCAAAGTTGAATTACCACTAACAGCCTGGAGGCCATAGTGCTACTCGACAAATCCATTACATACTCATTACTGTTGATGATGATTATGATGACGTCATGACATTCTGTAAACTATGTATTGATGTATACATGGTGGTGGTAGGAATAAGAGATAAAAAAAGAGAGAGGAAGATAGGAGGGGTAATAGAGGGAAGGGACGTAGAGACAGAGAAGGAATATAAAGAAAGGGATATAAAGAAACAGAAAGTGATAGAGAGAGAAGGAGAGAGGAGGGAGATGGAGAGAGAGAGAGAAAGAAGGAGAGAGGGAAAGAAAGAGAGAGAGAGAGACAGAGAGGAGAGAGAGAAAGAGATGGTTGTGGCGAGATGGAGAAAGAGAGAAAGAGGGGGAGAGAGAGATAGAAATAGGAGAGTAAGCTTTTCTATTTCATTGATTGTCTGTTTTTAGGGGCATACAGCGATGAGGCATTTCTCCTTGAAGCCAGAAATCCACCGAGAAGTGATGACAAGAATCATCAGCAGGCGCTGTCGCTGTCAACTGATGGCAGGTAAGTATATAAAAGGCAAGCTGTTAGTGAGGAATTGATCAGAATAAAATGATACAAGTCGGCTTGTATAGAGTGCGTTCCTTATATTAAGTACTTCTGAGACGGCTCGATTACCCTGGCATTATAGTCAAGCAGCCGTAGAAGCTAGTTGATCTAATTAGATAAAGAGTCATAGTAACCATTTACTACAGCTGGGTTGAGAAGGACAACCATCAGCAAAACACCTTGTCCAAGGGTGTAGGCACGATGTTTTGGCTCGAACCCAAGATCTCTCTGCAAGAGTCAAGAGGTCTCACCACTAGACCATAATTCTTCATTTCATGTAATTTATTGACTCACCGTCCTAAGGGTAGGGGTAATAGTGAAAAATAAAGTTTACTTTTCCAAATTGTTAGAATGTGCACAGAAATTATAATACTATAGGATATACATGTATATATGGTCAAAATGCTCTTTTTGTGGATAGATAATAAAAACTGAAATAAAAAGAGACTCTAATACGTTTGTTTTTAAGGTTTAAGTGATGTTTTGGAAAATGTAAGAGGATTAATTTCAAATTAAAGTAAACCAAGGTTCATAGTGCATAAGTATAAGCAAATGTGCTTTTTTTATTAGGATTCAAAATGATCAGTTCATTATTGGATAGTTCAGTTCAATTGTGTGTTCATGTGTCTAGTGTATTACGTTGATATGCTATTTTGAATGTTAATATGTTTTGATACTCTAGTGGTACATTGATTAATTTCAGAATTTTGTTTAAACATGTTCGAGAGGCCAGGTGCGATGGTTCATAATGCTGTTATGTATGATGCTTATTGATGTAGTTTACACCGTTACAATTAACCCATTTACTACGGGAACCAGGTATTCAAGGTTCCCAAGTTTCCTACTCAGAAACGGGAACTGGGTTTTCCCGGTTCCCAGAAAGTTACTGGCCTCAGTTTGTTTTAATCCTCTTTTAGGCACTTGCTCTAACATAATGATGTTCCTGACGTGTTTCATCGGTTGTTCAATTGTTTACCTACAATTCAAGATCGTATTTGGGGAACTTCTTTGGAGAAAAGTTGTTCAAAAAAGCCAAATAAAAAAAATCCTCATGAAACAAAGTGTAAAGTGTTTTTTTTACGCTCAGGAGATACTCTGAGTACACAGAAGTGATAAAAAGATCAGCATATATACACACAACCATACATGTAGAGCAATAAACTTTTTGTGAGTAAGTCATTGATTTATTTGTGATTATTTGAAAGATTGAGGAAGATCGATAGCTTGGATGATTTATTGGTGTGACTGGCTGATTGACATGACTTAATGATAGTTGATTAGTGATTATTCATGAGATGATTAATTGGTATACCAATGATCGGTCGGGTAAATTATTGTTGCGATTGAGAGATAATTGGTAATTGGAAGAGATTCATTATGGTAAACATAAAACATATCACAATTACTTGTGACCTCAACAAATGCACACATATCTATCAACGCATACAAAGTGATACATGTCAGGATAGATTTGTATAGATTTGTCCACGATCGATAATGTATACTTGTTGTCTATTGGAGTTATTGTTAAGCATCGGCTTTTCAAAATTATTCTAGAAACCACTGAATAGGAGTAGAAACTTCCAGCTTATCAGAGGTCCTCTGTTGTTGTTGTTGTTGTTGTTGTTGTTGAGGTACGGATCACCAGTCAATATCCCTGGGAAGCGGTGACAATAACAAGAACGGTTTTCACGGAGCACGCGAACGATTTGTGATTGGCGCGGATGTAAAAAAAAACGGTTTCAGAGAAATATTCTCCGACAGTCTCTATCGAGACAATGGCTTCGCAGAGTTCTCACAAAGTTCGTGAGAATGTTTCAACCTGCCTCAAAGTGTCAACATGCCTGAACTGCCTGCCTAAACTGAATACACGAAGATTATGCGACGTCGAGGCGAAGAACGCGAATGTTCGACGAATCATTTCTTTCGGCTATTTAGCAACACGTGTAAACATTTTGCGCTCAATTCGCCGTGCGATGTGCAACCTTCGTGCGTACGTCTCCCGATTATCGTGCATTTGCGCCGTTGTTTAGATAAAACATCATGTTATTACGTTTTTGTAAGATTTTGGTCTGACATGCAATTGCATCATGTGAACGAAGTGTACAAATTTGTCAAATGTGGTGTAAAACGTTCAGAGGTTCAGCGGTTGAAGATCAGTCACAGATTTCGTAAAGGAGGGGAGAAAGGGGGGGGGGGTATAAAATGCCAACCATCTCCCACCCCCCCCCCTCCCATGAATTTGATTAGAACGTGCGCAGAGAAGTCGGAAAAAAAGGGCGAACTTCGCTGCTTTCGTGATCATTCGGCAAAATTCCGTAAACTCGCTGAAGATTTGCGAGCACTTTGCGAATATCGCGCACGTCCTGCGCGGTTCCTGCGCATATTGTGGAGCTTTTCAGACATGAATGAGAACAAATGGCGAATAAAAACGCCCCTTGATGTGGGACGCGTTCGCGAGAAATTCAAATTATTTTGACATTTTCGCCAAACTTAAAACGACTCCCACGAGTGATTTGCGAAGCTTCGGAACCTAGGCGCACGTTTTGCGAGCTTTTGAGGCAGACAATGCGGAAGTCGGACTTTGCCATTTTTCGTCACTCACCTGCACCGTGAAAAGAGGCCTTAACCCACACATGATTATTTACTTTATTATAAATAAACACATTCACACGCGGACACTATTCACCAGAGTGATGGAAATTCATACATATACGAGCATGTCTATGCATCATGTGAAACAGTGGTAGTTTGTCATTATCCCGCTCACACCATATGTCGTGTAAAAGTCATTGCCCTTGCCCCCATTCACTGTTTGACTTATACTAATCTCTGTTTCGTCCTTCCTGCTCAGACAACGACATAAGTCTTCACCCAGACCACTTAAACCACTTCATTGACCATGTATTTCCATCTATACATTTACATGTACATCCCAGAACTGTCTCTTAATCAAGCCACCAGGCAGAGGCCACACCCCTAGCTTCTCATCTAGCCTCTAAATGTATATGATACCCCCAATAACTTAGACCACACCCCCAAATTTAGAAGCTAGAGGAAGAAGTTGGAGTTACATGCTGGAAGAGGAAGGAGTGAATTCTAGACTGCTATGTTCACAAAATCTTGTACATGTTATATGCTGTGAGAAAACGCTGGGAATAAATGCAACGATACTAATTCAATATATGAAATCTCCAACTTAATCATTGACTGCGTGACTGTGTGTTTCCACATACTGTACCATCATACTACACACGATCCCGACGCAAACATATCTATAAAGATCATGTGACACCGATTGGTGGGCGTGACTACCTTTAATTTATGACCCAAGACATTACTAGTATATAATTTAGCTCGCGCTCAGCCCTCGTGTCAGTTATACGAATAAACAATACCGTCACACTGATCGGATGAACACAAGAAACTCTACACGCGCAAGTGCTGCCTTTTCGTATTTATATGCATACAATTTATATCCGTTCGAGCAGGATTCTGGCTGGTTGAGAAGTAGTTATTCATGGCATGTCCGCCGTAGAGGCACCATCATGAATTGAGACTCAGATGACAAGACTTCTATCACGGAATAGTCACATGGATCACGGCTCGATACATACCTAACGACGTAAGTATAAAGCCAATTTGCATGGAGTGTGCCATTTATTGTTTGCGATGTCATGTTGTAGCATAACATGGAACTTCCTATTGAGAATGAAAACCATGCACAACCACTAATATGCCATGTGATTACAAATTCACATAGTGTGTTTATCCATTACAACTATGTTGTTGATTACAATGTTACAGAGAATAACTTAGCCAAAGTCAATTATTGATCAAAAGGAAGTTTATGTTCATGTTTAACCACACTGAAATTGACTTGGACCAAGGAATGATTACAATGCATACATACATGCAAGTATTGTATGTAATTGGGCGCTTCTAAAAATCATTATGTGACCTTTTATGGTTCTTTTCCAAAATACTTGGGCGCTCTAGGAAGATGCATTACTTTCAAATCGTTTTTATTTCATTTAAGTAAAAATGTAAATGTTATATAATAAAAAAAGACCTCAATTGCAGTTTCAAAAGAAACCCATAAACTAATGTATAGTGTGGTAATTACAAGTTGTCCATTGTCTTTTTTTATTGTTGTTTACATACAAATTACATGGTAAATAAAACAAATCTCTGAAGAAATATTTTCTTCACTAGAGTGTATCAAAATCAAATTTTGCCAACCATGTCCTTGTTGGTGTCATGGCAATTAATGTTATACCATTCCTTTACGAAATCAAACTGTTTCCACTCGATAACAAAAAAAACATCGTAAGTTACATTACATGACAGTAGGTTACATTAAACTTCGTCAATTGATCAAAAAAGCCCTTGGTGTTTGTCTAATTTAGTTTATTCATTACGTTTTCTGTTATAAACAAAGAAAACCACTCTCTTTTTTAATATGCGAGTTCTTCTTTCACAAACGTACCTTTGAAATGTCAATAGAACTGCAATTAAGTTATTTTAAAGTCCCATTCCGATACGTCTTTTATGTGTAATTAGGTATTTCATGGACTTCATGAAATTCGTGTAGTTTCTCCGAAGGATAGGGGTCAGGAAATGGGTACAATGAGAAAATGTTTTTGACCTCGGTCATCTCTTATTTACTTTCTCTCCTTGATTATTCCTTTTCTTTATGTACATGGTATATGCTTGGTATCATTGTAAAGCCAATTATCTATTCTATAAGAATATGGTCTTTTTTACATTGGATTCCTGGCCACAGAAGATGTATACTTAGCCATGAAAATCAAAGCCCTAAGTCATTTAGAAATGGAGATATTGGGAAATATCAGGTTTATATGGTGGCTATTTTGGAAAATGGCTGTTGTTTAAGCTTTATAGCCAGGTTTAGCTTATTGAAATGTGTGTCATTGGATTCCTGGCACCAGAAAATGTACGTTTAGCACAGTTATTCGAGTTACTTGGTCATTAAACAGCAGAATTATATTGAGAAATATCAGATTTATTTGGCGGTTATTTGGGACAATGGCTGCCATTTAAGCTTTTTAGTCAGGTTTAGCTTATTGAAAAGTGTTTTATTGGTTTCGTGGTCCCAGAAAATGTATATTCAGTACTAAAAATCACATCCCTGAGTAATCAAGAAGCGATGATTGAGAAGTATCAGGTTTATATGGTGGCTATTTTGGGAAATGGATGCTGTTTCAGCTTTTTGACCAGGTATAGCTTATCAGAATGCGCTTCATTGGATTCCTGGCCCCTAAAAATGTATGTTTAGCACTGAAAAACAAGAGCCCTGAGTCATTTAGAATCAGAGATATGGTGAAATATCTGTTTTTTAGCGGCCATTTTTTAAAATTTCTACCAATTAGGCTTTTTATTCAAGTTTACCTCCCTGAAATGTGTTTCATGCCCCCAGAAAATGTTATTTAGCACTGAAAAGCCCTAAGTTATTCAGAAGCAGTGATATTGGGAAATATCAAGGTTGTATGGTGGCTTTTTTGGAAAATGGATGCCATTTAAGCTTTTTGGCCAGGTATAGCTTATTAAAACGTTTTTCATTGGATTCCTGGTCACAGAAGATGTATACTTAGCCATGAAAATCAAAGCCCTAAGTCATTTAGAAATGGAGATATTGGGAAATATCAGGTTTATATGGTGGCTATTTTGGAAAATGGCTGTTGTTTAAGCTTTATAGCCAGGTTTAGCTTATTGAAATGTGTTTCAGTGGATTCCTGGCCCCAAAAAATGTATACTTAGCACTGAAAATCAAAGTTCTATGTCTATGCAACATATTTCAAATTCGTCCATCAGATGTTTGGGAAACATTTGGCGCAAGTTTTAAAAAAGTTGAAGGGGCTCGGGTTATAAATTGTCTAATAATGAGTTGTTTTGCCACTGATTGACCGGCATTGTAGTTATGATTATGATTTATACCATCGAATCGAAGTGCTAACAACAGGTCACCCTCAGACACACATACAATCGGGCAAACCTACAATCTTCTAGACTGCAACTACTCTGGTTTGCAGACCCTAATAATACTACATTATTACTACGTTTGAACGGATGCATGCCTGTTACCTGTAACAGGGCTACTTGTAACATTCAGCTTTAGGCCAGTCTACTATGTTTACTTCTACCGCACCAACTACACTTACCAACAATATAGCCTATTTATGTCGCAATCTGGCAGCGAATCTCACTTGTGTCACAAGCACGGTGACATCTGGATTTGGCTGCCTTTTGGGCTTATTAGTCAGATTTAGCTTATTAGAATGTACAGGTATATTATTGGATTAGTAAGGTTTAGCTTATTGAAATGTATTTCAATTGGTTCCTCGCCCCATATAATATATATCTTGCACTTCAAATCAAATCCCTATGCCACCTCGAAGAAAAATGGCTGCCATTTTGGTGTTGTGGCCAGGTTTATACCCAAATGAGTTTGATCTGATTCCTTGTCACTGAAAAGGTATGTTTAGCACTTCACATTAAATCTCCAAGCCACTTAGAAGCGGAGATATCGGATAATATCTGTTTTATGGCCGCCATTTTGGAAAATGGCACTGAAAATCAAAGCCCTAAGTAATTCAGAAGCAGTAACATTGGGAAATATCGGGGTTGTATGGTGGCTTTTTTTGGAAAATGGATGCCATTTAAGCTAACAACAGGTCACCGTCAGACCCGCATACAATCGGGCAAACCTAGAATCTTCTAGACTGCAACTACTCTGGATTGCAGACCCTAATAACACTACATTATTTTGGAAAATGGCCGCCATTCTGGAAAATGGCCACCATTTCGGCATTTTGTGGCAGGTTCAGCATACTGAAATGTATTTTATTTGATTCCTTGTCACTGAAAAAGTATGTTTAACACTTCACATCAAATCTCCATGCCACTTAGAAGCGGAGATATCGGAAAATATCTGTTTATGGCGGCCATTTTGGAAAATGGCCGCCATTTCGGCATTTTGTGCCAATTTTTGCCTACTGAAATGTATTCTATTCGATTCCTTGTCCCTGAAAATATATGTTTAGCACTTTAAATCAAAGATCTATTTTATTTAGAAACGGAGATATAGGGAAATATCAGATTTATGGCGGCCATTTTGAAAAATGGCCGCCATGGAACTTTCCCCCCTCAGGATTCCTTAAGAGTTTTGATATGTTATAGACGACATTTTTCTGGGTATAAAACAGTTGACAGACTTTCTGTTGCAATTAGTGGGAGGTCATGTCAAATAATGCCTGGACTATGAGTATGCAAATGAGGACAACTCATGCCGAGGTCTAATGCCAGCTTCGCTTTGATTGGCTGATTTTCTTACACACAGAGTGTCACTTTTCAAATCCTAGCCATGTGTTGTGGAACACATTTTTGATAAATATGATACTGGGAATTGCTCTTAAATGTATCTAGTGTATGTGTTAGAGAGAGAGAGAGAGGAAGAAAAGGAGAGAGAGAGAGAGATTGTGTGCGTGAGAGGGGGGGGGAGCCTTGTGTGAATTTTGTGGGTATGATTTTTTTTGCACCCGCGGCTACGTGAATACATTAGATTTTATACAACAATAAATATATCTTCAAGTCATTATGTGTGTGAATGGCAGACAGAAAAAGGAAATGTGAATAGGCTATAACCTTTGCGAGGAAGCGAAGTACTAGAAGAACAGATTAGGCACATGCCAGAATAAGTAGTATTGGGTAAGTAGGCATTGGGTACCCTACTCGACATAAAAAGGAAAACAAATCAAAATGAAATTAAGATCGAACAAGGTCTAAATTGTACACTCTTTTGCCAATGTACATACATGATATATGAACATTTTATTTGGCGTTTCTATACACAATTTGCCATATACATAAAGGGTGACTATGTCTGGTATATTTACATATGTGCCATTTTGCTATTTAGAGAGAATAGATATCTTTGGTATATTTGTAGATACACCCTTTTACCATGTATATAGTGGGGATACGTATGATATATCTGCAGAAACATATTATTTTGTCATATATTTTTTTTAAAAAATATTTAAAATATAAATCAAACCCCATCATCAAAAATCCATTCCAGCTTCCAGCTTCTACAACAAATGCAAATGCTAACACTTTAAATCCATTTATCTCGACTTTATTCCCCAGCGTAGACCCAGATACACTTTTTAAACATGGTTGCCGATAAGCGCTTGGTTGTAAACACTTCTTCTTGGTCGTCATCATGTGATGCTATTACCCAAACACTTATGAGATAAAAAAAAAATAGTCACTTAATATATACAGTATCATGTTTAGTCCATGGTGCAGTTTCCTATCCAAACTTTGCATCACCTTAATCATACAAAGAAAACATATATTTGATTAGGCCAGCATTTTTTTGAGCAGAGGATTATTGGGTTCTTGGGTATGGAGGGGGTTGGGGATGCGGAAGAAGATTGCTATGATTTTTTTTTCCTTTACCTATAATGCTTGTGATAGTGGCAGCCGGTTTCATCAATATATTTAATGTCCCCTTTAAATGAATATGGAACATATTAAAGAAAGCCATGCTACTAGCTATTTTTTTATTGTTTAAAATGTATTACTCCAGCACTGTTAGCAGCTTTTGAAGGAAGTCATAGGTTACATACACTGATCAAAAATGTAAATAGTCAATCGCCCTATCGAGTTGCGAGTTGTCGCAAGCTGAAACTCGTGTGCTACTCGTGAAAACTTCGTGGAATTTTCTATTTGGTCCTGGAAGTTTTTATAAGAATATTAAAATGTTTAAACGAGTTAAGTACGAGATAACCTAGTACGGTACGATATTCACCGAGTGTTGCTTGGTATTCATTCAAACATTGTTTGATTGAAACGATCTAAGTGTAAGATCTATATGGAAGCACCCTAACAATATTGGCGTGGTCTCACACATAAAGTGACAACTGAATGACAATGACAGTTGGAGACCAGTTTGCGACTTGTTGGCGACTCAGTTTCCGCTGGTCCTTGGTGACGTTGCGGCGACGTCTCCTGGCGACTAGTTTGTCTGGTCTCCAGGGAGTCTCGGGAACTTTAATCACGCTCGATATTTTTGAGAGTATTTTCAGTCTCCAGCAGGTAACGGAGACATATATTGTCTTATGATTTGTCGCGACTGTCGTGACTAATTAGTCGCCGCAGTCGCAGCAACGTCTTCCCCAGTGACATAGTGAAATAGGCCCGTCTATTTTATCAGCTAGGGGAAAGTCATGTGCTTTTATAAGGTTTTATTTCAAAACTATTCATGATATAAAAATTATATGACGAGTTATTTTTCTTTAAAATGATAGATTAAACTTACAGAAAAAATATTAGATTCGACCGTATTGCCTTTTCAAACCGTAATTGAAATATTGTGTAAAAATGAATTAACAAAGTATAACTATTTTGAAAGAAAAAAGAACAATTACAAGCGGGAATCGTACATTGCAAAATTGAATAATTCCTGATTGAAAGTTTTAGATATAAGGGGTACAGAGTAAGATAACATAAGTCTTTGACAACATTAAACAATATTTAGACTCAGTTTAGAAATGGCAGAATCGAACATTTTACTGCTCCATTTTATATGCTTTGGACCTCATATTAAAGCATTGGAAATGTAATGTAATGATAACTGTCTAATTCTAAGCTATCATCTTAGCTTTTGTCAGGTGGCACTTTAGAAAACGTCTTCAATGGTTAATCTCTCAGTCTAGAGAATCTTCATCATCTTTCTTTAACCAATCAATAAGCAATTCATATCCTCTTCCTCGCCTCATTTGCAGACCATCACTTCGGTGCATTTCCCCAGGATACACGTAGCAGTTAACTCCTTGCATCCTGGTCTTCTTACTAATATTTCCATATCATAACATATTGCTCAATTTTGAGAAGGCAAACTTTACCATTCTGATTCTTTTCTTGATGTCTCTCTTACACCCAGCTTATTTTAAGATTGTGCTTCCAAGGTATTTGGAAGAAGATACCTATCTTAATACTTGGTCCTGTGCCATCAGTGTGCATCTGGGACTTTCCCAATATGAAATAATATATAATAACAGTTTTAAATGACAATGTTTACACAACGTCATGTTCATCGGATTTGGGAGTTACGAGGTGTCATTTTTGTTAACCAAAAATATTTCGGGCTGTAATCAGGTCCCTCCTCCCCCCCCCCCCCCCCCCCCCCCATTTCCCCGGTCACGCTGCCCTTGAGTGAGGAGGAAAGATAAACAAAAACACGACATAAACAGGATGCACTTTAATACATCATCAAAAGACATTGTTTTTCTCCCAATGCATTAAACAATATCACATTCGGGATTCGGGATTTCATACTCCATTGAAACAATAAACTCAATTTTATGTGATCAATAGAAAGCACGCGTCTATATACAGTTCATATCTTCTCTTGTTTTTTATACATGTATTTTACTTTTAAAAAGCACAATTAAATGTGCCCATGATGATTAATATGGTTAATAGGAACAGTAACTTCGTTTGTAGGGGGTAACAATAACAACATTGTCAACAGAACAGTCTATGATATGGCCACAGCGAGTGTACTTTACAATTATTTATACAATGATTAAACATTCATGCACACTTGCTTACGAGGATTATCATCGCCGAAGTCCATGCAAGTATGAAACGCACTCCTAATGAACATGCTGTTGCTTAAGTGTCATCATTGGAATTAAAGTGTGACGTGCTTTAAAACAAGATACATGAAACTACCCTATCATCTGTTGAAAACAAGCTTCAATAACATTTGAAGATATATTTCAATATTTAGATATTAGCTATATTGATGAATATTAAAGGCTAGGTTAAACTGGACATTATCAAACAATGCTGCGATATAAATTCACACAAAACACATATTTTTTAGTCTTTTGCTGTTAAGACGGTGAGTATCGAAGAACGTAATGAACCCAGATATAATCGTGATGTACGTGGGTCGGAATCAGCAAGGTTACCATACTTTTGAGCAAGATTGGCAAAAAATGCATTTTAAAATGATTTTACATTTATTATTGATTTTAGTTACTAGTCATCACGTATGAAGTTATTTTATATACAAAAAGTAAATACATTTATACGTTTTCTCCTATATAAAAACAAACATATTTTTGTTCATATCATACCCTCAATAATAAGTAACAACTTTGACGAACATGATAGTATATATTTATAAAATTTGCATTTGTAGTAAAACATCTCTGCCATTTATTACGTTACAATTTTAGATATTATTAGACTGTAGGAATATGCATTACTATCAACTTTCTTGGAATTTCCTGTCAATATCTAAATGTTAGACCTAAATTTCATCTGAAATAGTATGTGCCAACCAGGTCATTGTTGGTGTCATGACAATTGATCCAATACCTGTCCCTTTAAAATAAAATTGTTTTGTAGATTTCAACAGAAATATCGTGAGGTACGCAACCTTTAGCGACCTTAACCTTCTGTCCATTGGTGTGATAAGCCCTTGCGGATTTTCCTCTTTAGTTTATCCAGTTGGTTTTTTGTTACTGAAACGTACTTTTTGAATTACCAACACAACTACAATGAAGCTATTTTAAGGTCCCATTCCGATAATTCCATTTTCATGTGGAGTTCAATAATCATGGACTTTTCTTTCGAAATAGCCCTTTTATTTGAATATATTTTTAAAGAAAAAGAAAAATTGTTATGATTAGGTCAGCTAAATATGATTCTAAGGGATTTAACGACCAAGGGATACTGATATAAGGTGGCTTGATACATCAATTTAGGGCTCATTAACGGGCTACCCCGACCGGTAGTATTCCGAAAGTACCCCTATCCCAGCCCAGCCCCATTCCCCACTTAAAATCTCAAGTGCTTTACCTGTTTACAACTGCTCTTTTCACACTCGGTTCAAACTATGATAGGATAACCTGTCTCTATCGGCGCTTGATTGAATATGTAAACACTTTATATATCACGCAATGCTATTTCCCAAACAAACCTTCGAGATCATAAACAAATGATTAATGACTTCCCTCGTTTACACAGGGTACACGTATCAGATTGAACCTTACTCGTTTTACTAATATTTCCCGAGGGCTTCCATTTGGTGAGTCATTTTGTTATCTCAAAATGGAAAATATTTTCCTTCGCGAGGGGGGCGTTTTGTGTTTGCCCAATAAAATGAAGAGGTGCGATCAAGCGCGCTGACCCCAGTCACGGTGTCTCTGGGTGAGCGTCTTGATAAGTGGCACGTTGGATGGTAGTTTGATGAATATCGGGGCATGTAGGGAGACGTCCTTTAAGATTTCGATGAAATGCATTTCTCTTTGAAATCTTGAAAAATAAAATAATGTACGTCCGGGAACTCGACGACGCTATCGCACACGACACGTTGACATCAAAACGTGATCAAGCTGTACTCGTAGGGTGGTAGGCAATCTCGAGATAGACTCTCACCGTCACTCACTATACTCGTTCTAAACTCGCGCCAAACTTGTGGGTAACTCGCAAGACAATCGCTATACTCGTAGTGAGGTTTTGGATCTCGTGCAAAACTTGCGATGGCTTCGGAGTGGCGAGTTATTACGAGTTACTGTGAGTTGAAAATAGTCCAACTCGAGTTCTTCATGAACATTGCGAGTGCACTACGAGTTCAAAAGAGTTGAGCTCGAATTGCACGGATTTGGTCTAATTTTTTAACCTGTTCAAGCATTGTTGGACGTCTTGCGACCTTCCGACAAATGTTGGAATGCTAGCCCCAGCTACGCTGAGAGTTGTGCCGAATTGTGCCGAGTCACGATACGATCTCTGCACGAGTATGATGAGTTGTCGTCGAAGGGTCGTTGGAAGGTCGTAAGAGTCAAGAAACTTTTGCACGGATTTGCTACTATTGTGTGAACGCTCTTCTCACATCTCAACTCGGCGATAAAAATGGGAACACGAGTGATTAATTGAGTGGTTTGATTGATCAAACTTTACATCTATGCTTCTGACATTAACATGTAATAACGACATCTCGTTTTTTTTTTTCCTTGGGCTATAAACAAAGTTAATATAGAGTGATGTATTAAGAAGGGGTTAATTTAATTATATTATTATTAGAATCAATATGATTCAATTTTTCAGGAGTATCCTTTTTTCCGTTAGTCAGCAAATTTGCTTTCGTTTGGTTGTCTGTTTAAAAGATGACACGTTACGTGGATTGTTACAGGTAGAGGTAAAGAGAAAGCCGTAATTCTGCAAAGAACAAAATGGAAATATGCTCATATCAATCGAGTTATCCATTGTTATTAACAAAGTTTGTGAGTTCGTATTTGATGCAATTTGGGATTGCCAGTAGTCGTGTTGGGGAGAAGATTGTCATACTCAACGAGGGAGAAGAAGAGGGAGACAAAGTGTAAGGAGTGGAAAGCAACGACATAAATGAAATAATGATGGTGCGTAACATTTTAAATGGTGAATGGAAAAAGGAAATTATGTGATGGAACGGTAAGATATCAGAGCAATTTACCCTTACAGCTATAACAGCATGGGATTATCATAGTTATGAAGCTGTTTTACGTTCAATGATATATCGCAGAAATAATTTTGATCTAAGAACATCCGAAGTAACGCCGTGAGTCACAGCTAACAGTTTACCACACTGTAACCGCAATCATTGCAATAGAGCACTAAAGTGTGACGTCACCCGAGCATATTGTCAAGACAATGCATCTGGCTCAAAAAAGTGGATACGGCAAGCAACGGTGACCACATCGGTACCTGATAGTATCCTGTTAGACAATATCTACCACTGGAGTGATTTTGTGAAGAGTCAGTTGTTCCGACAACACGCCCATACGACGACATCCCTCCGGCACTCCATGCGATTGCATACAATATGCATTACTATCACAAAATATGTACAGGTAATATAATGAAATTACGATATCGATTGCCAAGAGCACAGGCAACAATGAGATTAAAAAAAATAATATAATTTGATCCGTACTATTATGTAAAAGGGCCACAACCCCTAATGTTATACATGATTTGAACATATTGAACGAGCATAGCGAGTGCTACCTCGGGTAGCATAACGAAAGTTAACCATCAATCCTCCTTGATTCTGTAATGTGATATGTAGTGGAATTTGGGCATTTTGAGGGAAGTCATTTTTCATGACAATTGTTTTAACAACGCAATCATATTTTTTTTTTCGTGTTCAGAGTTATAATAATGGAGAGGTATCAATACAGAATTGCTATGGATCTTCCAACATATCAACATATCTGGATTAAATAATACCATTAACTATAGAAGGTCTAAAGTAAGGTATCCTGGTCGTAAATTATTTTGTTCAAACAGGGCACCATTTCATTGTGTCCTATAAATTTGATGACCTTAAGATTTAGCAAAAGTGATATGAAGTTCTTTGCTTGAAAAGAGAAATTGTCTTAGTGCACATTGTTTCGTTAACTTTTTGTCATAACCAAAATATTGAACTCAAGATTAGAATTTTCAAATTTATCTCAATTGTAAATTGTTTAAAGTATCTGCCAAATGCATTTCCCTCCTGATTACTCTTTAGAATAAGCGAGAGTTCCAAATTCAAACAAAATATGTATGGGCAATTTACTTTTTTCTGTTAACCCATGTCACATCTGAAACACAACGTGACACACCTTTCAGGACATATCGAATTCACGATGTCCAATAAAAAAGGATATAGGTCTCTTTTTTCTACGTTTTTATTTCATGGCACTGCAGTCGTTATGAAGATATGAGTTAACAACAATATATTGCCTAATTGTTGTTATATAAGTACGCATTCATCAAAAGCAGTGTTTCTGATGTGACGGGTTAACAACATTTTCTATCAACCATGAATATGATAAGAAAGATAACTTTATCGCTGTAAACAACTGTTTCTATTAAGTCTCTTTTGTTCACAGAATATATGCAATATTGTCTATGAGCACTACAGGGGTATTAAACAATTTGTTGGCACATAATATTATGGTAAAAAATTGCCCTAATTTGGGCATCAGTCAGAACAGTTTGACGTATACCACTTAATAAGATAAAGAATGTATATTCATATTCCTTTTTGTTTTACTCATATCGAATGATATCCTATCAATTGATAAGCAATCAACCAAAAACAGGTAGACAGCAACATTGTTGAGAGTGTATGAGCTCAAATACGTCGTACACTCTGCATAGCTTAAATAATAAAATGGAACGACATGAAATGCAAAATGTTTTTTTGCATGCTAAATCAGGAATTAATAAAAAGATATCTAAATAAAAAAATACGTAACTACTGACTGGTTGTTTGAATAGCGGACAATGTGTTAACAATAACCAGGTAATTGACATTTTGCGCAAAATATGTTCCAATGTGATTGGATGGTTCTTATTGTAGGATGTCCTCATACTTGGTATGAATAAAGCATGTTAAGAATGTGATAAAATGGCTTCTTAAAACTGTCTAAAAACATGTGTGTCACATCCGAAACATACCTTATTTTTTAACTGTCACATCCAAAACATTGGTGTCCCCAAGAAAAATTAGTCTGAAAAGTAAATGATTTTTTTTTCAAAGTGTGTACCAGGTTGGTACTTCTATGGCATATTATTCAAATGGTAGCATTAAAGTTTCTACTCAACTTTGAAGTGCAGAAAAAAAAGTAATGTCAAAGTTCTTGCTTTTTCAAAATTTTAGCGTAAAAAAGGACTTGTGTATTGCATCTTTTGTTGTTTCTAATTGTTAAAACTATGTATTAGGCTATCATCTGATAATGCCATGAAATAGACAACGATCATGACCACGTTTCAACAAAAAATCACTTTATCTATAGCTAGCACATCCGCCAGAGTGAAGCAGAGAACGATTAATGTCTGAAACCTTTTCTTCCATTCCATATGACGTCTGTATAACATTTATATATCAATAAGGAGCCTGGTAAACGGAGCATACATGCAATACCCACATGTCACGTGTGTTCATGCAACTATTCTTTTGCGGCCCAATTGTAGGGACAATGGAAACCCCACCATCATGGGGTCAAACCATTCCTTCTAGAGTACCGAAGCGTGACGCTACTCGAACATATCGCCATTTTGAGCAATTCCGAGCTCTGCGGGGAAAGCAAGCGGCGGTGACCACAATGGCGACTCCCACTGGGAGTGCCCGACACCAGCCCGCCAGATGATATCGGATTGGTAAACCTCTCACTCGGGTGATTTTTTTTAGAACCAGCTGCCTGACAACATGCCCCTATGACATTTATGACGATAACACTTCGGCACATCCTTGACAGGAAATATTAATCAAAACACAACAAAAGCACAATAAGCATTAATTGTAACACATTTTCTACAATGCAATAAAGATATCACACAAAAAACGGGAACGTGTTATTTTATTGCCTCAATAAATTTTCACCATTTTGATATGCACAATTACATGTACGTATTGCACGCACATTTGATACACACATCGATACAGTTCATAAATTGTATTGTGTTTTTTTTTTAGCTTTGAGAAGCACCACTAAATATTGTCATGCGTTGTCATGATAGTTAGAAGGGTTAATAGCAACAGTAGCTGCGTTTGTAGGGTAACCATAACAATATTGTCAAAAGAACAGTGATTTCATGTATTTTTTCCATGTGAGATGATTTTTTTTCTGAAAAATATGTTTGAATTACCAATGCAACTGCATTACGCTAGTCCAATTCCGATACGTCAATTTCTTTATTTTGTTAAATCTTTCATGGACTTTATCAAATTCGCGTTGTTTCTCTGAAGGAGCCCTTTCAATATGGTCTCAGTGTAGAAAATATGATATTTATTGTAATAAGAAAGTTAATTAAAATTGGATTCAAAAAGATTTATCGATGAAGGGATTCTGATATGAGGGGGCTTGTTACAGCAATCCAGGGCTCACGTCAACGGGCTTCCCTTTTTAAAACAAGATTTAGCCGAGCATAGATTTGCAAGAGCTTTTTTTTTCATATCAAGCTGCTTAAGTCTAGTGTACAATGTTGTGGTAGATTTGATGGAAAAGGGTGTATCTACAGTTACATCCCTTAAACAGTGGGTCACGCTGATGCTTCACTTGTCAGTAGACAGTAGCTTTGAAGGTTTATAGTGAAATGTAATTTTAAAGTACAAGTACGTGACTGTATACTTAATGTCTTGTTCAATATATCAAGAACTTTTTCCGAAAGAGTCCTTTCATTTGAATATATTTTTCAAGATAAAATACTTATTGTAATGATTAAGTCAGCTGAATATGATTCTAAGGATTAAGTTAGTTGAATATGATTCTAATGGATTTAACGACCAAGGGATACTGATATGAGGTTGCTTTATACAGCAATCCATGGCTCATTAACGAGCTATTCTGGGCAGTAGCATTCCGAAAGCATCCCCATCCCAGCCCAGCCCCACTCCCCTCTTACACAGATCAAATCTCATGTGCTTTACTTGTTTATTACTGCTCTTCTCGCACTCGGTGCAAACTAGGATAGGGTGACACTGTCTGTACATATCGGCGCTTGACTGAATATGTAAATACTTTATTTATCACGCAATGCTATTTTCCAAACAAACCTTCGAGATCATAAACAAATGATTACTGACTTCCGTTCGTTTACACATGGTACACATATCAGACTGAACCTTACTCTTTTTCCTATTATTTCCAGGGTGCTTCCATTTGGGGAGTCATTTTGTTATTCCAAAATGGGAAATACTTTCCTTCGCGAGAGGGGCGTTTTTGTTTACCCTATAAAATGAAGGGCTGCGATTGAGATCCGCAAAGGAGTTTTTATGTTATTTGCTTTCAAAAACAGGCCTCATTTTTTTTTTTAAATATGTAAGCTCTCAGAGCTTGCTGAAACCTGACCCTTCTATGGATTGTACAGCAACGACAGTTACGCCTCTAAAAAGCCAATACTTCAGTGGAGAATCTGATTCCAATATTGTTTTGGCTCACATTTGTGCTATTCGTCTTCAAAGTTACGCGAGATTTCAGAAATTGTACGGACTTTGCAACCGATATACATGTAAGCTCTCAGACGTTGCTGCATCCTGACCCTTCTACAAATTGGACGGCAACACCAGTTACAGCTTTGGAAAGTCAATACTCCAGCGGAGAATTTGATGTCAGTTTTGTTTGGGCTAAAAAAATAAAACATTTGCGCTATTCGTCTTCAAAGTGACGCGAATTTTCAGAAATCATACAGACTTCGCAACCGATATTCGTCCGCAGGTAGCAGAAAACACGCGATTTTATTTCCAGCTCGGTAGTCGTGACCTTCACTTGACCTTTCGAACCGCGAAAATGGTCTCCTTTTCAAACTGCGATATCTCCATGAATAAACCATACTTTTGTACACTTTCTTCTGCAACTGTATGTTGGAAGTCGATATTTACCAAGTATGAAAAAATATTCAATTTAAACAGGCAGAAAAATATTGAAAATTCGAGATAAATATGTGGTTCTAAATAAATCAAGAAAAATGAAAATAAACTCTATATTTCAATGTCAATCGCTGTTGAGCATACAACATTTATAGATCATCTGAAGCGGAATCTATTGTACTTTGTGAATATACCATTTTTTCAACCTCTCCTTGTAGAAGGGTCACGAACTAGCAAAATATCCACCATGTGCAAATCCAAACTGCATGAGACATAGCTCGCGACCCTTAGACCGTTGTCATTTCGTTATTATCGTGGAGTATGATTGGCTGGTTAGGATCGTTCACAACTTTGTCATATCTCGCTCATTTTGGATTTGAACATGGTTAATGTTTTGCAGGATCCTGACCCTTCTATGGGGGGAGAATGAAAAATAATGGTATCTCCAAAACGTACAATAGATTCCGCTTCAGATGATCTCTAAATAATAGGGGCTCAAAAGCGATTGACATTGAAATATAGAGTTTATTTTTTCATTTTTTTTAGAACCACATATTTATGTCGAATTTGCATTATTTTTCTGCCTGTTTTAATGAAATGTTTTTTCACACTTGGTAAATTTCGACCTTCAACATACAGTTACAAAAAAAAAACGTACGAAAATATGGTATATTCATGAAGATATCGCAGTTTCAAAAGGAGACGTTTCCGCGGTTCGAGAGGTCAAGTGAAGGTCACGACTATCTCGCTGAAAATAAAATAAGCGTATTGTCCGGTACCTGCCATTTGACTGTAACCCCTTATGTTATACATGATTTGAGCATGTTGAACGAGCATAGTGAGCGCTATAGTGAGTAGCATAACAAAAGTTAACCATCAATCCTCCTTGATTCTGTGATGTCATGATAATGGAATTTGGGGGGTTTTTTTAGGAAAGAACAAAGTAATTTTTTCATGACAATTTTTGTCGATCATATTATTTTTCCTGTTCACTGTTATAATGATGGGAACACGCTATACAGAAATGCCATCAAACTTGCGACATAAGAACATCTCTGGATTAGATAAAATACTAAGTCAAAGTGGCGTTCTTGATGTGACATTTTCCATTAACTATAGAGGGTCTAAAGTAAAGTATCCTGGATGTACTTTATTAATCAGACAGGGCACCATTTCATTATGTCTTAATGACCTCACGATTTAGCAAAAGTGATATAAAGTTCTTTGCTTCCCAAAAACAAAGCTGAGAAGAAATTTTGTCACACCCGAAGCAGATTGATAGATAGATTGTTTAAGGTATCTGGCAAAAGGCATTTCCCTCCTGATTTCTCTTTAAAATAAGCGAGAGCTCCGAATTTAAATAAAATATTGATGGGCAATTTATTTTTTTTCTGTTAACCCATGTCACATCTAAAACACAGCGTGGCATCCGAAACACTTTTCAGGACATATTGAATTCACAATGTCAAATGAAAGCGATATAGGTATCTTTATTCTACGTTTTTAGTTCATGTGACTGCAGTCATTGCAAAGATATGAGTTAACAGCAGTATTTGAATAATTCTTGTTACATAAGTACGCATTCATCAAGAACAGTGTTTCTGGTATGACGGGTTCACAACATTTTATCTCAACCATTTATGTGATAAGCAAGGTAGCTTCATTGCTTTAATTAATTGTTTCTTTTAACTCTCCTTTATTCATAGAAGATATGTAATATTATCTATGAGCACTGCGGGGGTATAAAATAATATTTGGCATATATGGCAGAAAATTGCCCATACCAATTAAGAAAATAAAGAATGTATTTCCTATTCTGTATCGTTTTACACACATCGAAAGATATGCTATCAATTGATAAGCAATCAATCAAAAACAGGTAGACAGCAACATAGTTGTGAGTGTATGAGGTTATATATATTATACACTCTGCATGGTTTGAAGAATGAGATGGAACGGGATAAAATGGAAATGCTAAACCCGAAAGTAATAAATATATCTCAATAAAAATATAACGTAACTAGGCACTGGTTATTTTTATAGTTGACAGTGTGTTAACAATAACCAGGTAAGGGACATTTTGTCCAAATGCTGTTCCAATGTGATTTGATGGTTCATATTGTAGAATGTCCTCATACTTGATATGAATAAAGCATGTTAAGAATGTGATAAAATGGCTTCTTAAAACTGTTAACATGTGTGTCACATCCGAAACGTACCTTATGTGTTAACTGTTACAGCCGAAATATTGGTGTCCCCAAGAAAAATGAGTCTCAAAAGTAAATGAATCTTGTTAAAGTGTGTACCAGGATGGTACTACCATGGCATATTTTTTCACATGGTAGGATTATAGTTTCTGCCAATCTTTAAAGTGCAGAAAAAAAAAACATGAATGTAAAACGTCTTGCTTTTCAAATTTTGAGCCAAAAAAAAGGACTTGTGTTATTTCGCATGTTTCTAATTGTCAAAACTATGTATTATAAAGCTGTCATATAATAATGCTATGAAATAGACAACGATCATATATACCATTTTTCAAAATACATCCCACTTCATATATACCAAGCACATCCACCAAGGGAAAACAGAGAATGATTAAGCTCTGAAACCTTTTGTTTTATGCCATATGACGTCTGTATAACATTTATATATCAATAAGAGCCTGGAAAACTAATTTAAAATTTATTTTGTCCCGTAATTCCATCATTATATGTAAACGAAGCATACACGCAATACACACAGGTCACGTGTGTTCATGCAAATATTCTCTTGTGGCCCAATGGAAAGGAAAATGGAAATCTCACCATCATGGGATCAAACCATTCCTTCTAGAGTACCGAAGCGTGACGCTACCCGAACATATCGCCATTCTAAGCCATTCTGAGCTCTGCGGGGAAAGCAAGCAGCGGCGACCACAGCGTGGACTCCTACTGGGATTGCCCGACACCGACCATCCCGCAAGATGATATCGGACTGGTAAACCTCTCACTCGGGTGATTTTGTTTAGAACCAGCTGCCTGACATGTATGACGATAACACTTCAGCACCCCCTTGATAGGAAAGATTAATCAAAACTCAACAAAAGCACGATAATCATTAATACTTAATCGTAACACATTTTTTTTTTCAATGCACAAAAAATATCACACAAAGATTAGGGACTTGTTACTTTAGTGCCTCAATCAATTTTCACTCTTTTGATATGAATAATTAAATGTACATATTGCAAGCATATTTGATACACACATCGATACAGTTCATACATTGTATTTTTTTATAGTTTTGAGAAGCACCACTAAATATTGCAATGCGTGGTCATGATAGTTAGAAGGGTTAATAGCAGCAGTAGCTGTGCGTGTAGGGTAACCGTTGCAACATTGTCAACAGAACAGTGATTTCATGCATTTTTTTCCATGTGAGATTCTTTTTTTTCTCAAACGTATGTCTGGAATACCAATGCAACTGAAATTAAGCTATTTTACCTCGTGGAATTCGCGTAGTTTCTCTCAAGGGGCATCAATACAGAAAATATAATATATTTAGTAATAATCAAGTGAACTCAATTTGATTCAAAAGGATTTATCGACCAAGGGATTCTGATATGAGGTGGTTTGTTACAACAATCAAGGGCTCACGTCAACGGGCTCCCCTATCCACATGTATATACACTATTCCAAGACCCCCACCTCCCCCCCCCCCCTCACCCCTTACCCAAGCCAAACTCCCCTCTTACACGGATCAAATTGTATGTGCTGTACCTGTTTATCCCTGCGTTTCTCACAATCAGTTCAAACTAAGGATAGGATGACACTATCTCTACCTATCGCGGCCGTCATTTCGCAAAAGGGTGTATCTGGGTTAAATGTGACTATAAGAACATTTTCAATTTAAGAGGTCTTTGAGGAAAAAAATCTTATTTAGCCAAGTACAGACTTGCGAGACTTTCTGTTTTTTTTTTATAACAATAGGATCTATCAGTCTCTAGTCACATGGCATTTACAATGTTAATTCTGCTTGGTTTAAATTGGTAGTTCACATGCTTTTTGTTGAAGGCTAGAAATATGTGGCATATATCATAACGTTTTTTTTCCCTTTCTCTTAGATGTCAAGCAAATCCCAACCAAATTCTCCACTTTTTTTCTTCTTGAACCATTATCGAGGACGAATAGAGTGTATTACTTCCTTAGAATGGGAAGAAAAAATGCCTCCTCGTATGTGGACATATTTTCTTACTATGTCCATTATTTCCCCACACAAGAACTTTAATTCCTCCCCCCCCCCCCCCCCCCCAGAGAGAAAAAAAGTGTGAAATCACCCATATTTCAACTAAGGAATAAATAAGAGATTCCTGAATCAAAGTTATAAAGAGTACAGTCAGTGGAAATAAGTCTTTGACAATATCTCACAAGATTCAAACTCAGTTCAGAACCAACAGAATTTAAAACTTTACTGATCCATTTAGTATGCATTGGACCTCATGTAAAATCATTTGAAAACTATTTTTTTCTGCATAAAGGCTGATTTTCTAAGTAATCGTCATTCTTCTCCTATTTCTATTTCCATAAACATTTCTCTCCAAAACCAACTTGTCCAAAACATCTTTACGAAGAAGTGCCCCCAAAACGGTATCTGTCTAATTCTATGCTATCATATTAGTTTTTTTCTACCTGGCACTTCAGAAAACGTATTTAATGGTTAATCGAAAATTTTACTGCTCCATTTTATATGTTTTGGACCTCATATTAAAGCATTGGAAATGTAATGTAATGATAACTGTCTAATTCTAAGATATCATATTAGCTTCTTCAGGTGGCACTTTAGAAAACGTTTTTGAAGGTTAATCTATCAGTCCAGGGAGTCTTCATCATTCTCTCTTTAACCAATCAATAAGCAATTCTTATCCTCTTCCTCGCCTCATTTGCAGACCATCACTTCGGTGCATTTCCACAGGATACACGAAGCAGTATACTCCTTGCATCTTTCTTCTTACTAATATCTCCATTTGATAACATATTGCTAAGCTTTGAGAAGGCAAACTGTACCATTCTGATTCTTGTATTGGTGTCTCTCTCACACCCAGCTTATTTCAAGATTGTGCTTCCAAGGTATTTAAAAGAGGATAGACTACCTGTCTTATAACTTGGTCCATCATGGTGCATCTAGGACTTTCCCACTTTAAAATCATATGTAATAACAATTTGATATGAAAACTTTTACACAACGTCATGTTCATGGGATGTGGGAATTACGAGGTGTCGTTTTTGTTAACCTAAAAATATGTCGCGCTGTGATCAGACCCCTCCCCCTTATTTTCACAGTCCTGTTGCCTTTTGGTGAGTAGGAAAGATAAACAAAAATACGACATAAACACGATGAATTTTAATACATCCTCATAAGACTGGATACTCCATTGCAACCATAACCTCAATGCACTTATCTATATACAGTTCGTACGTTCTTTTGTTATATTTCAATTCTTAAAGCACAATTAAATGTGCCCATGCTTGGTCAAGATAATAAATAGGGTTAATAGCAACAGTAAATCAGCTTGTATGGTTAACAGGAACAACTTTGTCAACAGAACAGTCTATGATGCTGCCACAGCTAGTGTATTTTAGAATTCTTTATACAATGGTTACATGTACATGCAATCTTGTTCACGAGGATTATTCTCGCCGAATTAGAGGCAATTATGAAATGCACTATTTTGAGTAGTTAGATGTTTGAAGACCTTAATAAACCCAGATATTAATCGCGATGTACGTGGATCGGAATTAGCAAGGTTACCATGCTTTTGGGGAAGATTGGTAAAAATGCATTTAGAAATAATTTTACATTTATTAATGACACTAACTACTAGTCACCAAGTATACAATTATTTTATATACAAAGAAATGATGATATTTATACATTTTCTCCTATTAAAAATATATTGTGTTACTACTCCTCAACAATAAGTAGCAAATTTGACGAACATGATAATTGTGTTATAATATTTGCAATTGTAGTAAAAACATCTCTGGTATTTATTAAGTTACAATTTATTGTTCTGTAAGAAGATGCATTACTATCAACTTTGTTTGAATTTCCTGTCAATACATTAATGTTAGATTTAAATTTCATTTAAAATAGTATGTGCCAACCAGGTCATTGTTGGTGTTATGACAATTGATCAAATACATGTCCCTTTAAAATATATATTTTTTTTTTTTGTAGATTTCAACAAAAATATCGTTAGGTACGTTACCTTTAGCTTTCTCTTTTGTCCATTGATCAGAAAACCCTTGCTGGTTGTCCTTTTTAGTAGATTCAATTTGTTATATGTAATAAACCGTTTTCATGAATGTTTTCCATGTGAGCCTACTTTTTTTTTTTAATGAAACGTACCTTTAAAATACCAATACAACTGCAATGAAGCTATTTTAAAGTCCCATTCCGATACTTCAATTTTTATGTGTAGTTCAATATTTAATGGACTTCATGAAATTCGACGATATTTTTCAGAAAAGCCCTTTCATTGAAATATTTATTTTTTATAGATGAAATACTTATCTTATCTTTAGCTGATTAAGTAAGTTGAATATGATTTTAAGGGATTTAACGACCAAGGTATACTGATATGATATGGCTTGATACATCAATGCATGGCTCATTAACGGGCTACCCTGGCCAGTAGTCTTCCGAAAGCACCCCCTCCCAGCCCAGCCTCTCTCCCCTCTTACACAGATCAAATCTTCTGTGCTACACGTTTTACGTCTGCTTTTCTCACAATTGGTGCAAACTGGGATAGGGTGACACTATCTGTATTTATCGGCGCCTGATTGAATATGTAAACACTTCATATTGGTAGTCATCACGCAATATTTTTTTTTTCCAAACAAACCTTCGAGATCATAAAAATGATTAGTGCCTTCGGTTCGTTTACACGTGGTACACGTATCAGATTGAACCTTAATCATTTTACTAATATTTATATTTTTTAAAATATTGTACAGCTTTGGGGAGGCAAACTTTTCCATCCTAATTGTTGAATGAGTGTAACTCTCAAATCTAGCTTCTTCAAAGGATACCTGTTATATTACTTGGTCCTTACCTTCAGAGTGCATCCAGGTCATTCCATATCTGAAATGAAATTTATTTTTAATTTGATATTACAAAGTTTACACAGCCTCATGTCTGTCAGAGTTGGGAGTCGGGGGGCTTCCATTTGGAGAGTCATTTTGTTATCCCAAAATGGAAGATATTTTCTTTTGCGAGAGGGGCGTTTTTGTTTACCCAATAAAATGAAGAGGTGCGATCAAGCGCGCTGACCCCAGTCACGGTGTCTCTGGGTGAGCGTCTTGATAAGTGGCACGTTGGATGGTAGTTTGATGAATATCGGAGCCTGTAGGGAGTTTCTCTGAAGGGGCCCTTCCAATAGGGTATCAGTGTAGAAAATATGATATTTATTGTAATGATCAATTGAATCAAAATTTGATTCAAAAGGATTACTCGACGAAGGGATTCTGATATGAAGGGGCTTGTTACAGCAATCCAGGGTTCACGTCAACGGGCTTCCCTTTTAAAACAAGATTTGGCCGAGTACAGATTTGCAAGAGCTTTTGTTTTTCATATGAAGCTGTCTGAAGTCAAGTGCAAAATGTTGCGGTAGATTTGATGGAAAAGGGTGTATCTACAGTTACATCCTTTAAACAGTGGGTCACGCTGATGCTTGATATGGTAAAAAGATGTATCTATAGATACATCCCTTAAAATGTAGGGTATTGCTGAATCTTCACTTGCCAGGACAGTGTTTGTTTGGATACATTGTTTTTTTACATTGTAATATCTATGACAGTAGCTATAAAGGTTTATAGTGAAATGTCATTTTAAAGTCCAAGTACGTGAATGTATAGGCGAATAGGCGAATCAGTGTTAAAGGTTTCATGTGTGTTAATTCATCTTGATTCTTTGGAAGTTTCAACTACTACTACTACTACTACTACTACTACTATACTACTTTGAAAGCGGACGCATTGGAGATTGAGTTCACAATGCAACACCATAAATCTTTATCTATCATCAATGTCTACAAGTCCCCAGTTTCACACTGGATGTCCCTTGCAATACAGTCCATGTAGTTCAGAGGATGCTAGTGTATGTGCTAGAGAGAGAGAGAGAGAGAGATTGTGTGTGTGTCTGTGTGTCTGTGTGTGTGTGTGTGTGTGTGTTAGGAGGGGGGGCACTTGTGTGTGTGTATGTTGGTATGAAGGCGTGTCCCTGCACCCAATTGCGTGTATACTTGAGGTAGTGTACAACAATGACTATATATCTTCAAGTCAATCTCCATGTGTGTGAATGGGAGATAGAAAAGAAATGTGAATAGGCTATATCCTTTGCGAGGAAGCGAAATACTGACAGAACAGATTAGGCACATGCAAGAATTAAGTGTCAGTAGGCATTAGGTACCCTATTTTACCAAAATATCACAATAAATCAAAATCAAATGAAAATCGAGCACGGTATGCTTTGCACACTCTTTGGCCAAAATACAATTTTGTATGGCGTTTCTATACACCAATCTACCATATTGTATACATCCCTTTTGTCATTTAGACAAAATAAGAATAAATATCTATCAGTCAGAGCCGTTCTCCGTTATCGGAAAATGAACAAGTTCTCCGAAAATGGAGAATATGTCGCAATCATCGAGCCTCCCTCGGTTCACCTACCTTCGTCTACGCGTGCAAAGTGAATGGCAAACCGCGACCGTTATCCAAATAAATGATTTGAAAAAAAATCATATTAAAAATTGCCACCGGTTAGATTATCGTGTAAAGGAATTATGTTAACTTAACACTATTAAGGTTTCATCACGAAAAATTAAAAGATGATCTAGCCAGTGGAACTTTTGTTATTGGCAAGATGAATCCGTACCCGAGCATTCAATTTTCAAATTGTGATGCAGATAGCCTAATTCAATACGTCGGGACTATTATTCGTCAAACACGTACAATACACATACGCATTTACCGTAGCGGTTAATGCATGCGCTATGCACAGGTCAGCGCACTCACCCAAGCTAGCATCGCAATCCTACTTGATTGTTAGCGGTTATTCAGTTTTCTTTGTATTATCGCTTTAGCTACAGTCCTATTGGAAATATGATCCATTATTTTATGATGTTTTCGTAACATGAAAAGATCAGTTGATGGGAAATATTCTTCAGTGAACAAGTGCTGCAATCGATCGCACAGAGTCTGCACGTACACAGTTGAGGAAAACACATCTGCAGCGGAATCCAAAGGAACAGCTACCGGGGAGCGCCGGGATGATGTCTCTGTCAGCTCCGCTTGCGCCGCTTGCTTGCAGTCGACCTTCGTAGCTCTATCTAAATTGCCCGCTACAAGCAAAAGTGAGTTTATCGAGGAAAACCCGTGGTTTCTGAAAGCAACCCAAAAGCGTCACCATTCCTATTTTGTACGTGAGGCTTGCTGCAAGCATTTCAGTCGTGTTGTGATAGGGACGTCGGCTTCAAACTCGCAGCGCGCACACATAGTTTTCAATTTCGAATAGTACAGGCAGCCTGGAAGGAGAATACGATCTAACGGCTCAATGCGAGCCGTTCACATCGAATTATTTACGCATCACCGAATATACTCCGATAATGGATAAGAGTGGATTCGCCGTTTCGGGCGAAGGGACTTGGCTGTCTATGGTATATTTTCAGATGCAACAATTTGAAATAAAGAGAAGGGGTTTGTATCGTGCATCTCGAGATTTTTTTGCCACATTCGTATGATGTATTTGCTGATACATCATTTTGCCATAGAGACCAATGCGGCACTTTTCAGGGATTTTTTTTTTTTTGGCAAAGAGGTGTATCTATAAAAAGAAAAAAAAACAACTCCATTACATTGCTCATGAATAGATTAAAAAAGGAGATAATATCTTGTATAAATGTATATCATTTATATATTTTTTTTAAATATAAATCGAACTCCATCATCAAACATTCATTTCATTGGCTTTTACAGCAAATGCAAATGCCAACACCTTAAATTTGTTTATCTCGACCTTTTATCCAAACACTTGTGAGATAAACAAGAAATTAGTAACTTAATACAGTGTATATACTATATCTTGTTTAGTCCAGAGTACAGTTTCCTATCCAAACTTTGCATCACCTTAATTATAGAAAGAAAAATATATTTGATTAAGCCAGCATTTTTTTTTGTTGAGCAGAAGAATATTGGGTTCTTGGGTAATGGAGGGGGTTAGAGAGGCGGAAGGAGATTGCTACGAGTTTTTTTCCTTTAGCTATAATGAATGTGATAGTGGCAGCCGGCTTCATCTTTATATTTAAAGCTTTACGTTTTGCACATGTCCCCCTCCATTATTGCTAATGAAAATGGTACATATTAAAGGAAGCCATGCTACCAGCTATTTTGTTCTTGTTTGAAAGGTATTACTCCAGCACTGTTAGCAGCTTTTGAAGGAAATCATAGGTTACATACACACATTGCAAGTATATTTGATACACACATCGATACAGTTCATGAATTGTATTGCTTTTTGTTTTAGTTTTGAGCAGCACCACTAAATATTGCAATGCGTGGTCATGATAGTTAGAAGGTTTAATAGCAGCAGTAGCTGTGTTTGTATGGGTAATCATAGCAACATTGTCAACAAAACAGTGATGTGACCATAGTGAATGTACTTTTGTATTTTGACATTAGTAATTATGGCATGCAGCCTTGTTCACGAGGATTATTCTCTCCAAAGTCTATGCAAGTATGATACTAGCGTAGGTACTAGGCTATTAGGTACATGGACACAACACAAACCTTTAACAACTATAGCAGTAGTAGCTGTGTTTGTAGGCTAACCATTGCAACATTGTCATCAGAGCTGTGATTCCATGTATTTTTCCATGTCAAATTACTTTTTAGTCTCAAACGTATGTTTGAAATACCAGTGAAACTGCAATTAACAGGCGATTTGAAAGTGTGTGTGTGTGGGGGGGGGGGGGTGGCACTTTTGTGTCTATATGTGGGTATGAAGGTAGCCTTTAGCCAAGGCATTCGGCGCTTTTATTTCCCAAAATGTGGCGAACGAGTCTGCATACATACGACTATCATGCGAGGCGCTCGCTGCCAAGGCAGCTCGCTCGCATGATCACTACCGTAAACGCACACTGCTTTAGTCTTTTTTCAAACCTTGTTCGGCGAGCGAGGACTCGACCAAAGGCTAGTATGAAGGCGTGTCCTTGCACTTGAGGTAGTGTACAACAATGACTATATATATCTACAAGTCACTTTTGTATGGCGTTTCTATACACCAATCTACCATATGGTATACATCCCTTTTTGTAATTTAGAGAGAATAAATATCTATGGTATATTTGCAGATGCACCATTTTGGAATAAAGAGGAGGGTTTTGTACAGTGCATCTCGAGATTTTGTTGCCATATTCGTATGATGTATTTGCAGATACATCCTTTTGCCATAGAGACCAATGCAGCACTTTTCAGGGTTTTTATTTTGGCAAAGGGGTGTACCTATATATATATCAAAAACCCATTCCATTACATTGCTAATGAATATATTAAATAAGGAGATAATATATTTCATAAATATATATAATTTATATATATTTTTTTAAATATAAATCGAACTCCATCATCAAACATCCATTCCATTGTCTTTTACAGCAAATGCAAATGCCAACACCAGCGTAGAGCCCAGATACACCCTTTTCACACTGTGATTGCCGATAAGCACTTGGTTGTAAGCACTTCATCTTGGTCGGCATCACGCGATGCTATTATCCAAACACTTGTGAGATAAACAAGAAATCAGTAACTTAATACAGTGTATATACAATATCTTGTTTAGTCCAGAGTACAGTTTTCTATCCAGATTTTGCATCATCTTACTTATACAAAGAAAAATTATATTTGATTAGGCTAACATTTTTTTAAGCAGACGAATATTGGGTTATTGGGTATGGAAGGGGTTGGGGAGGTGGAAGGAGATTGCTATGGATTTCATCGCCTAGCTATAATGATTGTGATAGTAGCAGGGATTCTGATATGAGAAGGCTTGATATATCAGTCGAGGGCTCATTAACGGGCACTCCTGGCAACATGTTTAGATATTATTCCAAAAGCACCCCACCCCCATGCTCCCACCCCCAAACCCCAGCCCCATTTCCCTGTTAAATATATCAAATCTCCTATTGTTTACCACTGCTCTTCTCACACTCGGTACAAACTAAGATAGGGTTACAGTGTCTGTCCCTATAGGTGCTTGGTTAAACAAAAACTTCATCTTGGTAATCATCACGCGGTGCTATTACCCATACACTTTGGCGATGGAATCTTGTTAAGTCAATAGTACAGTTTCAACAAAATATTGCATCGCCTGAATTATACAAAGGGAGTATGATATTTGAGTAGACCAAGATATATATTGAGCAGACCTTAGCACATTGAGTTCTTGGGTATGGAGGGGGTAAACATGGTCAATGAGAAGAAAGGAAAATACTCTGAGTTTTGTCCTTCAGCTATAATATAGTCATTATAGTGGCAGCCAGTTTCATCTTTAAATCTAAAGGTTTACTGCTTGCAGATGAGTCCCGCCATCATTGCTAATGAATATCGTTCATATCAAAGGAACCCATGGTACTAGCTATTGTGTTCTCGTTCAAAAGGTGTTACTACAGCACTGTTAACAGTTTTCGAAGGAATTCATATGTTACATAGTTTAACCAAGTGTGGCCTGATTCATACCGAGCGTGGTACAATTTTTATCGAGCGCATACTACAAGTTTAGCCGAACGTGGTTTGAGTTGAAACAATCTATGCGCGAATTATGCCGAACGTCCACCGAAGTAGAGTTTGTATGACATTTGGGTGAATTGCGCACGGTCAAGTGTAGCAAATACAGTATTCCGAAAGAACCCCCCCCCCCCGAACCCAACCAAAGCCCAAGTCCCCTCTTACATAGATGAAATCTTATGTGTTTTACCTGTTTACTACAGCTCTTCTCATACTTGGTTCGAACGAGGATAGGGTGACACTATCTGTACCTTTCGGCGCTTAATTTATTATGTAAACACTTCATTTTAGTCTGTGACCTATATACACCTGTGAAATGATAACAAAAAATATGATAAGTTAAATTATATACTACACTTCGTTAGGTCATTAGTTCGGTTTCTTATCCAAACTTTACATCGCTTTGATCATACAAAAGGGGTATGATATTTGATTACATGGCGTTCACCAAAAAGGGGGAGGGAGGTTGCAGAGGGTGCGAACGCAACCCCCTCCAGATCACTTTATTTATTTCTTTTATTTTTATTTTTTTATTTTATTTTATTTTATTTATTTTTTTTTTTTTTTTGGGGGGGGGGGGGTAGGGGGAGGGGGCGAGTTACCTGTTTTTGGTACAAACAATCCAACTATTGAATTATAATGTTTAAAATAAAGACAGCTTTTGTATAGAATGAAACTTAAATACAAATCATTATTTTCAAAATGCAGGGAATATCATTGCTATTTATCAGCAGGTGAGCTAGATGCCCATATACTACATTGTATACATTGATCAGTTAAGTTTCCCTGTTTATATTTATGTGAGCATTCTTTAAAGTTTATTTCGGAGGCTTGAAATCAGCTAACGGAAAATTCACACTCAGTTAAGCTCAGTTAAGCTCTCAAAGAATTGTACATAGAAGTATGTGAAAGAAATGTCGTTATTGTTTTGAAATGTATAATTCAAGGTTACATAAATAACTGAGAAATTGAGAAATAACAATGCAATTCACCGATCAAGAGGTAAATAGATCAACTGCGTTACGACATGGTTATTAAGATCAGTCGTGGTGTACCTAGTACGAGGCGTACTACAGAATTCAACACACATATGCTCCCATCACACCAATTGCAAATAAAAGCCAATACATACACAGAAACAAACGCACACATCCACACTGACATGACTGGCACATATTAATGTAAAAATAAATCCTTAATCCTAACAGGTCTGGTCCATTTTTTTTTTCTTGCAATATTCTTGTAGATATCTGTTTTCATCCAGTGCCTTCGTAACTGCAATCTACAAGTCTGTTTTGGATTTTGATACCCAATTCGCCCCCCCCCCCCCCCACACCTTGTATAGGACGTACATGTCAGCTAATCTTCATGTAAATACTACTAAAGTCAATGAACAAGACACTGTTAAATTTTACTTTACGTGGCATAATTAGTGTATGATACATCACAAGCATAAGAACATGAATAATGAACATACATAATAGTCTTCGGCTCTCACACGCACACACATGCCCACAAACAATCATAACCATGCTCCCCCTTGCCATGTTGATTTTCGTCCAAGGGTAATGTAAATCTTTAAAGAGCCTTTGAATGATAACAATTCCTAATGCTAACCACTTGTGAGAAGAAACACATGACATCATACGTTTGAATTTGAAAACATTAAAGTTTTGCACTTCTCATTTTTATATCTTACAGATTTTCAACATGCCGATCCAAATTTGTGAATGGCGTGCTCGTATCGGTTGCTTCTACCAACGAAGACGGAAGGAAATATGGCTTGAAAGGCAGAGCAGGATGTTTGAGCAATCACTTGACTTTGTCGAGAAGTTGTATGGCTTACTAAAGCTGAAACGAAAATATGACGAATACTGCCAGAGGAAGGAAGGAGTCAGCACGGAACGAGAAAAAAGATCAACAAACAATCAGGGGATGTCCAAGAATGGGGAGCAATATTCTCAAAATGACCTTAACGAAAATTACGCTACATCTTATGCAGGCTCGTTGAACACAGCTAGCAAAGACAAAGGAATCAAGGACAGTTGCGTGAAGGATGGGAGCGTCCAGGGCAATGCCAATCAAGACCTCACAGAGAAAGATACGTCTCAAAGCTACTCTTCTGTCGAGTACGCGGGTTCAGGTCGTACAAGTGGAGCAGATGGAACGCAGCTATCTCTGACATCAGAAGGCGTCCAATCTTCTAACAACAAGTCCTCTTCAACATATCCACGAACGCAGGCCAGCTACAACGCTTGCGGATCAACATCTGAACCGTGCACGAAGAACGACAAGCCGGTAGAACGCACACTCTCCGAACATCTATCAAGGAAGGTCAATGGTTCTGGTCCTGAATTCGATCTCAGGAAAACAGTCAAGAGTCCTGAATCATCCTTGGTAAGACATCATCATTGTCAGTGCTTCAACACCATGTATGCCAATATTGATGGTGCTTGTACAAGAACAGTTTAACACACAGAACTAGCCAATTACAAAACAATGCTAGCAGTTCTCGTAGCAGCTTATGTAGTTGACCCGGTTACAAGAAAATATCAATGAATAATTGTCATAATGCAACTATTTCATGCAAAGCAGAATGACACACCAATATATAAACACAATGGAGAGCATAATAGTGCTAGATCAGTTTTTAGATGAAAGGAATATATTGCGTAATAATAGCACACTAGACATGTTGCAGTAATACAACTCTTTTCGGAAGTATTATTTTGTATGATCGCCTTATCCTTTAAAACTCTTGACCTGTCCCGCGACCATAACCAACAATAATACCATAAATACTTCCCTCCTTTGTTTATGAATCCATCTTGGTGTAAAGGAACATCCATCTAATGCTGCCTCGCCAGCCAAGTGTACGACAGAGCGTTGCAACGATCACACCTCTTTTGTGGACAATGACATCGCCTGCATCGGGGAATTGCTTCTTCTACAAGCTGGGGACGTGGAGACGAACCCCGGTCCAAACGCACAGTGAGTGTAATCTCAAATACCTTTCCCTTATCTGTCCTTGAGCTGCCTGGTCTTTTAAAGTTGTTTTAAAACTGTAGCATTTTCATCTAATATATGAGTATCATATTGGTTCAGTTTATGATACGGCTTGATTTCAATAACACTAACATCTATATTGAAACGATTAACTTAATTTTGCATATTGAGGTGATATACTGCAATCTGTGTAGTGTTGTACCCCAGTGGCGTTCCATACGCATACACACGAGTTATGAAGCATGGAGTCAAGCATAGATCGTTAACGTGTCTAAATTAAAACCCAAGCAACCACAGATATCTGGCGATTATGTAGTTTGTTGAAGTCAGCAACATTATACTGGCGACGAGGTTGGCCACGTTTACGATACATCCCCCCCCCCCCCGCCCCCCAACAATCGATATAGATTCGAATTTAGCCACTAAGTTCAGGGAGTTCTAGCAAACCTTCCCCACTTTCGAATGGCGAATGGCAAGCCGTTTTTTTACATTTTTCCTACTTCTTGATATTATAATTCGATTTCTTGATATCGAGAATTACCGTTGCTTAACCACACATAACCATCTCTTGGTATCAAGAATTCATTTCTTGATGTCACGAAACCGAATTCTTGATATAAAAAATATATAATTCTTGATATCGTGAAATAAATTCTTTATATCTCTTGATTTCGAAAGCAGGATTATTGCAAGAATTATCCTTAATATTAAGTACAAAAGGGTTGCACAAATGTTCAACTTATTTCTAGTTCAAAAGTTGTACAGAATTCAAATCTATAGTTGATTTCCAGCGCACAGTTAATGCAGAAATTTATTCTGATTTCCATTCGAACTTAAAACTTTTGGATGATTACATTGTGATCCAAATTCGAATTCTAAAATTGCGCTGCAAATAAAATTCACACTAGCGTATATATCGTCCCGTCCATCACCACCCTGTAACGTTGGTGGTGACCTCTCTTTAACGTGGGGGCCCCTTCGTTAATGAGCGGGCTAGAGAAACACAGAGAGGGGGGTAGGGCATGGAGAGAGTAGACCCGACAAAGCAGAGCGTTTAATGGTCATGGGAACATCAACACGCCAAATCCTTCAATGACATCAAACACGCTATCGCACATCACTATCACAACCCAAGTCTCCACTCCACAGTTGTTGTCGATGCTAGTCCTGTTGGGTTATATGCCATGCTACTACCCTTACAAAAAAGTATTATACTATTATCATGATATTCACCAAAATATTATGATTTTATCATGATATTCACCAAAATATTATGATTTTATCATGATATTCGCAAAAGTATCATGATAGTTGCAGAAATACTATGATATTATCATGATATTCACCAAAATATTATGATTTTATCATGATATTCGCAAAATTATCATGATAGTTGCAGAAATACTATGATATTATCATGATATCACCAAAATATTATGATTTTACCATGATATTCGCAAAAGTATCATGACAGTTACAGAAAAACTTTGATATTATCATGATATGCGCAGGAGTACCATGATGTTATCATGATATTAACAGAAGTATTATCATGTTACCATGATCTTTGTTAGAATACTATGATATTGGCAGTTATATCATGATATTTCCAAAGATACCATTTACAAAAGAACCAAGATATTATCATGATATTATCAGATTGTGATGTGATCATGATATTTTCACAATACTATGCACGATGCGAGCAGTTGTCATGACATTTACATTTACTGAGTTGTGTGTGTGTGTGTGTGTGTGCATGTGTGTTTGTGTGGCTGTGTGTGTGTCTGCGTATGTGTGTGTCTGTCCGTGTGTTTGTGTGTAGGCCTACGTGTGTGTACGTGTGTATGTGTGGGTGCGTGTGTGTGTGAGTGGGTGTGTGTATGCGTGCGTATGTGTGAGTGTGTGTGCGTGTGTGTGTGTATGTGCATGTGTGTGTGATTGTGTGTGTGCGTACGTGTGTGCGTGTGTGCGTGTGTGTGTGTGAGTGTGTGTGTGTGTGAGTGTGTGCGTGAGTGTGTGTGTACGTGTGCGTGCGTATGTGTGAGTGTGTGTACGTGTGTGTGAATGTGTGTGTGATTGTGTGTTTGCGTGTGGGTGGGTGTGTATGTGCGTACAAGTGTGTGTGCGTGTGTGTGTATGTGCGTGTGTGTGTGTGTGTGTATGTGTAAGTGTGTGTGAGTGTGTGTGAGTGTGTGTGTATGTGCGTGTGCATGTGTGTGTGTGTGCGTGTATACGTGTGTGTGTGTGTGCGTGTATGTGTGAGTGTGTGTGTGCGTGTGTGTGTGTGAGAGGGTGTGTGTGTGTTATGTGTGTGTGTGTTATGTGTGTGTGTGTGTGTGTGTTATGAAAAAAAAAAAAAGGGTGTGTGTGTGTGTCCGATGAGCGATTTTTGGCGTCCAATCAGAGCGCGAGGCAGCCAGCTTGAATCTAGCGCCAGTTTGAGCTGAGCGGTTGAGGCATGAAGGATCAGAAGAGCAGTTTGGGGCGAAAATGTGTCATCATCATCATCTCTATTGATTTCTTCTGCAAATTATCAACATCAGGTATTGAGGTAAGACCTTGTGGTATTTACTGTAGGATTTGTGAAGTTGAAGATACCATGTTTCTTACATAATTATTGTCAAATTCACGCTCACATATAGATTTTTGTACATAAGCATACATACTGTTCCCATGTACTTACAATGGTGTTAGTATTAGTAATATACCTGCAAGTTAAGTGTCGACGTTTCTCTACTCTTTGAGTTTGTATACTGTTTTAGGTGCTAATTAATGTACTCTTCCTTGATATTCTAACGTAACTTGCTATTCAAGTAAGTTTTATGAGACTCTAGATCCTAATTTATAAGATAAAAATCAAACTGATCTTGACTCAAGTTTTGGGGAGAGGTGCTGGCCTGAATCTTATTCTTGTCTTACTGGGAATAAGGTAGCCCTCTCGCTCCTGCCTAGCGTGGGGTCCTACATAGTATGGGCGCTAGTTCATAAGTGTATCCATATGAGTTTGAACCCTAAAGTTTACCTAACCCTGAACCTAATCCCAGTACCTAACCCTAAACATAGATCTATAAACCTAACCCTGACCCTGGCTTACTGCGACCAGTGGTTTGGTAAGTGTTTGGTAAAACGGTTCGGTAGCAATCACAAAAATACTCTTACCAAGTCACGCAGTGAGCGGGCCTCGTAGCACTGAGCTTTGGAGCCCGGTGCGGTCACTCAATGTGAATTAGGGACCGCATGATCGTTACCAAAAACGCGGAAAAAGGGGTCAATTTCAATCAATGTCCGCGGACAAAATAATCCTCGAAATATAGAAAATAGTCACGCAGTGAGCGGGCTTCATAGCACTGAGCTTTGGAGGCTTTGGAGCAACAAAGTCGTGATTAGATCAGTAAATTTTAACAATTCTCTTTGCTCAAAACTCACAAGTATTGCACATATTTACGCAGAATATATACCTGAATTGTCTCGTGGCTGGTTTAAAGATGATTTTTATCCATGTTGTATTTTTTTTTTTATTGTTTATGAACTAAAGTGGTTCATAATTTCACGGCGAGACCGCAGCTGTGATGGTGAAGATTAAAGCTTATGCGCATGCGTCAATTCCCATTTATTCGTGTACATTCTCGAACAGCCAAGATGGCAGCCTTGACGGAACGTATAATTTTTAAGAAAGATGTGAAGAGGGAATATGTAACATTGCTCAAAATTTTAAACATATAGTGCAAGTATACATTCAATACATTTAGCCATTCACATGTGATCAATGTACTTGAAATGAGTAATTCATTCATGTGTACGGGTCGATTTATTAGTAGTCACACCCAACATTCAAGGAAATTGGTGACTGATACACTTATGAACAATAGCGCCACATGTATGTTGAACTATTGAAAACGCATCAACATTTTGGTTTGGTAAGCGTTTGGTAAAACGGCTCGATAGAAATCACAAAAATACTCTTACCAAGTCAGGCCAAGTTAGTAGGGTTAGAAGGGTATCTTTTTGAGGTTGCTTTCTGTGCCTAAATCAGTGATATTTTTTCCAAGCAGCTTAGCAAACCAAAACGATGCGATTTTTAAAAGCTTGATGTAGTACCCTATGCCATAGCTGTGGGGTTCCTCATAGGGCTAGGACTAGGAGTAAGGAGTCCGCTGTGAGAATCGGCAGCTGACCGATGGTGGTTGTAATATACGATTCACCTCGTACAGTTATAACTGTTATTGAGTTGTACATGTAGTTACGCATGAGAGGCAAGAAATAAGATTAACCCTAAACTTCTTCAACATGGAAAGCCATTTCATGTGTGATGTAATTCGTTAAACTACATGTAGCTTATTGCCAATACATTAAATTGTGATGTGACTGCTGTCCAAAATACTGATATCATTTTATTCCCTTTTTAATTTCTTCAGATTTGTGTGAGGAGGGAGGCTATAGACACTACCAAGACAAATGAAGCATGCCTGTACTATTACCCCCTGGAATGTCAATAGCAGTCTGGCATGGATGCCCTGGATGAACACAGGTTTGTAATTTAATATGATTTATAGTTCACTTTCCATATTTGATGCTTTATCAAAGATATGAAATCATAATTTAAAGCTACTAAATTAAAGAGCTCGTAAGCAATCGGTTTGAGATCAGGTCTTTAAAAGTTTGGTGATTTGTTACCACATGATTAATTACATTGTTTTAACATATTGAGGGCAATTGAAAGAATGAATGACTGAAAATTACCAACGTAGTAAGCATGCATGGCCCCCTGGCCAGATCATCATTAATTTTAGTCCCAATCATGATTAATTGAAGAATTCTTACATATGCAATGCTAATTAATGTAGCAATTACACCTACGTATGAGAATCATGTTAATAGATAGTACCGTATACCTGATCATCTGGCTTTGGTGGTAATCAGAACTCGAGTTTATATCTTTATTTAATGTACTGCCTACTGTTAAATGAAATAACAATTGACTAGACTATCTAATATTAAAGGTTATAAAAAATATATATGCTTAAAAATAAATGGTATTTCTAGCATTTGCATGCCAGAAAAAATTAGAACACATGTACACTATATCTTAGAACTTTTATAGGACACGCAACTATGTACATAGTAATTTAGACTATCTTGATTTAAAAGTAGATTCACATGACTTCCAAGCATATTTGTGATACTTTATTTTCTTTTTAGGATTTCAGAGCTACATACTCTTCTTGTCCAAATGAAGGAAGGCGTAGGTAGGCAGGCCTACTTGTGTTCCTGTATTCCACAATTGGCATCAAACAACACATCAAGAGAGTAAGTGTCATAGATGTTGTTTATTGTAATTGCAGTGCAGTACTTTTTGCATAAATTATGGCATGTTTACTTCAAATCTTGAGCCAAGCTATTAAATGGTGCATTGATCCACCATGAATTTATTTCCATTGATATGACATTTTATTGCTGTAATTGGAGTGATGATAACCATGACGTCCCATTTTTTTAAAATGTGAACTGTACGTATGAATAGAAATTACCAAAAATAAGAAATTGACCTGCAGGACTGAACATTAAGCTAATTAGCAACCGTTCTATATTATTGCAGGTTGTGAAATGTTACATTTTTACATTACATTTAGCACATCACACAAATTGATACTGCTGTGGTAATCAAGATACATTTATTAATTAGGTTTTTTGTTGTGTGTGTGCTTTTTCAGCTCCAAATGTCCTCAGGAGAGGATGATTCTCACCAGGGATGAGGTGGTCTTGGTCAAGGGACTTGACTGTTGCTGTGTTCGACATTGAAGTGCGGACTGCTTATCATTGACAGGGAAGAAGCGCAATCTACATGGTGCAGAAACCATCAACCGGCCTGTACTACATCCTGGCAAGGTCAGCGCTATCAAAAGGTATGAATTCTTCAATGTTTCTAATGTTTGCAGAAAGCACTCTCATACCTTGCATGTCATCTCAGATTAAGTTACCACATTTAGATGTGTTCTAATGGAATATTTGTCTGATTTTGAGTTTGGTGGATAATCCATTCAAATGTTCAGTTTCATCATATTCTGTTGCTCTGTAGCTACATGTAGGTACGAGCTCAATCTCTTCTGAAATCTCACAGACAAGTACTGGCCTTTTCCAAGTTGAAAAACAAGCAATAAATCTATGCGGTTAACATGTCAAGCATATGCATGCGGTGAACTCCAATGATCACGGATAAAGAAGTTTGGCATCACAAAAGCCTGAGTCGATTCGATTTGTAAACCGGGCCTCGATCGAAGCTTTCGAGCCCTGGAGCCGTTTGTAGAAACCGGTGCATTGATCAGAATCAATGAAAAGTACGAGTAATGCACACTTGTTTTGGTGGAATACTGTGTGGGGAAATGGAAGGCTTGCACTGCGCATGCTTACTATATTTTCATTCATAAATTGGCTCTCGGCAGTGGCTGGATGACGTCATGTAATAAACAAAAATGTACACGACCGCTAGCGTTCATGCTCCGCTATCCGTTGTACACAATTTGTCACTGTGCCGACTTCGCCCCGAATTTATTGATGCACCTAAGCTCGACCGGACCAACGCCATCGAGCCCCGGCTTGCAAAAAAATTGATATGACTCAGGCGCTTAATCACAAGTTTATATTGGTGCAAAAAAGATTCATATCAAAAAGATTTGTCCGTGTAAGATTTGCTATATGTGCCATAGCGTTACTTAGGAAATTCTTAATGGGAAAAGGAGAGAATTATGCCTCTTTATTGCTATGAGTGTACCTGTAATCTGTATTATGTGGAGATATGGCATCACTAACTTTAAAATATGACAACAGAGCAGACAGCGGGGGACGCATCTTTCTCTGCATAAGATATCATTGATTTCTTCTATGATAATATATTATATTGGTTGTGCTTTGAACAGTTAACTTAATATGCTTGGTATCATTGAAAGCTTTGAATCCCTACTAGTTTAAGTAAAAAGTATGTATGTAGTAAATAAAACCAAATGATTAATTTTGATGAATTATTGGTGGCTTTCATCCGGCAGGTGGCATATTCAAGTCAATTTTATTATAATTATTTTTTGTGCTTTCTCAACACACTATTTTCAGCTCTCCTACCCACGGTATGTTCACAGAGATTTCAGCCGACGCAGGAACAAACAAACCAATAAGAGAAAGGCTAAGGCAGGGAAGAAGTAAGTGCTTGTATTGTACACAATGTAGGGTTGAGCAATTAATGATATTTCTTTCTGGGGAAGTCCACCCTGAGAAAGAGTTACTTGAAATAAAAGTGTAAAAATGAGAGATACAGAAAACGACAGTTTGACAACAGATGCAGGATAAGAAAGTAATGATTGTTTAAACCTTGCAACGAATCAAATGCAAATTCTTGTTGAATGAATAGAATGATATATTTTGTATAGGAATGTACATGTATGTATGAATACATGTGTTTAATACTGTATCAACTCCAGTTGTATGAATGTGATTCTTTCTTAGAAAATTGAAATGGAGGAGCTGCTCAGAAACTCCATTGATTTATTTAAGGTTTTTTTTTTTTTTATTACAAGCAAAAGCAGCTATGCCTTAAATACATGGAGCATCACATTGAGTCCTGCAATCTCAAACTGTCCAGTTTCCTACCCAGTATACCGTACAACATTCCCATCATGTAGAAGAATATAGTGATGTATGCCCACTTGAATGATAACAAATTTGCTACTCTCCACAACATTCTACTGACCATGGGATTTCTGGTTTACTGTCCCTTTACAAACAATTTTATATCAGTGTGGACTTCCTCTTTAAGAATATTACTGCAGAATATTACCCAATAACGACCATCACTAACTTGATGTAATACGACGTTGGTTTATACATTGTACATACAGTGCATACACCCTCAATTCTCAGAAAAGAAAATATTTGTATTATTCATTTAAGATTTTAGGAAGTAGATGTACCGGTATCATTTAGAAAGTTCTTATATTTTTAAAAATGTGAACTGTAATACATTTTATGTCTCTGCCACAAAGTGGAAGGAGGCATTACATTATGTTTTCGGGTTGTCTGTCCATCCGTTCCGAAATCATTTACGCAATATCTTGAGAAAGGTTCAATGGATTTACATCAAACTTGGTACCTGTACAGTATGTAATTTATTAAAACTAATGACCTGTGTAAAATTGTCTATAAAACGGTCAATGGGCGTGTATATCAACTCTTTCTTTGGTTGAATTAAGGTTTCCAAGGTTTTTAAAAAAAATTAAACGTGTTTCAGGGAGTTGATAAACGCAAAGGAGTTTTGATTATGGGGTTCGGTAAGCTGTTTTGAAACACGCAAATTTGTGCTATCCTAAACGCGTTTGAGCCAGAAACGCGTTTACAGAAGCGAGATAAAACGACTTGAAACCATGTGTTTCCGTAAACACATCGATCGCACACTCTTGTACTACAGTGCATGTGTAACGGGGCAGTAGAGCTGCACAGTGACAAGGTCGGTTTTCGACTTGAGCGATTGAGTTGATAAACTCACCATTTTTTTTTTAAACGCGTTCGCAAAGGCCTTTGGAAACGTTTGTAAAGGCCTTTGGAAACGCGTTTCAAATTCTGAAAAGATGATAAACACGCCCAATGAACGTTGTGAAATATTGCCCAATTTGTCAGTTTTTAACCTTTTTACGCAAAATAGAACCACTTAAAAGATTTGCTTCAGACTTAGTACATGTAAATGCTTTTCACACTGGCAAAAACTTCCTTAGCCCCATACTATAGGTGGGGCTAAGGGGGGGGGGGGGGCCTTAGCCCCACCTATAGTACGGGCTAAGCTTAGACCACTTTCTGTTCTCACTTGTTTTTACCAAAGTGGGATAGCCCCACCAATAATCTGGGATTATTTGGCCCTGCAGAGCTAACCCCGCAATTGCAGGGCCAAGCCAAAAAGTCCGGGGCTAAGAGCGCCAGTGAGAACAGAAACGAAAAAAAATATGGGGCTAAGGTAATGCAGTGTCAGCTCTCAAAGCCGAAACGCCGAGACCAATCAGATAACGCCCGACGGGCTAGTGACCTTTATGCGGAGTGGTAAAGAGCCGATGTGCAAGACGTACATTCATAAATATTCATAAGCTGTCGAGAAAGTACGGGGCTAACGATTTCGAGTGAGAACAGCTAGTCAGGTTTAAAAAATAGTATGGGGCTAATAAATGCCAGTGTGAAAAGCTTCAAAAAGTAGTACGGGGCTAAGGATAGTACAAGAAAACCCAATGAGAAAAGGGTGTAGTACATGTTCATGGAATTTGTAAAACCAATTTACTGCGTAAAATTAGTGTCAAAGTTCAAAAGGTCATTGAACATTAGTCAGAATGCCAACATTTGAAATCTGCGTAAAATTAGTGTCAAAGTTCAAAGGTCATTGAACATTAGTCAAAATGCCAACATTTGAAATCTGATATTCGTCACATTTAATCCAATGGTCCTGTTCCAACCAAGCATGCTACAAAGACAGACCACAAACAAACTTTGTAACAATATGATTCAAAAAATGCCTGAAAGATCATTTAACGTAGTCAAAGTTTGCCTTTTTTTTACAGCCCAAAATGTGATCTTTTTCCAAATATCTAGAAATATGATTATCTATTTTGCACCAATCTTGATCCGAAGTGTATTAAATTAACAGAGATAGACTGTGGAGATTAGAGGTCAAATTCCTTAGAGGTCAAAGATCAATGGACTTTGGCAAAATTATTAATTCAGTGGTCCAATTTCTACCAAACACAAGTTTTCTGAATGAAGATGAGTACTCATTTAAATTAGGTGCGTTAAGGCAGAGACCTGTTTATCGACTGTGTGGCAGTCAAAATGCTCTAGTCTTAATTATCATTTTTCTGAGTAAACAGATTATCAACCAGTGAGACTATTCATCACAGGCTTACTATAAGCTTTATACATGTAATTTTATCTGCTGATATCACATGTAAGACTATCTCTTGTATACTCGGGAAAATAATGTATTCATGCGAAAGTCTGAACCAAAGCTGCAATGCACTGGTCTGGTCGAATGTATCAATGTGCAATACACTATCTGGTTTGTGTGTGTTCAGGATTTGTAGAGTGATTTTGAGTTCCTGATTTTCCTTGATACTTGTTGTTATGTACCGGTAAAGCCATCTAAGAAGTTTAAAGGTAGCCCGTCTCTTTTGCAGACCTCATTTTGAAAGTTCCCTGACTTTGTCATCATTTTAGAGAGAGTGGCTATATAACCTTTCCCTTAAATCAACAAAGCGTAATATTTGGTTTTGAGGATATAATCTTTGATAATTGATCAAGCCTAATTTCTTTTTGCATACCACAAAAATAATCAAATCTCAGTGAAAACTACATGTAGTTAGATTTTCATTTATTCTACGGGAGTTATAGTACCTCTGACTTTAAAATTTCACAGTTGGTATCCCAAAGATACGTGATATGCCCAAACTTTCATGAAGTTTGCAGATGTTTATAAAAAGGACGGGCCATAAAATGTAATTTTCAAAAGAATAAACAAAATACAAAATGTAATTAAGCCACAGTCTGTGGCTCAAATATAAGTGCCCACGGTATACTAATCGTGACCAAATCTGCATGTCATGGTTGTAAGTTTGCCATATGTACATGTTCTTATTTGTTTGCTCAGAATCTATAGATTAATGCACTGTATTACAGTAATCTACATGTACATACATATTGTATGTGTAACTAGAGGGTCTACCATGCTCAAGGCATATGTAGTACACATTGTGTTATAGCTTTGTGTGATTAGCACCCATAGACGCTATCCAGTCCTTGAAACATTTTCAAATTTTACTTTTTTATTGAATGGAATGGAAAACACATGTACATATATATGTATAAAGAAATTAATGCAATTTGCCAATCCATGTGAATTGAAACCCGAGGTCGCACTGTCGTGCAACCATGCACAAAGCTTGCTATACACTCTTCATTTGATTTTGTCTACATGTATCATGAAGTATAGTCATGACTTTTGTATTACCAGTAGTTCATACATGCAAAAACATGCTAATGTAGATTCTTATGCGAGGGCACAAGTAAGTCAGTGTCTTGGTTGAATTGAACGTTTTGCATTAGATCATGTTGTACAGGTGTATTTATGTTTCTGGCAGTGATTGTTCGTTTTATTGAATAATTCATAACTCTCTTTTTCTCATTTTTTAAAAGTTTTCCCCTCTATTCCAGCTTTCATTGAAAGCCGTTTCCAACGATGGATCCATGAGCACTCCTTTAATCCACAGAGTAAATTTGCTGTTCAGTTTTAGAATAATTTTGCATTGTAACCCTTTGAATTATTCAAATATGTGCATGTACAGTGTAGCACATGTGAGAACCTTTAATTATGACTTGCTAGGTAGGGTTTTTTTTATGTTCCATTGTTTTATTTTTAAACGTAAATATCATGATGTCAGTGGGTTTTGTAGTTCCCATAACTATTGTTCCTTAATAAAATGTTCAATATTTTACTTCAAAGATTGTCCATGAGTGTTTTTTGTAAGATTCCCTGTGAAAAGTGAGAGGTTCAATGTTGTATTGTACATGTATTGCTATTGTAATATGTACATCTATTCTTCTTTTATTTTTAAAGCAGTGTTGCCACGCCATGAATGGATGTACCTCTGCTAGTGAATGCTACTTGACCATTAGACTCTCGGATTACAGGAAACAAAATCAACTTCCCATTCTGTATTATCCTGTAAAAGTACAACATTGGATACATTGATCTCATGATATTTGTATCACACTATTTGCTGCATAGTATCGTAATACAAGTATCATGATATCTGTATCATGATATTTGCTGCTTGGTATCAGGATACTTGTATCATGATATTTGCTGCTTGGTATCATGATACTTGTATCATGATATTTGCTGCATAGTATCATGATACTTATATCATGATATTTGCTGCTTAGTATCATGATACTTGTATCATGATATTTGCTGTGGAGTATCATGATACTTGTATCATGATATTTGCTGTGGAGTATCATGATATAGGTATCATGATATTTGCTGCTTGGTATCATGATACAAGTATCATGATACTCCACAGCAAATATCATGATACAAGTATCATGATACTAAGCAGCAAATATCATGATACAAGTATGATGATACTAAGCAGCAAATATCATGATACAAGTATCATGATACCAAGCAGCAAATATCATGATACAAGTACCATGATACTATGAGCAGCAAATATCATGATACAAGTATCATGATACTAAGCAGCAAATATCATGATACAAGTATCATGATACTAAGTAGCAAATATCATGATACAAGTATCATGATACTAAGCAGCAAATATCATGATACAAGTATCATGATACAAGTATCATGATACTTTATGCAGCAAATATCATGATACCAATCATCAAATTATCATCATCATCATATCACGATACAATTATCATGATACAGTGCAGAAAATATCATGATACTATCATCATATTGTACCATGATCATGTCTGCCTTAAACCCCCCAAAAAGTATCATGATAATATTATGATATTTGTATTATGATATTATCATGATACTTATAATATCATGATATTAACAAAATGATGTGCCAATTTACCATCATCGGGTCTGACGGCAATATCATGATATAAATATCATGATATTATCATGATACTTTTTTACAAGGGTACAACACGGTGATGAACGCGACAAGTCAGTCATTGTGACACTCGCAAGCCGGTCACTCACTTCTGTGGAATAGCGAAATTCGCAGACGGAACGCGAAGCACTTGCTGTATCTTGGGGAGTCACACATTTCCACCTGTACCTCTGTGGAAGCCAGTTCTCAGTGATCGCCGACCACAAGCCTCTTGTTCAACATCGTCAACTTGACTCAAAGGATCAAACGATGGGTGCTACATCTCCAGCAGTATGACTTGATTCTCCAGTACCAGCCAGGTGCATCTAATCCAACCATCGCGAAGCACGTCGACAGTAGAGCTGAATGCAAAAGAGCATATCAACTTCATCCTGGAAAACGCAGTATCGAAATCTGTCACGATGGAAGAAATCATCACAGCTATAAGCCAGATCCTACTCTCGGTTCACCTACTTTCGCCTACGCGTGCAAAGTGAATGGCAAACCGCGATCGTTATCCAATTAAATGATTTTAAAACTTATATTAAAAATGCCACCGGTTAGATTATCGTGTAAAGGAATTGTGTTAACTAAACAGTATTAAGGTTTCATCACGAAAAATTAAAAGCTGATCTATCCAAAGGAACTTTTGTTATTGGTGAAATGAATCCGTACCCGAGCATTCAATTTTCAAATTGTAATGCAGATAGCCCAATTCAATACGTCGGGACTATTATTCGTCAGACACGTACAATACACATACGCATTTACCGTAGCGGTTAAACGCATGCATGCGCTATGCACACGAGTGCACTCACCCAAGCTAGCGTCGCAATCCGTCACTGCCGTTCGATTTCCAAATTAGCGGTTATTCACAGTTTTCTTTGTATTATCGCTTTGGCTACAGTCCAATCGGAAATATGATTCATTATTTTATGATGTTTTCGTAACATGAAAAGATCAGTTGATGGGAAATATTCTTCAGTGAACAACTGCTGCAATCGATCGCACAGAGTCTGCACGTACACAGTTGAGGAAAAGACATCTGCAGCGGAATCCAAAGGAACAGCTACCGGGGTGCGCCGGGGTGCTGTCTCTGTCAGCTCCCCTAGCGCCGCTTGCTTGCAGTCGAACTTCGTAGCTCTATCTACATTGGCCACCCCAAGCAAAAGTGAGTTTATCAAAGAAAACCAGTGGTTTCTGAAAGAAGCCCAAAAGCGGCACCATTCATATTTTGTATGTGAGGCAGGCAGCCTGGAAGGAGAAAACAATCCAACGGCTCAGTGCGAGCAGTTCGCATCGAATTTTTTGCGCATCACCTAATGTTCTCCGAAAACGGCTAATAATGGATTCACCGTTTCGGGCGAAACGTCTGGACTGAAAGATGTGCCTGAGCTACATTGTCTAGCGAATGTGAGACATGAACTGAGCATAGCAAAAGATGGGGATGTCATTCTGCGCGAGCAGAGAGTTGTGATTCCATCTACCCTTTGAGAGCCCGTCATCATTATCGCACACCAGGGACACCAAGGCATCGTTGTAGTTAATTCGCGAAAAAAAGTATTGTTTTCCTGGAATAGATAAGCGTGTGAAAGACCGGATCAACCAATGCATCCGATGCCAAGCGACAGGCATCTCCACCAGTACATGCAAGCCAATCACGATGTCTACTCTGCCTACACATTCCTGAAAGAAAAAGAGCGTTGATTTTTCATAATTCGCCCACTTCAGATATCATCTCCAAGTCGTCATCGATGATTGTAGAGGATTCCATGTCGTTGAATTAATTCATCTACATCCAGCAAAGCTGTTATCCTTCACTTGGATCGCATATTTTCATTATTTGGTGTTCATGTTCATGTACGAAGTGATAACCGCTACACTTCCCATCAGCGAATATTTCATGAACTTTGCGCAGTATCTAGGCTTTCAACATCGCACACTCATGCCTCTATGGTCACGTGCGAAAGGAATAGTAGAGCGGTTCATGATTGTCCTGAAGAAAGTAATCCGCGCAACTACCGCCGACCGCTAATCTTGGAAGCAGGAGCTCTACACGTTTCTATAAGAAGTTATAGAGCTACTCTGCACAGCACGGCAGGAGTACAACGACGGTAATTTTACAGCGTCCGCGTCGCACTCGCTTACTATCAATTGCACGACATGAATGATAGCGAAATTTGCGAGCGCGACAAGTCCGTGAAGCAGAAGGAGAAGGAAAACGCAGAAAAGCAACAGAGCATCACAAAGTCGCGAATCAAAATCAGTGACCATGTCCTCGTGAGGCGTAATGGGCAAGTAGGAAACTGTGCAACCACATACGACACAAAACCTTTTAGTCCAGTCAAACTAGCACTTCCACCTCACAGGAATTGCAACAGAAACTTTTTCACTGCAGTGCATTTCAGTATGGTCCCCTGAACACAAGAAAAAATGTCCCCCAAAATCCAAGCATGGGGAATTTATGAAATTTGCATATCATGCAAATTAACATTTGAGATATAAGAGAAATAAGGAAAACACATACTAGTTTGGCCTCGGTACCCAATTAAAACGATTAAAGTGTGTAAACCAATGCTTGTGAGGTCAGTGAAGACGATGGACATACGCATAACTTGATATCATTAAACTAATTTGCATAATTTGCATGATTATTCCTAAAATGGCGGGAGAAGCCAGAGATAATCTTGTGTTTTTTTTGTGAATGTTTATAAGTACATGATGATTAAAGAAATGTCAATGTTGAAACCAATGTTTGAAAGGTCAGTGAAGATGATGGACATATTTTTTCATTAAGCTTATTTACCAAATGTGCATGATTATGAATTTGTATAAATGATTAAAGCAACGGAAGTATTGAAATCAATGCTTATAATGTCGGTGAAGAGAATGGGCATACCTATGAGTTGATATCTTGTGCATAATGTGCATAATTTGCATAACTATTTCCAGAAAGGTGGGGGAAAGCCAAAGAAAATCATGTCTTTTTATATATGATTATCTGCAAGTACATGATTAAAGCAATGTAAGTGTTCAAATCAATGATTATGACGTCGGTGAGGAGGAAGGACATATTAATTAATCATTATGGTACTTTGCATAAAAGGGGGGTGGGGCGGGGCAACAGCGATCAGTCCTTCGCTAAGTGTGTGTGTGTGTGTGTGTGTGTGTGTGTGTGAAGTCTTTGTGATGATAAGCTTTGAACAATGATAAATGAGGTTTTGGCATGACTTAGCTGGGTCAGTGATATGTCCCCCAAGTCAGTGAAACAGTACCTCATTTAGAAGGAAGCAATAAACTACCCTCTAGCTAGGCATAAGGACGTCCATCTCAACCTCTATTTCTTTATAATATGTTGTACCCCTGAAAGGACATCGGTTTTGGCACCTACTACGTGAACAGGAGCCATCAAGTTTGACATCACCCGGCTTACGAAGTCAACTAGTACTGGAATTGCGGTGTTGAAAGATGATCAGCTAGAGACAAGACTGAATAATTATTTCAAAACCTTTGCTGCTTAATGCCCGCTTGACACTGCAAGAGGAAGCCGCTCCAAAAACTTCAGCAATCGACAATATGAACCAAGGAACGAATATATCTAAGGCCTAAGGACGTCAGAGAACCTCTGCGGAACCTGTAGCCTGATAAAACCACTGGTCGTGGTGAAATTCCTCCCAGAATCATATAGAGCAAAACTAGCAAGATCACTTTGATTGCACGCTGTTTGAGCTATGCTTTAACCATGATATTTGTTTGGAGAAATTAGAAGGCTGCATCTGTCATTCCTATTCATAGGAGCAGTGGCGTAGACAGGTTCGTACACTGGGTTTCAAAACTGGGCTGCCAACGCTCGAAAGGGCGCGAAAGCGCACGCACGAGTGAGCAAAGCGACCGAGCCGGAGGGAGCTTTTGCAATTTTGAACTTGAAATCGTGCAATGTGATGCATACTTAATGAGGTAAAATAACACGCACAAGCGTGCACGCGCACACACACATACATTAAACTACGCCTTAAATGGACAGTCATACTCATAGTTTCGACGAGATCTCCACACCGTGGCATACGAGTACGGAATGGACTGACACATATTTTGCAGGGAGGGTTCGTAATGGATCCAGCGGTAGTTTGGGTACCATTTGACTTGAAACAGAATTTTCTGCGGTTTAGTTTCTAGTACGGGAATGGAAGAAGTTAATTTTGGGGGGTGATTGGGGCTAACCCAGTCGTTACAACCGGCATCAGTTTCATCATCATCATTCGCCTCAGATGCTCCATCACCCTCAACGGCACACTTTCTTCTGGTTGAATTTCCGTAAGAACAGGCATTTCTCCGACATTATCCGGTTTTGATGTAGACGGCTGTTCACCATCATGTTCTTCTTTCTCATTATGCTTGAAAAAGAAGAGTTCTTTGATGTTTTCAACTTCCTATTAGGAGCCATCCTAGAATCCGAAAATCAATTCACTCTGTGAATTACTTTAGCGCCACACTCACATATATTTTCCCCTTAAAAAAATAAGGAAGACAAGGCCTCCTGCTTAGCGGACTAACCACGCGTTTTTGTTTTGTAAACACAACAAAAAAGTAAGCCCCCCCCCCCCCCCCCTCTAAGCACAATAGCATAAATTTTTATCGAACCGGTTTTGGGCAAAATAATTTTCAGGTTTGTTCCTTAAATTACTGATTAACCTCTGTGTGAAAATGACATTAATCCAATTAGTCATGGTGCATGAGTGGGCAAATTTTAAAGGCAAAAAATTTAGATTTTTCAAAAGTCGCAAGGGTAATTGTTTATGCCGTTTTAACAGTACATTTTGGCATTTCTTTATTTTCTGCGATTTTTAAAGTGTATTCACTCAACCATGAGACGGAAATGACTTCCAATGTTTACATATTAGGTCATGTTACATTTTTGTCAAAATATCCAGTTGTATTTTATGACAAAAATAAAGGGGTTTTAAAAGTTTCCAACTCCAGAGGGAGAAGTATTTTTTAAACGGGTTAAATGTCGGGATAGGTGTAGGTGCATCGAGAGATGGATGATAAACAATAAAAAGACATAAGTTATGCGCCAGAAATGGAATTCATCAAAAATTCATATTTATAGCAAACTTGATTTCAGGGGTAGAGCAACTGTCATCAACGCCCAGGTACGCAGTGTGATGAAACATGCCTCTCTATCCTGGATGGGTGCCAGTCCTTGCACCCTTCCTGATTCAATCCAGTGGAAAGCCCTGTGCATCATTGGCATAAGGGAACGGAAGCAAGAACAAAGCTGAAGTTCATTTCTCCACCAAAGGTGCCAGGTGGTGGCAGCAACTGTCATGTATCAGATGCATACATGCTTGTGCCATCCACACCTGAAAGCCCTGCTACCACATCCTCATGTCATTAGTAAAGCTACCCGCCTCGCCATGCTTACATGATACACACCCCCAGCATGTTTAGGACTGTCTCTGAACTGTCGAAGAACATTCATACATACTGCAGTTTAAGTCTGAAAAGTCTGCCAGGCCAAGGAGTCAGTGACATACATGCCAATGCCATCCCATCCTTCGATTTAATTTTGCGTTTAAGCTGATGTGAACCAATGATTTGACCATGTGGATTATTTGATAGAACCCATATCTTCATATAAGTTTTGCATTTCTGGTGTCTTTCTTCAAGGGTTATCACCATAGAGAATTAACACTTTATTCAGTGAAGAAATGCTTTTCGGTGCACAATACTAAATACTTAATTTTCATACTATAGAGAAGTTATGCACATATCAGTCAGGAAACCCAGTTTAATTGCTCACGTCCATTACATTGATTCGAACGAGGACATAAAAGTTGGGTGCTTTCGTGTCAATTCATAAGGCAATATATTAATTATCTATCACTTCAAATGAATATGATATGCATATTTTGAACAAGGGTCCATTATATTTAAATATGAAACAATTGGTTTCAACGCTTACATTGCTTTCTTTAATGAACTTATGAACAGAAACAGAGGAAAAATGGATTTTTATGCCCCCCCCCCCCTTTTAGGAATAATAATGCAATATTATACAAATTTGATTCATTCCATTCAGTTGAGTATTTGTCCATAAATTCACTAAGTATGATAACTATGAAACACTTATATTGCTCAAATCATGTGTTTTATGAACAAATCGGCCTTCTGACGATACCTTGTATGTTCATGAAAGTTAATTATTTTTGTTTCTTAAATGAATAAAGGATTAAATAGAAAAAAAAATGATTTTTTTGTGATGATTATGCCAATTATGCAAATTATATTCATCTGAATCTGAATATTAGTCCATCATAATCTACTACCTATGAAAGCATTGGTTCAAACACTAACGTTGCTTTAGTCATGTACTTACAGTTTTATGGACAGTTTTTAGGGAAAATTATGCAAATTTTGAAAATAAACTTAATGAAAGTAACTTATGAATGCATCTATCATCTTCACTGACCTCATAAACATTGGCTTGCACACTTACATTTCTCTTTCTCTAATCATGTACTAATAAACAATAACATATGAAAACAGAGCCGTCACCAGCTTTTTTGTAGGCGGGTGCTTTTTATGAGAAAAAAACACAAAAACACAAAAAACAACGGATTAACTCCATGGGCGGAAATCGCTCCCCGATGGTGGAGGGGACATGTTTTTCCTCAAGAAGTAGGTGAGCGGCGGGGGGGGGGGGGGGGGGGGGTATGACGTTTTTCTAACAATTTTTGTACACGAACGAAAATAGTGAGGGGGGGGGGACATTTGATATTGTCCCCCCCCCCCCGTCCCCCCGGGATTTCCGCCCATGATTATATAGCCCGCCGGATCCCTACCCCCCCCCCCCCCCCTCCGGTTTTGTTTTGTTTTGTTTTGTTTCGTTTTTTTTTTTTTTTTTTTGGGGGGGGGGGGAGGGTTCTGAAAGGGGGGAGCGTTCGCACCCTCCGCACCCCCCCCCCCCCCCCCCTGGCAACGGCCCTGTGAAAAACATGATTGTTCTCTGTTTTCCCGCCTTTTTAGGGCTATATAATTATGCAAATTATGCAACTATGCTTGATGATATCAACTTATGAATATGTCCATCATCTTCACTGACCTCACAAACATTGTGTTTGTACACTATAATCATTTTAATCAAGTACCTAGGTCCAATAACATGTGTTTTCCTTAATTCTCTTACATCACAAATGCTAATTTGCATAATATGCAAATTTCATAAATTTCTTATGCTTGGATTTTGGGTGACTCTCTTTCTGGTGTTTAGGGGACCATACTGAAATGTACTGCAGTGAAAAAACTTTCTGTTGCAATTAATGTGAGGTTACCTCCTTAAAATCGCTAGATTGACTGGACTATTTCAAGATCATAGTACTTCGTGGTTCGCAAATTGTTGTACCTCGTGGTTTCTACAAAATTACAAGAAACTCATTGCACTTCAAAGCTCTGAGTGGTCAACACGACGTTCGTGACACAGCTGATGACTACAACGGCGATACATTGATCGCACACCTTCAACTGAACGCAGTACCTCCTCCAATGGAGACACGACGAAACCCGCCCCGTTATTGTGCTCCACCTTCTTATCTCAAGGACCTTTCTACATAATTGAAACCTGAAGACTAAAGATGAAAACCTAACAGGCACTTTGCTATATCTGATCATGTGTCAATGATAATAAACATGAAGCATAGTGTAATGATTCATCCTTCTATTGGTACAAGTAGTCATATGATTTATTGAATATGGAGTGATCGAAATACTCAATCCTTATATTTGGTTCAGATTTCATTTTGTGGAGTTCATGTAAAGAAAGTCCAAGTGTAGGAAATAAATGAACAAGGCATTCCTCCTCGCAAGTTATGAATCTTAAAACAAACTTGTTTTATTCTCACGAAGTACAGCTATACCAGGTTTGAATTTATTAAGTCTAAACACATCTTGATTTGATGAAACTAGTGAGTGGTTACAGTGTTTACATACACTCATAGTTTACTTAATCGGTATGTAACTGCTAGGAACAGAGGAGGTGAAAAGGGGGGATAATGTTAACAGTAATGCCTAGTTAACAGATTGATTTGTTAATATGACCGGCTTAATATCTTCTTTGCAATTCATACAAGAAAAAATGGTAATGTACTTTGTCTTAAGGTGAATAACGGACACTGCAAAACAAAATAACACAAAACAAAATAACATAATGAGATGGTTTTTCTTTGCTTGTAGAGCCTAAATGTGTTATGTGTGACATTGTTGATTGGAGAGAGCCCCTCCATGTAGTTAGAAAAATGTCAGCAGAAGTGCTGTTCCTATAAAATACAAATGATTAAAGAGAATGTTTTACCAACAGTGAAGGGAAAAAAGTAATTCATACATGAAGACATTAGAAAGTTCTATGTTTGTTTTAATTATTTAAGTTATAAGCTGCCAACAGAAAATATTGTTTAGTGCTAAGGCAGTCTAAATTTTTATCATAGACCAAAATATAAAAGTCAATATCAACAAGTCCGCGATCATATGAGAGAAGAACAGGTCTAATCTCATTTTATGTAAGCAACTAACTTTTTTTACATTCAGAGACACAATGCTGAAAGATATTTCATGAATGTTAATGCAAATTAGCAGTAGTCGGAAGTTGGTATGTTAAAAAAAAGATATTCTGTAATGCACTTTAACAATAGTTGTATGAGTTTGAAGTATTGTAAAAAGCTGCATTGTTTAGATTGATATCGTAATACACAGCTGAAAACTTCTCTTTAGGTACATGCAATGACGAGTTATTTGAAACTGTAGAGCTCATGGAATGGATGCATATTATGTGATGTTAAGCTCTATTCAAATGTAAGGAGGAATGTAGTGTTCTAACCCCAGTAGCGTTCCATACGCACACATACATGTTATCAAACATGGAGTCAACGCGTCTAAACTAAAACCCAGGCAATCGCAGATATCGTGCAATTATGTAATTTATTGAAGTCAGCAACATTATTGTCTTGAAATGTGCTTCTATTCTGATCAGTGTCTCATCAGTGAATCAGGTGGATTGTGCTTTGAAAGTGCAATGCTATGGCGTAACATAATTTTAACATAAATTTAGCATGAGAAGGTTGTCATTCCACCGTTAGAATACGGTGCACACCTTCATGGCTTAATTGACACTTCAATGAGTGATCGAGTCTTATTGCCTTTACCATGTTCACATTTGTCATTCTACTTCCCAGGCTACAAAACCTAAAGTCTCTAGAAGTGTGCAAGTTGGCCGAGCTAATGGATCCACAAGACTACAGGAAAGTAGGTCTGGCCTTAGGGATCACCGAAGCCGCGCTGCGCCGATATGAACACGACAAGCAAAGCATCGAATGGGCAACCTACCACATGCTGAATGACTGGCTGAAAACAGTGAAGGAGGAAGAGGCGAGGACGATCCTTGTTGATAAACTACGTTCAATTCCCTTGGAGAATCTTGCAGATCGCCTTGCTGCAGGTAGATATTACGATCTTATCGTGCTGACATCCCAGGTCGATTAGTCCATGCGAACATGTAATATGAAATACCATCTAACACACAAAATCTGGATTTGTTTTGATTTTATTCATTAAATCTTCTGCTTACATATATTAAGAAAACGATCATTAATAGTAAATGCGCCATAGTACTTGGTGCGGATATTCTATACCAGTTACATAATGGAATACAAACGACGGGGTATTCAAAAGAAGCCGAAGCTTAACGGAATGAAAACCAAAGTACATCATATTCTATGCCGTATGAAATGGCGGGCAGAAGGGTTTTCATAATAAGCGGAAGTTTGAAGTTGTGAAAAACGTTCGTACTATTTGCATTATATCGAACATTTGAGTGAGAGACAGAGGCAGAGAGAGGGTAAGGGGGGGGGGGGGTGGAGAGAAAGGAAGATGCGTTCCACTCCAAGTACTAAATTTTTATATTACGATTGGAACAATTTTGCAGACAACAATGTTGTACAAAATCGCGAGGGATCAACGCAATAATAAGAAACAAGTATTATCTGGGCATACTGAAATGCGATCATAAGGAGTTCTGTAATAAGGGAAATGATGATTTATTTCATATTCATTTATTCGGTTGCAAGGGAATTCCAAAACTGAGGACCAGTGTGCCTCATTGGGTTATGCGCAAGTGCAGTCCTTGGAAGTTGGAACAAACGACGTACATTAGATTAGTGGTGTATGGATGAATTTGCAAATTGGAGGGGGGGGGGGGGAGGTGTCCGAATTCAGGCAAGGCATAAAGAGAGTTTTTTTTTGTTAGATATTGAGATCATCAATCTTACATGATTAAGCTGAAAAAAAAAGATGGTCGGTGTGATCCCGATTATAAGAGCTGGTACATACCTTGCTTGATTTTATTCGAAAGCATTAATCTGTAATTCAGTTATGATTTGCTCAAACAATGAAAAATGATTTTTATATTGTATGAAAGACAGCACAGTAGTAGCGTAATATGATCCTGAAAATCGATCATTAGGCAAAGTATGCGCAAACTTCAAAACCCCGTCATGTATGTATGTGCAGTACGTATGTGCAGTAGAAGTATGTCTTCTAATAATAACATTCTGTGAAGGTGTCCGAAAAAGTCACGGACCAAATTCTTTTTACAATTTCATCAAGATCTCCCTTCGCTCATCCACAAACTAATTCACAGTTTGTGTATGAAGATCAGCTATGAGCTCCCGGCGAAGGCTAAATGGTTAAAATATCTTTGAAATTACATTTTCTTTTATTATCCAGAGGAAGGCATTGACTAATAATTAGAAAAAAGGCGTATTGATAAAAACACCCAAATGTCCTGCATTTTTATGTGGCGGCGGTCATGACAGATCAAGAGAAGTCTTTCCGAGCATAGTCTATGCATGGACTAGTCCATGCTAGGAGCGATTTGGTTACATGCTGTATCTTTTATCTCTTTGTGCAGGACTTGACATGACTGCATTCTCTTCTCTGTCGGATGAGGATGTTCAGCGGTGCTCTGAGGACTTGAAGCAATACTACTCAACGAGGTTCTGCCAAATCCAGGCGGACCCGTTATACTTCGACACCCTCCTTCAGTTTGACGATATCTTCACCAATCTCGAACTGGTAGAAGAAGAAAAGAGCACGAAGTGTAAAGTGCCGCTAGATTACGATAAGCTATTAGAAACAAAGGTCAATGGAGCCTACCCAAAACGGCTTCTGGTCGAGGGAGAAGGGGGGGCTGGAAAGACGACATTGTGCGCCCGACTTGCCTGGGATTGGCTGAAGGGAAGATACTTCCAGCAATTCAAGCTGCTTCTGGTAGTTCTCCTTCGCTATGCTAAAGACCAGCCTGTGGGCAAAGTCATCAAGACCTACCTTTCTGACAGCAATCATGTAGAAGCGTGGCAGATCGACAAGTACATCCTCACTAATCACAAATATGTCTTTCTCGTCTGCGATGGCTTGGACGAGTATGGTGGGGACTTCAAGAGCTCCCAGGACATCCCCCAGATCATACACAACCATGCGTACAAGAGCACCACTGTGCTAGTCACGTCAAGACCCTGGCGAGCTGATGAGATACGGGGCCGGAGAAAGCTGAGACAGGCGTACGCATTCATCGCGGTTCAAGGATTCACTCCTGATAACTTGGCATCCTACATCACAAAGTTCTTTGTTAAAGATCCAGTTTCAGGCTCTGATCTCAATCAGTTCATGCAGGATAATGACGTCATCGCAGAGAACATGTCTCCCTTCCCAATCTACACGGCTATGCTGTGTATCATGTGGAAAGAGTATGACCAGGAGAGGCGACAGGCGATGCACCGGCTGCAAACGTTCTCCCAGCTTTTCCGAGAAATTATCTACTTTCTCATTGATCACTACATTTCAAAGAGTAGTTGCCAGTCATATGAAGATGCATCAGAAGTAGGCAGTCGGCGTGATATCGCTCTTGGCATTCTGAAAAAGATTGGGGAGATGGCGCTCATTGGGCTGTTCAAGAAACGACTTGACTTGTCAGAGAGCGATTTCAAATCATGTCCAGAGGCTATGGAGGCTGGCTGTAGGATAGGTGTCCTGTCTCGAGAAAGGTGTTTCGCTCAAAGGAAAGACACGTACAACACCTCTTCTCCTGTGATGTGTACCTTCCACTTCCCCCACAAGTTGTTCCAGGAGAATCTTGCTGCGATGCACCTGGCAGCCCTGTACCGCACAGACCGTTCCCGGTACGACCAACTCATGTCTCAGACGGTCATTCCACAGTGCAGGGAGTTCAGGCACCTAGTCTACTTCACGTCAGCCCAGGATGAAGATGTAGGAGTTGACATCATATCACGCCTTCCAACGGAGAATAAGCGGGCCTATGGTCAGAGGCAGAGCAACACCCATTTCCTCGTTGACGTAGCGTTTGAATGTCACAGTCATGTAGCAGCGGTGGCAGTACAGCACGCCTTGGAAGACGGAACTGTCGCCCTTACAACATGTACAATTGACAACGAGATGACGCCTCACACTGTAGCAGGCTACCTGTATGTCATGGAACGCCTTCATCTGGTAAATTGAATATGAATTTATATTCATATATGTTGAGAATTTCTGGAGACACTACAAAGCTCAACCTTATCTCCTTCCATGTAATGGTTCATGTACTTCAAGATCCTTTAATCACCAATAGGCATACTATTAAACACACCGTCATGCATTATTTCTCCTTCTTTCCAGTCCGCTTCTTTTCCTTCTCAAAGTTCTTCGTCTTACTCCATTTCCGTTATAAGATATGTAAGACATATGTGGATTATCTCTCTGCATCACTTCAAATACGTGCCATGCTTATTGTCTTTTCTAACACATTTGGATATCTGGTCGCTGACCTCTCTCTAACACGACATACTCTAACACTTCCCACCGCCTGTATCAGATTATATTCATCCGAAGCTACACATTGTATCAGTAACCACTGTTCCTACAATTATTGTTGGTTCGCTCCTCGTTATATCACAACCCCAATCTTAAGGGGACGCGCTCTTTGTTTCTCTCCATACTCAATAGGAAACACTGAGCATAAAAAGGAGATGTGGACGCACTGCATCGCGTGATGCAGCTGAATTCATCAGCACGTCATCGTCGTTGCGGTCGCTAGCCCTACAGGATGGGGCAGAGATGCACGGTGAATACTACAAGGTGCTTGCTGACCACGCTGAGCAGGCTAGCTCTTCACAGGTAAGATTACTGCCATAAGCCTATACCATTATCATTATTAGTACTGTCATTAGTAATTGTATTATTAGTATTATTGTTGCTTTAAATCCTTTTTTAGATATAACGGTATTTCGATAATTGTGTAAACGGCATGCGTTCCGTACTAGAATCATGTCTTCAGTAGTAACGTGATACCAATCACCATATCAATCCAGTTTGTTGGTATATTAAAGGTATCACTACAATTTACTACTCAGTCGGCCAGGGATTTATTTCATGCATTTCCAGGTCTGATAAACCCCTGCAGATTCCTTGCCTATACTTGTTGAGCCAACATTGATTATCTAGGGGGAGGAACAAATTACAAGTGAATTGATTTAGGCAGTGCAAACCCTTCTGATGTGGTATCACTATATACCGCAGGGGCGGATCAAGATGGATAGGGGGGGGGGGGGGAGGGGGGGCGGCAGTGCAAGTCGGCTGCCCCCTCCTGTTTTCAGACTGTTCCTGTTTTCCAGAGGGGGCCTCCCCCTTTTCAGACTTAAGAAAATATGATATCTAACAAGAAGAAACGCTCCAAGTCATAACCGGGCCGCGCCGGCAGACCCTTGATGTAGTCTGCACACTTCGCTGGTTAGATATGACGTAAGTTCGCCAGGGTGTAAAAGGGAAACCGTCCCTACACGTTTCATAAGGAATACACAGTATTAAGACAGTGTGTCCATTTTGAAGGTCAATCTTCCTTTTTTTAAAATCCATGGAAAATGCAAAAAGAAAAATAAGAACTTCCCTCCCAATAAGCATTATGATACAATTGGAAACTGACGTAAAGCAAATTTATAGCGATCATAGCGAGATTATGGGAAAGGTTTTGGGGCGGAGGTGGCTTTACACTATGGTCTGTATCTCTCCGATTCCCGGTACGTGCGTTCAATGGAAGTAATGTTCGCATCGTGGGCTAAAAGGGGACAATACGGTCATGAATGAGGACTATTCCCGCTGCGCTTAACAAGGATGGTTTTTCACTTCTCCTGAAAATGTTCGTGAAGCTATGACTGTCAGATTTAATACACGTCATTGTAAGGGTATACTCATGATTCTTGCAGAGTTGCATGAGTTGCATGCGACCCCTTGTCTTTAAGAGTATGGTAGATATACATATCAACAAACATCTTTCCGGCCCATGTTTTTTTTTCGGATCACCTGAATACAGTGTAAGCAGATCATTCTTAGGAAAGTTTTGGCACTGTGACAACTGCGTATTATTTTGACCTCACATTGGTACATAAAGGTGGAATGAATGGCAGTCATTTGGACAAATTAACAATAAGTTAAATTTTCACATTTGTTGTGACAGAGCATGTATGAAATGTTAAGTGTACCATAGGGTGTGTTGTATACAATTAGACTAAGAAATTTGTGTAGAGGGTGGGCAAAGATAAACATGTTATATGTTATTTGAAACGCTTTAAAAAGCCGTAGTAAACAGGTTAACGTTTTGTCCCTTAAAACCTAAGCTACCACCCTGAGCCAGAGACAGGACACTTTCCCGGACCTCCGACGGATAGTCGGAAAACAACAAAGTACTTTAAGTATTGTGATGTTACTGGTCTCCTCGTAAAGAGCTATACAGACATGATAATCATAATCATTTATATTTTCAGTGCAATCACAACTTCATATTGTAGTAGGAATTTTCGAGCGAGATGGAGACATTGTGTCTCTGTCCGCGTTAGGATAGTCGATCGTAGGCGTGGTTTGTTTGGGCGCAATATACGACTTAGTATACCAACCAATACCAGCCCACTCATACCAGTCTACCAATCAAATCGTGCCCGAGATTTTAAAGGAAAGAACAGGGGTTTCAAAATTACCCGCCCCCCCCCCCCCCCCCCCAAGGTCAGTTTTGCTGAAGGTAGACTTTCGTTCATGTAATATGTTTCAATTTGATTTGGGGATAATTTGGTTGGGATCATTCGAGAGCATATTTGCAGTATCACAGTGGACAAACTTGCCTTGTAAGAAAAACACCATAAGGATAAGTCGAAAAGACTCATCTTAACTCGTTAATTACAAAGTAAGTTTGATCGTCTGACGCTACTATAGGGTACGTCGACCGCAAAAATCAATAATACTACGCGTTATACATTTTCACTCTTGATCGATAAAAAAAAATGCTTGGAAGTCAAGTCCGGCTTTATGTTAGTACTTGTCAAATGTAGGCCTATACATTTTAAGGAGATATTTTGAAATAGATTTTATCCATATATATCAATGGCATTTATTATGGTTTGATTGGCTCGAATGGCCCAATCAATTATTTTTTCGAATAACACAACGCCCCTGTGCCTATCCACCACCACAAGAACAAGAATAAAACGTTTATTTGCTCAGGCAAAATTGTGTGTACATTTCCCTTAATCACCGTAGGAACTTTTCTTCAGCTCCCTTTCGCAATACTATGTCATTAATTTTTAAAGAAGACAACCACGCAGCTTGCTCGCTACCCAGGCAGCAAACCCTGTTTGGCGTCCATCACACATGGGCTGTTGTAAACCGTGGCTGGGTGTCAATGCTTTTGGGAGATTAGCGTGCACATTTTCTACCTGCACTACCTTTGCAATTTATTGCTGTTTGAGAAAAATGGCGACCATTTTTTTTAACTGACCTCTATGGAAAAATTAGTATTGACAAATTGTTTATAAGTGGATTGAAATAAGCTTTACTCGCACCATATGATATCACATTTGTTGGGCTTCTGGATGTTTATATTGTTTGGCAAAGAATTATGTCTTACTTTCTTTCCCATAGTGAAAACTTTGAGCCCGTTTTGGACAAAAGGTGAATACGCGCTCGCTGCCCGAGCGCGCATCACCGGTCTCGGCTCGAATTGGGAAGGACTACTCCATTATGGCATACAGGGGTGTGATTGCTTAATTTACGGATTTACGGCTGCACAAGTAGGACACAGGTTCAAATGTATCCAAATGCAAACATTTCGCATGCATCCTCACACGTTCTTCAGCTATTGACCGCAAGCACTTGTGTTTCATAACATAATTTTAGATATGGGGTTGGTTACAGGGGAAACGTAACATTGTTCTTAAATCTTCCCTTCAACTGGCGGATCCAGCTAGAGCCTAGCCAGAGCTATCAAGCCCTCAAACTCAGAGTCAGACGAATGCAAATGAAGTCAATTAAACCTTGTCAGTTTGAAACCATGAATTCCAACACAAGTAACAAGTAACAATTAAGGAGTCGACATGCTTTATTGAGTTGCCATGTTTATTCCCACAAGTGTACGCTAGCTACCAAATTAATCATTTCGTAATAAAGCTGCTACTAGTACTATAAAACCAACATATATTTGCACGCGTGGGACCAATTAGTCTCAGTCACCGTTCACACAATATTCTTTCCGCTGCAGTGTGCAAACACCGAAAATATGCGTTTATTTCATTATTTAGCGATGTGTATGGGAAATACGCTCCATACAGCATTAAACAATGGGTGAACTTTTAAATATCTCACCTGCAGTGTTCTAAATATTCTGGACATTGTTAGAACTTTAAGTAAAGGAACACAAATGTCACAGGAATATGCAGTTCTCGTCGCTGAGTCGTGAGTCCTGCGCGTCTGCAGCGCGTACCTGATTGCGCGCAACGCTCGCGACGCCCCCGCTCTATAATGGAATCGTCGCATTACGTCATTTGCCGCAGTTCTCGTTGCCTTCTTTTCTATTATTGTCTCTCATTAGACAAAACTTTTTGGAACAAAAGTGCAACGAGATTTTACAGCCAATGAGAATAAGTCTTATATCAAGTTTTAGTGTGAAATCTCTTCTGTCAGAAACCGCTCGCCCCAGACTGACTGCTTGCTTCGTTTGTTTTCTGTAGGCCTACACGTGTGTGATGTACATGTTTGTTCGTCGAATTCGGAGGCATTTCCCATAGACTTCCACCCCAAAAGGCGAATGCGTAACAGATTTCAAGCAAAAAGTGCAACGAGACTACTTGATATCCTCGAATTATTGTTAGTTAATCATGTGTAGAAAAGTGTTAGCTTTCAGATGCTACTCGCCCCAAGCGAGGATATTTATGCTAACACGTAAAAAAATAGCGATTTATGACACAATGTCACGAAATCTAACATAAATTTACGTGTTATATCGACGCGCGGACATGCACACGCGCGCACGGTGAGCAAATGTCCACAATGTTTCACTATGCAAAATTAGAATTTGATTAAAATATATAGCCTAAAGAAGTCTTCAAATTTCATCAAGTATTTTCACTATCTAATGAATTAAAACTTTTCAGAAAACTGCCCTGTCATTTAAATATGAGGGGGGCCTACACGATGTGTATGGACCCCAGTGAATGCGTGAGCCTCACGCAGAATGCTCGAGTCTCACGCAGAATGCGTGAGACTTGAGGCAGCTCTGATTGCGCAGCACTAACAATCTTAAATCTATATTCTGACTTTTCTATTGAGAGCAAAACACATTTAGTAGGTCTACTTACTGATACCTTCGTTTTATAGGCAAATACTGCTCTTGCAGTTCAAGTTGTGGACTAAGAATACTAGCTTTAGTCCAAATTAGTTTAGAGTTTTTTTTTTCTAGGCGGAACTTTCACATGGGCTATAAAAATCATTATTTTAATAAACATATCAATCTGTGTGCGCTCTTTGATCACTGTGTACAGATCGAGAGGTTAGCTCTGAACTTGATGGACCTTTAGAAGAGAGCGTCTGCATATAATAGGTTCAAAAACTTGATAAATAGTTAATTTACAAAAGTTATATTATTTTAATTTTATTTATTTCATATGTGAGTGCTGTAATTTGTGTTTGCAAACTTGTATCAACACTGCTAACAAGGAAATAGTGACCCAGTCAGTTTTTTTTCTGTTTCTGTATTACGATTCTTTATCAAAAATGTCTGTACTGCAACTTATATACACTTTAAAACGATGTGAGATACTGCTTTTAAAATTCCAAATGTTGATGTTAACTGAAATATTAGCTCTAAACCCAAATTAGTTTCGATTTTTTTTTTTTAGGCTTACCCTCAAAGTGAACTTTCAATAACATTAACTGATCACATTAATCTAAGTGCGCTCTTGTTTATAAACCGTGTGTATATCTGTTCTGATCGTTTTGGGATCACTTTGTACAGATCGAGAGCTTAGATCTGCGCGTCATGAATCTGCGCGTCATGAATGCGTCTGCATCACGTGATCTTGGTCTGTTTGTGTGCGGAGTACCCAGTCTGACAGAGGTCCGTCTCGACCGGTGTAGCTTTCACGATGGCTTCTTCTCAGCATTAGCATCGAAGGCTTCAGGCACACAGGTACTATAACAGATGTGACAAGTTAATGATTTTTAAAAAAAAAACACGTTAACTATATTTCATGAACTTTGTGTGAGTGTTCTTAGTGATTGAAAGTGTGTATTAATAGTGCTGACAAGGAAATAACGATAGTCAGTTTGTACTGTAATTATATTATGATCTTGTTATAATCTTGTTAATAAAATGTAGGCCTATAATCTGTAAATTAAGCACATCCCATAGAACCAAAAATACTTCCTTCAAAAATGTAATTGTTGAGGTGGCCGAAAATAAGCTCTAGACTAGTCCAAAATAAGTTTACAGGGTTTTTTTTCGAGGCGGAACCTCAACATGGGGTAGGCTATAGGCCCTAAATAGCATTAATTGATCGTGTCTGTTTGTGGTCTGTTTGTGTGCGGAGCACCCAGTCTGACAAAGGTCAGTCTCTACTGGTGTAGATTTCACGATGGCTTCTTCTCAGCAATAGCATCGAAGGCTTCAGGCACACAGGTACTAATACAAGTTCGACTAGTTGATAAATAGTTCATTTACAATAGTTACATTGACTTTATTTTCCATGTGAGTGTCTGTGTTATTAGTGTTTGCAAATGTGTATCAACACTGCTAACAAGGAAATAATGATGCACTCAGTTTGCTATGTATTCCAGAAATGACACATACTTGTTTAAAAATCCAAAATATTGAGTTGGCCTAAAATAGGCTCTAGACTGGTTCAAAATAAGTTCAGAGTTTTTCGAGGTGGAAACTCACCACGGGCTATTAATAGCATCAATTGATCATGTCAATGTATGTGCGCTCTTGTTTATAATTCTTGTTTATTTCTGTTCTGATCGTTTTGGGATCACTTTGTACAGATCGAGAGCTTAGATCTGAGCTTGATGTACCTTCAGATGAATGCGTCTTCATCACGTAATCTTGGTCTGTTTGTGTGCGGAGCACCCAGTCTGACAAAGGTCAGTCTCTACTGGTGTAGCTTTAACGATTGCTTCTTCTCAGCATTAGCATCAAAGGCTTCAGGCAGACAGGTACTATAACAAATGTGACAAGTTCATGATTTTTTTAACACACGTTGACTTTATTTCATGAACTTTGTGTGTGTGTGTTCTTAGTGATTGAAAGTGTGTATTAACTCTTAGCTCGCTTTGTTCGACTTGCGGCACATACAGCGGGCTGCCAAGTTCGACTCAAGTCACATTACGCGCACAATGCATACGAAACGCATTTAATTGTATTGTGCGCACACACATACAAAAGCGACGCGTGTATTGCATCGTATATAACAATAAGGGGATTAAAGTATCAATAGGCAGGAAGTCTCCCAGGACAGGAAGTCTATTGAGAAGTACCCAGGGTCAATTTCAATAGAGAAGTTTAGTTCATTGTTAGCTTACTCTTTTTGAATGCCCCATTCAAATCCTAAATTGCTTGGCTCATTATTCCCATAAAGACATGGGTTTGGTATGTAATGAAAGCTAAAGAACACATCTTTTCTATGGACTAACTTAGAGAATAACCTTCATTAGGAAATATTGAATATAAGAGGTATAACATAGCCTCCAAAACGATAATTTGGAGACAGAATGTAAAGTTATAATTCTCAGAATCTATGATATTATACATGAATAATGATACCATTGGCATGAGTATAAGTTTTTCTTAGACTTAGCTACACATTTTTTTTTCATCACGACAAACCAATAAAAAGTTATTGGAAGTGGAATAAGACAGTGCATGCAAAACCCCTCTGAGTGTAGCACCTTGAAATTAATGTGGCGCAGGGGAGATAGTGTGCGTGGCGGGCAAAGAGTTAATAGTGCTGACAAGGAAATAATGATCGTCAGTTTGTACTGTAATTAAATTATGGTCTTGTTATAATCTTGTTAATATGTTGATCTAGGCCTGTAATCTGAAAATTAAGCACATCACGTAGAACCAAAAATACTTCCTTCAAAAATGTAATTGTTGAGGTGGCCTAAAATAAGCTCTAGACTAGTCCAAAATAAGTTCAGAGTTTTTTCGAGGCGGAACCTCAACATGGGGTAGGCTATAAATAGCATTAATTGATCATGTCTGTTTGTGGTCTGTTTGTGTAGGGAGTACCCAGTCTGACAAAGGTCAGTCTCTACTGGTGTAGATTTCACGATAGCTTCTTCTCAGCATTAGCATCGAAGGCTTTGAACAGTCACACAGGTACTACCATTTCATCAATTTCATAACCAGCTATATACAAATTAAATTTTACATGGACATGGACTTTAAATAGCATTAATTGATCATGTCAATTTATGTGCGCTCTCGTTTATAGATCTTGTTTATTTCTGTTCTGATCGTTTTGGGATCACTTTGTACAGATCGAGAGCTTAGATCTGAGCGGCATGGACCTTGAGATGAACGCGTCTGCATCATCACGTGATCTTGGTCTGTTTGTGTGCGGAGTACCCAGTCTGACAAAGGTCCGTCTCTGCCATTGTAGCTTTCACGATGGCTTCTTCTCAGCATTTGCATCGAAGGCTTCAGACACACAGGTACTAATACAAGTTCGCCTAGTTGATAAATAGTTTATTTACAAAAGTTACATAGACTTTATTTTCCATGTGAGTGTCTGTGTTATATAGTGTTTGCAAATGTGTATCAACACTGCTAGCAAGGAAATAATGATGCACTCAGTTTGTTATGTTTTCCAGAAATGACACGTACTTGTTTAAAAATCCAAAATATTGAGGTGGCCTAAAATAGGCTCTAGACTAGTCCAAAATAAGTTCAGAGTTTTTCGAGGTGGAAACTCACCACGGGCGTTGAATAGCATCAATTGATCATGTCAAGGTATGTGCGCTCTTGTTTATAAATCTTGTTTATTTCTGTTCTGATCGTTTTGGGATCACTTTGTACAGATCGAGAGCTTAGATCTGATCGGCATGGACCTTCAGATGAATGCGTCTGCATCACGTGATCTTGGTCTGTTTGTGTGCGGAGCACCCAGTCTGACAAAGGTCCGTCTCTACAACTGTAGCTTTCACGATGGCTTCTTCTCAGCATTAGCATCGAAGGCTTCAGGCACACAGGTACTAATACAAGTTCGACTAGTTGATAAATAGTTCATTTACAAAATTTACATTGACTTTATTTTCCATGTGAGTGTCTGTGATAGCGTTTGCAAATATTTATCAACACTGCTAACAAGGAAATAATGATGAAGTCAGTTTGTTATGTTTTCCAGAACTATGACACATACTTCCTTTAAAATTCCAAAATGTTGAAGTGGCCTAAAATAAGCTCTAGACTAGTCCAAAATAAGTGTACCTGAGTTTTTCGAGGGTGAACCTCAACACCAGCTATACATAGCATAAATTGACCATGTTAATCTTCCTGCGCTCTTGCTTATTAACATTGTGTATTTCTGTTATAAATGATCATACCATACACAGGTACCATAACAAGTTACACTTTTTGTGTGCAAATACGAGCGAGTAGTCATTCTTGCCCTGCTTCGCAGCGCTCTACGGTCTTTGCTTCTGGCACACAGGTAGAGTGAGTGGTCCACAAACCACGGCCCCTGGCCCTACCCTTGAAACCGGCCCCCGCGTATCGCGTATTTCTGCTCGATGCGCGAATATACAGTAGTTACTTTACAAAAAGCTACTTTGATTTGATTACATATTTCGAGTGAGTGTTCTTAGTGATTGAATATCTATATCAATACTGCTAAGAATGAAATAATGGTACAGTCAGTCCGTTCTGTATCTGTATCTTTAACTTTACATTTATGATTCGGGTGCCTCTTTTGAATATTTTGCATACCAATATAAAGATATTAAACACTGAAATATCACTCACAGATCAACAAAATATGCTTTTTAAAGAAATAATTTTGGATTGAAGATTAGAGAGAAAGCTTTGAGAATTGCGATTCAAATATCGCTCAGTAAAACACCACACATTCACTTCACTGAAGCTTGAAACCGGCCCTAACCGTTCGATATATCCGTCAATCCGACGAGTACAATACCGACATTTCACCAGGATGGCGTTTCATGAACATTTTTCGTCTGACAAGCTGTCTTTTTTCTGACAGTTACCATAGTAACAGTCAGAGGCTAGTGCCTCTTAGCCAATCAAAACCGAGGATTTTACTGAAGTTGTCAGCACTGATCATTTGGTCAGTGCTGACAACGTTCATGAAATGCCCTCCAGTATTGCGTCTTTAAGAGCATGCATGTTCCTTCCAGTGGCATGAAACATGGAAAACTTTATGCGATCAACGAGAAAATCATGGAATTACGAACGCAAGTTGAAAACAAGAGATATTGTGAACGAAAATGTGCAATCGTTATATGTACACATTGTGAAAAAATTTTCTTCCAAGATTCGTGCTTTTTGAGTACTAAGTGGGAGATGGAGAGGGGCGTGAGGTAGACATGTGCAGTGTGGAGCTGTATGAATACTTGTAACAGGCTTAACAAGTTTGTGTTCTTTACATAATGGTTAAAAAATCTCATTACACCCTGATGTTGAGGATTGTGACCAATTGTGACAAATTTTATGCGAAAATGCACAATCGCGCATCGAACCTTCGATAACGCGCATTGAGCAGAATACGCGGGTCGGTTTATGGACCACCCATTAACACTTTATACTACATATGTTCCACTGTTTACGTTATACTTCATGCTGATAACAAGGAAATACTGATACAGCCAGTCTGTACTGTATCTCTCTCGTTATCTAAAAATATATTGTTCACATTTACATGATAAATAGTAACCATGGTCAGATAATGCTTTCCAAAATCCAGATGTTGACTTCGACTACAAAATCGAATCCAAAACTAGTTTCCAGGTAATTTTTATACTAATTTACTTGCCAGGCCACCCCCTTCCCCTTCTTCACTCTCACACACACTTATACAGACAGATGCACACGTGCGCATCCACACAAACACACAGACGCATACGCATACACATACTTATACATGCACGCACACGCAAAACAGTGACAGATCCATGTTATTTTCACTATTCAAGATTCAATTTTATATTTCCACCTAAAAAGCAAACAAACACACAACCAAAACAGCAATGTGAATTCACGTATAATAAACAAAACAAAAAAGAAACAACATTTAATTAACACAATTAATTCATGGAAACAGTACTTTCTCCAAAGAGAAGAAAAGTTTGTGTTGGACCCCAAGTACACTATACACTACTAGTATGCTACAAGAGTCATCTAATGTTTTACGCCGATGGTACTAAATTGTAGAATTACAGCATTCGGATTTAGGCGATGTTAATCACAAATGGTTCATCGTGTTCAAGTGATTAAAGAATGGTCAGAAGTAAACGATCTGAACTCAGTATACGCCACTGTCGCATTTGTGCACTTGTGATACGCACAATTCCTATTTTTTTCTTATCTGACAGAGAAAGGGTTAAGCCCAATAGAAGCAAGATTAAATTTTTCACATATCCTCTCATTTTGTTCGACAGAATCCTACATTTTACATTGGTTTGGATGGCGCACGGGACAATTTTGTGAGGAAGTGTTTAATTGCGGTGCAAAGTTTGATGATGAATTTACTATGGCCAATTCACAAAATGCAGATCTGCTACTTCTACACTTCTCCAAATTCATAAAATTTGTAATATACAAACTTCTAAGCGCTGAGGTCATGCATTTTAAAGTGTCTCCATGATTTATGTAACAGCCTCCCTTCTCGGATTCCTGGCTTGTCAAGTCCAACATATGCAGGTTGTGCAGAACTCTGCAGCTCTTCTTATATACCGTGTTAGAAAACAGGAATCTTTTTCTTTCATTATAAGAGACTTACATTGGCTTCCCGTTCATCCTCGTCTTTCATTCAGAATGGTGTTGTTGGCCATGAAGTGTTTTCATAATTTTGCACCTACTTATTTCATTTCGTTGTTATAAAAATTGATTCTAATGAGAACATGTATTTGGTATTTTACCAGTTCTGACCAGGCAATCTAGTGAACGCAGCCTCGCTGACCCACCCTGCCACATGTTTATGCAACAATCTTTCTGAACTTACAAAAATGATTCCCTTGATGAATATTAGATCGCATAGAAGACGAATGCATTCATAATGTGCTAATTTTTGTTTGAACATACAGTACCTCATGTATTTCATAGTTTTTTCTCTACAGTGCAGAGAAACATATTTGATCACTGTGTGCTATGCGCTATGTATATTATAATCAGTACGTATCGTCATTATCATTGAACAAAACACAAAACATTGACATGTATGTCGATTATTTGAATGAAAAACCATTAGGTTTTTGTTCTTTTTTGCCACGATTAGAAAGGAATAGTATTGCAATGTTACGCTGATCATCTTTTATGACGTGTTGTGTGTTATGGTTGCAGGCTGCTGGTGGGGACAGCACCCCTCCCTGCCCGCTGACTAGGCTGACGGTAGATGACGAGACACTGTCTAGGTGGACGTATGGTGACATGAGCGCTGTGTTCCCCTCCCTGAAGAGAGTCACCCTGGTGATGGATGTGGAGATTTACTATGATCTGCCATCCCAGCTCCAGCTATCCGGCGTCACAGTACTCAACATCATACCTGAGCAAGGCAATGCAGACATAACACGTCGTGAAGCCGCCTACCTAGAGAAGCTACCCACAGTCTTCCCTCATCTCCTAAAGCTGACTGTCACTGACTTCACGTGGAGGAGCGATGGTGCTCGATCATTGCTGCGTTCACTCTCCAGTCATCCACATCTCAGGGTTCTCAGGTAAAGCCGTGTGATTGATAGTGCTCGTGCCATGATGTACACTCTATTACAAACAGGAGCATGGATATACAATATATATATGGGGGGGGGGGGGGGAGGGGGGGCGTATAATCACTGCACCACCAAAGTATACAGCAAGACAAATGTTTTCAGTTTTGAAATCAGAAAATATGTTTTTCTTTTTTGAGAGATACACTTCGTATACGGCGAGCGCTAATGCCCGATCTCTATGTCCGTAAAACAACACGATGTAGATGATCGTTTTTTTTTCAGTAGCCCATTGTTGGGTTGTAAAAGGTGTTGAGGATCATTGTTAACATTTAAAACAAATCATTCATACTTTGAAAACCCGCTCTTATAATGTCTAGTCCAGATTCAGGACGTTTGTTTGTGAACACACGATAGCGCGCATCATCGGTAGGGGAGAGCGGGGTAAATACGGACATGGGGTAATACCGGACAGGCCTGTTTTAGGACTATCGCGATAGATGTCGTTCTAAATCTATCCTGGCTGAGATGCTCTGCTTGTGGTTAGTCAAGTTCCAGGAAATGTCTTTATTTCCGTCATCAAATGATACGTTATTGAACAAAATGTTATTTCTACCTCCAAAAATTTGTTTATAGATTTCAGTTGATCGATTCATTGCTATCAGGGGGTTAGATTTACAGTCATTTTTGCGACAAAGTTTTATTCAGTGTGATCCATTGTTTAGCATAAATCCCATGTTGTCCGGTATTACCGATAATATTATATTTTTACTTTTTTATAACGAGGAATCTAAAATAACAGGGTGAATACATCATTGTCCCCTAAAGCCCGTTATAAAAAGTAAGTTCCACTGCTTATGATAATGATTGCACGCATCACAGAACTATACCTATAAAATAAAACACTGAAGAACGACTTGAAACATGGATGCCATACGTTAAGGATAATTTTGCTTTAAAAATCCACATGTTTATTATTTTAACATTTCTCACAAAATGTAAAACTGAGCTTCACTTACTACCGCTCTTCTTTTTTAAGCACAGTGACTCAAACAGTAATTCATTAACTGTCTGAAAGATTGATAAGTTCCTTTCAAATATAGAATAAAACGTGTTCCACAGAACTTGCGTCTTGCGTTATGGCCTGTGTTTGGTTTCAGTAAAAGAAATCTAAGCTGAATCAACATTTTAGTTATTCATATCAGTCCCATATCTTGTCATTAATTAAATTACATGAGGCTTACATGTTAGTACGCTCTCAATGCATAGGATAGTTAGACTAAGAAACTTCACTGAAGTAAAGATAAGAGAAATATGTTGGGAGTAGTTAGTATCTGCTTCCATTGCTTAAGCGTTGGGATGGGGTAGCTTAATTAGGCAAGGCTCGAAACAGTCAACCTTATCTTCCGTCCGTATTTACCTAACCACATGCCCGTAATTCCCCACTTTTGGTCGGGGAATAAATAGCGGACATCTATGAAAATACTTTTTGAAAGATAACTTTAAAAAAAAAAATAACGCTGTTTTCCATTAACCATGCCATAATGAGGGCATTCCACATAATTTTATGTACATTATACGATGTCCATTTGATGATGGGACTACTCGTTGTGCTAATACAAAAGTCTGGCATTTTATGTCCGTAATAACCCCGCTGTCCCCTACACGCCTTGACTTGCCTCAACGCTAAGCTGCTCGCATCATTTGCTACGCCTTTAAACAGGTCTGCAGGGTTACTGTTTTACAATAAACCAATTGGTTTTTTTTCGATCATTTAAAGTATTTTCACCCTCCCAAACCTTCAAAATCATATTTTGATCTCCATCTTGAGAGATAAATAGTCCAGCGTTCGCTTTGCACGCGAACCATGGGCCCAGTAAACAACAGGAGGTGGGTCTTTGTGTGAACAGCTCATTGTTGGTGTTCATGCCTAGTCATATTGGCAATGGGACAATATTGTTTATTTATATGTATCGTAATTTCTTATAGCGCATCATTTTTAAATTCTGCGTTTTATCCTTTAGTTCAAATCAGGTTTCCTTTATATGCGTATAAAACCTAACCTTTCTATGCGGGCACCACCCTATTAAACGCAGTAACCTTGAAAATGCAAATTCCCCTTTGGCCCAACTCGAACTAAAATTCTCAGTTACCTTCATCAAATATATTACATCCTTTAAAAAAGGCCTATTTAGTTGTACGCACGGCCGTACGAATTGCGCGCGCGCGGATGAAGGTTCGTCCGTACGTACGTTTGCATGCAAAGTGAGTTAATGAGCCAAACTTTGAGCTCGGCATGTGGTCTGATAAATATTTATTTAAAGATAAAACGTAAGGTTTTTTTTTTTTTTTTTAACCAATCAACATCGTACTTATATCATTGGAAAGCGCAGAAAAAATGACAAAATTACACATTGAAACTTAGCTTACCAATACCAAAGAAAGAAATTGTATCGATTTGACATCAACACATTCATGTTTACCCCAAAAGTGAAAATTTACGTGTATTTCCTATATGTGTTTGCTTAGAAAGGAAGAAAGAAAAATACAATTGACATATTTGCGTTTATTTCAAATATTAAATGTAAATAACTTATTATCATCCACATAGTATCAATGGAACTAAGGAAGAATGTTAGCACCTTGTTCACAAGTTACAAAACACGTACAGCATTTCATGTTTTCTATGATATATCCGTAGAGTGTGCGTGTGAGCAAAGCACCCGCAGACTTAGTTTAACAAAAGGATAAATGTGTGGTATTGTACCCCTCAAAATCAGGTATCATATGTTATAAGGGAGGTAAAGTGCCCCATAATACTTGGAATACCTTCAAATTGCAAAATGTCCTCACAATCACAGTTGGCATACATGTACCAGTCCACCGATTAGGGACGTTACTCTAGTAATCCTAACTTTAAGCGGATTCCCTCCAAGACCCATTCCCGGCTCTAGATAACCAGCCAAAGTTTCCCTTGCCATCTTTACTATGTGGCTCTGCACGTTCATTTAAACTATATATAACATTGAGCTGATCAAGGATACTCAAAAAGTACACAATTTAAGATAAACAAAGTTACATAGCTGAAACCTTTTTTTGCTGTTGCTGATAATATGATACACACGCAGTTTAAGAACACAAGAGAGCCTCTCTTATAGATCAAGCATTCAGAATCGTCATACCGCAGTAGGGGAGACACCCCCGTTCATTGGATTTTCATGTGACCTTTTGAGCCGACATCAATCAGTAGGACAGAAACAAATTGCAATCCATGAACTATGAGGCGAAATAATTTAAATTTTGATTTTATGTGCACGGCCCGGACGAAAATACAAGATATTTTTTCCACGGAAGAGAGAACCAAACTCTCTTTTGTGAAAGACATCATATTGAGCATATTAAGTCAACAAATCTCACTATAGAATTAAATATAATAGAAGACAGGGTAGCCTTTTTTGCAGGTCAAAAAAGAAATAATTAGGTTTAAAAAGCAAAAAAAAAAACCGGGAGTTGAAGACAATTGTGTGAAAGTTCATCTCTCCCAATTATCAAACTGGAAACTGACTTTAACAGACTTATATTGATTAGATTTTGAATGGTTCGTTCGAAAACTTTAACCTACAGAGTTGGGAGACCGAAATACTAAATAGTGCGCGCAAGTCACAGCTCTTCGTTACGTTTTCAAAGTAAAAATTGATATGTTTTTCACTTTTATTGAAATGGTTTGTGAAGATATAATTATACCATTTGAAACAAGTTATATAGTAAATGTATCCAGCTGATTACTGCTGGGTTTCATTATTTGCTTCCCAACCTCAAAAGAAAAAAAAAACATTGCAGCCAAACTTTTAATAAGTGAGATTTTCATTTTGATGATTAATCATGCAGCCACAACTAAGTTTGCACTTAGGCTAGTACTTTCAGGTTTTTAGATAGAAAATCGATGGTGCTAGGATTTATATTCTATCGATGTATACTGTACTATAATAGCATACATGGTATGTGTGTGTGTACACGCAGTGTGTCCACACACTCCATTACATTGTACTTATAGCTCAGCTTATTGTACCATGGAGACAATATTCATTTATTCTATCGAACTGTCCACATAGTTCTCTCTGTCATCAATGGAGCAATAATGGTTAATATAATTCATTAATCATGTCCGTGTTCTTGTTGATATTTGTTTCTTTTCACAGGATCATGAGATGCGGTCCGGATGCGCTCCTGGACTCAGTTGCCGAGGAGGTCAACCGGGCAGGAAGAATTAGAGTAACGGTAGATCACAGCGCACCAGAAGAGGTATGTCACTTTACGTGTGCACCGTTTTCATTCAAATCATACCATGTATGGAGCATAAGCGGGCTAAACGTGGAGAAAGAACACATTATATACAAGAACATACTAAATATGGGATTTCCTGCGTCCAACGACTCCATGGGTACAATGTATTTTCCTGCACTAAAGATAGTACATGTACCATTAATAGCAATGATTTCGTATTGTGATGACTAGAGGAACGTATTGTGATGACTAGAAGAACGATATCGTAATAACATCAAATTCGTGTCAAATAACAATAGGACAATACAACTCCATAAACACGTTGTGGACTGTCGAGGAATGCTCATGACACTAACATACTTATTTCTTACTCGTAACAAAGTCCTTATAAACAAATTTTAAGAAGCCCGTGGAAAAAGTTAAATTATTATGTCATTTTTAAATATTTTTTTAAAGATCTGGACATTTGGTGTAAATAATCTCTATAGCAATTAAACAGTACTTAGTGATACTATTATAATACCAAGTGAACATTGAACCTCTCCACATCTAAAGAAATATACTGAAGACTTGATTGGCCTACATGTGTATGAATAGAAGGTAACTACCAACGCCAATTAGGTTTATTTGTATTCTAGATGAATATGTGAGAACACCCCTTTCCCCATCCCAAGTATCAACCACTCCATGAATCATTATCATAACAAAAGCAACGATGTGACCAATTTTACCTGAATAGGAAAAAAAAAATCTTTTGATGTTTGCAATGGTATGATTAGATATCACTTCCTTTCATGTACCTCAATACGACAGTGTGCTATGTTGCATGTTTCAACGTGTCATGTTATTTGTTTGATAGGTGGATTGCTATGACAGGGAGGACGAGGAGAGTGATGATGAAGACATCAGCCATTATGACCATACTGCTGGGGTACCAGGATCCACTCATGTCGGCCAAGATGACCCTACTGCTGGGGTACTAGGATCCACTCATGTCAGCCAAGATGACCCTCCTGCTGGTTTATCGAGAAGGATAAGACACCGACGGAGAAAATGTGATATAATATGAGGGAATGCTTCTTTCCTCCGTATCGTGTCAATGTCTTCAGAATAATGTGCCTTATAGTGATGTTGATGCCTCATTTCTTCAGATTAACGGCATGATTGTAATCACCCGTGTGTTACTTCAATCGTATTGACTATTTCGTTACAAAAAACATCCTTGGCAGCGTCCGCACACATATATACACATCTCAATGGATTAAATGCCGTCAACAGGGTAACTTCTTGTTAACGTTGTGATGATATAATCATGATCATGTTTGCAAAAATAAACGTTCAGATGTTTACTAAATTATTTATTTCAAGAAGAAAAAATATTTGAGCTTCAGAAGCAAAATAATAAATATAACTTATTTCCAAAGAAATATTTTTTGTCTACAACATGCAATTTGATATTATATTTAAAGCATCATTACATCTATAACGGGACTTGGCTTCAAAACGGATTCAATATAACAGCGTGAAGCCAACTAGCACATGGTCTTAATCTGTTGACTAGAAAAGGCCTGGTGGTTAGGTCGCTGCACAGTAACGGTAAATTGCAGGATCCAGTCCTTTCAAAAGTGTAATTAACCCAGAAAGCCAATGCACTAATGCATGGGCACATTATCAAATGTGTGTCGTGTTTGGTTTAGCGATGCTGTATCCCTTTGGCATTGGTAGCAGGCATAAGATGAAAAGAAAATGGCGTTTAGAGCAACAATCACAATAAAGGACGAAATAAGTGGCTTTCAGCAGATCGGTTCTTCTACGAAGCGAAATGATGTAATTAATTCAACTCAGACATATGTAAATATAAAGCTCTTAAACAAGCGTCACTGAGTAACCTATTTGTTAAAAGTAAACGTGTTTGAAGTGTTGTAAACAGTAAAGTAAAAGTAACATATCACACGTGCTTTACCCTATTATTTTGTACAAGGCTTCGTATAAACATAAATGTATTTTTTATAATCTATTTGGCATTTTCAAGATGGAAAGTTTGTGAATACCGCGAGAAATGTAATAACAAACTGCTGTTAGAAAACTCCTTGACGGAACAATTCAAACGTTAAAGCATGTATTTCCATCAATGATGGCGATGTAGAGGTTAAAGTGCTTGAATGTTCATCTAAGCATAAGCTTGTTGTGAGACTGAGCAAACGTTGTTAAGAAGTTGGAGGTTATGTTGACAGAGTACGTCAGTGTAAGCAAAGTGACGTTTTCTTAATTGCAGCCTCAGTTTAAGATAATGTTTAAATACAACAATTTGAAGTGAACCACTCATATTCTGCTTGAGTTTGAAGGTGGTGTCGTCCTTTCTGCAAGCATGAGAATGACTTGCACATAATACCATAAAAAACATACCGTTACCAAAAAAAAACAACATATTGTACATATAAACGAATCACTACTATCATTTAAGTGTCTAAACGTGTGCGTGATTGTGATGTCAAAGAACATCCGGATGTGCTAAAGCCGCGTTGAAATGTCGGAGATAACGTTTACAACATATACACCTTAAAAATCATAGGTAATACCTGTTGGATGACTTTGAACATAGCTTTGTAGAAAAGAAATGTATTATGTATTGTGTATGTACAGTTTAAGGTGGTATATCCTTTTGTCAGTCTTAAATACTGTATATAAATGCACAGTTACCACGAGACATATGATACCAAACTTCCGTTTCAGAACTTTATCTCGTACAAATTAACAAAATCGTTTCTTGTTTAATCAATTTATTGTATAGATTTAAGCAAGCGACATGATTATTCAAAGATCAATGCATGTATCTAATGCAAATGTCAAAGCGTTTCATTATCATTATTTGTTCGATATGTGGGACCAAACAAATAAGTTTGATTTGTGGGAAATAATGTTGAAATTGTAGTGATATATGTGTTTAATTCGACAGTACATAATTTTCTGTGGCATTCCATTTATGTTTTAATTTGTAATCATACAGGTCAGGGTGATCCAGGTGACCGTCTCTTGAAAGTTGTTCAGCAATTTGATGAATATAAACGTTATTCTGGTCTCTCAATAAACCGAAATAAATCAGAATTGATTGCCCTTGGTTATTATAAGGCTCACCCCCCGGACATTTCCTTTTCTGGGTTAGCTTATTCCAAAGAGACTGTCAGATTATTAGGTATTTACTTTTCTGATGATTTGCATGACCTATTTGAATTAAACTTTATCCTAAAGTTAAACAAATTACAAAACATGTTAAAGATTTGGAAAATGAGAAAATTAACTCCCATAGGCAAAATTTCTATCATCAAATCTGTGGGACTTTCCCAGTTCATATTCCTTTTATCTGTTCTCCCACAACCTCCCGCTAATTTTATAAGAGAAATTAAATCCACACTTTATGCTTTCATATGGGATGGGAAGCCTGATAAAATAAGTCGCAAAACTATAGTTGGCTATTACCGTCAGGGGGGTCTTAAAATGTTACATTTACCATCTATGATAAAAGGGTTGAAGGTTGCTTGGGTGAAACGTTTGTTAGATAATATCAATAATGGGAAATGGAAATGCTTTTATGACTATCATCTTTCCCCTTTTGGAGGAAATTTAGTTTGGCACTGTAATTTAAAAATCAAGTGAACAGAAAATTACTGATAAAAAATGTTTTTATTGAGGAAGTTGTATTATCGTGGTGTACATTAACATTCATTGAAAACATTGAACAGCCGCAAGTTCGAGATCAAGTGTTGTGGAATAATACTCATATTCGTATAGATAATCAAACGTTTTTCAAAAAACATTGGATAGAAAAAGATATTATTCGTATTCGTCACATACTTAATGAAAATGGGACATTTCTGTCTCTCCACGAATTTAAGCATAAATTTGATATTAATTGTCATTTTCTACAGTTCCTTTCTTTACTTTGTGCAATACCGACAGAATGGAAACAAAATGTTAATGGCCTTCTTGTTGAAAGTAAAACATCACAAGAAGAGCTATTATGTAATTTAGGAAAAGTACATAAAGTATGCAAATACATTCAACAGTTTTCTGTTGATAAAGTATTCAAGACGCCATCCTGTGAAGATAAATGGGTCACTATAATTGATGTTTTTTTTCCTTTAATTGGAAACAAATTTACATGGTTCCAATTAGATCATGCCTTTCCACAAATTTACGTTATTTTCAGTATAAACTACTTCATCGTTTGCTTGGTGTAAATAAACATCTTTTAACAATTGGTCGATCAGATACTGACATGTGTACGTTTTGCTCAGCTTCTGTTGAAACAATTTCACATTTATTTTGGGAGTGTCATGTAACATCAAAATGTATACAAGAAGTTAAATCAACTCTTATAGGCGATGATATTGTATTGAATAAGACAGATTTCTTGTTTGGGTTCTTAACACGGGAGAATAGCAAATTCAATTCCTTATTTTGTATGCAAAATATTACATCTTTACCACGAAATATAAAAACAATTATTGCTTTCGAACTTTAAAAATATGCTTAAATATTATAAAGATATTGAAAAGTACATTTATACCCGAAAATGCAAATTTGTTACGAATGCAGACAGATGGAGTGTCATTAATTTATAAAGACCGTATATACATGCAAATTGTCTTCTACGTACGTTGAAATGTTTATTGTTGATACCTCGAGAATATTTGAATAAATTTGATTTGAAAAAAAAAGGTCAGCAATTTTCTTTTAATTGGCTGAAAAGCACTGTCTCTGAATATTATTAGGATAACTGCCATACCCTGACAACTTTTGAGAGACGATAACTTTAATTCATGGTACAGTCCCCAAATGATATGACATTATATTTTTTTTAAACAGATTGATGGAGGATGATACCTACAATTGTTGTGATGCAGTATATGTAACATTTTTTTGGCCAAGCGCAATTTATGCAATAAATCACAGAAATACATTGTACATGTAATAACCAGCACTAATTTCCTTCGATACATATCAGCATGTCACCACAAAGGTGAAATAAAACACTAATTGCATATTTTTTTTTCTTTATTGATTGTGCCCAATTCATTGTCTCATTATACACTATAGATAATAGTCTTATTAATTGTAGGCTTTTTTTTTATAGTATCTCTTATACATTACAGGGTGATCTAGCGTACAGTTTCTAGAAAGTTTTTAGCTCTTAACTTGTCAGACTATGACAGTTACCAAAGTAACAGTCAGTATGCAGTGCTTCTCGGCCAATCAAAACGAAGAATTTGCTGAACCTGTCAGAATGTCAACTGTGAAAAAACAGTCTCCTAGTGATGTAATGTTATATTGTTTGGAAGTTATTGATGGATCATGATTGTATATACCTACAATTATTGTGCTGAAGATATATTTGGTATGTAATATTTTTTTGTCAGGTGTAATTTATACAATAACAACTCACAACAGCGAAAGTTACACAAAACATGTAACGAAACATTTTCAAGATAACAAATTTGTGATGACGCATACTACTGTATTTCTTTATTCAAGCGTTGCCGATGGAGGTACGTAATGCTTTGTTGATATAGTAGCTAGATCATTGTACAACCACTTGTAATTCATACTCGACCCTCATGTGGTATGGTAAGACTCCATATATCTACTAGTCCTGCATTTTACTCTCTCAAACAAATATAGATTAGTTGGAAAGGAAAGAAAAGATTTTGAAGGCAAAATAAGCAGTGCATAAGGACAATTTTTTCAATGCTTAAAGTGAACTCAAATGGTTTAGTGATACTTTTTTTCTCTAATTAATAATCAAATAATGTTCCATATTTGACTCCATTCATAATCCTTACACATTTGTGTGTGTGTGTGTTGGGGGGGGGGGGGCAGTTAATGTATGTTGTGTGTGTTTGTTTATGCATGTCTAGATATGAATATGTTTGTGTGGGGTGGTGCAATGATGTGCATGCGCCCCCCCCCCCCCCCACCCCCACCCCAAAAAAGATATATATATATAGTTATATGTATATAGTAATCAAATATACCATGCACTGAGATTTTCACCTGTTACTTCGAAAATAGTGCATGTTATATTTGATTTATATCCTACGATTATTACAAGAGAGAAAATGAGATGTCATTTTTTTTTTAAAAACACAATTGCTCATTTGCATCCTTCCTTGTCGCACAAGCAAAAAAATGCAAATTACGACGAAAAACGTGAAGTAAAAAAGAAACCTTATATCGCGGCTGCCGCGTAAGCTCACTACAAAATGGTAAGCGATCGATCGACGGATACCGATAGCAAAATATCAATTTTTCTGAAATATTGACGTCAGAATATTGGTATAGTGAAAAATATTTCGAGGTCTGACGTCACGCAACATCATAGTTGAATTATATTTTGTCAAATAACAAATAATGCTGTTTGAACCAATCACTATACAGGATTCAATCTATGTGGGATATAAATAGAGATATATTTTGGTGCCCCCCTACGCAATTTTAAGCACCCCTCCCCCCCCCCTCCCCCCTTGCTGAAGAAATCCTAGCTACGCCACTGGCGGATAGTACTTTTTCCAGAGATACTATAACTATCTTTGGTCACGTGTGCAGTGCTCTTAACCATTCAAAAGACAAAAGACAGCTAGGATGATTGAAATGAGGGAAATAATCGCCTCTACTTTCTCCGCGAATCGACTATTCATCCAGGAGATCTACGTCGACAGTAATGGTATACCTACCAGTGGCGTAGACAGGTTCGTACACCTGGGGGGGGGGGGGGGGTGAATGGGATGCCAACGCTCGAGAGGGCGCGAAAGCGCCCGAGCGAGGGAGCGAAGCGAGCCGGCGGGAGCTGCCGGGAGGGTGTGGGAGGGGGGTGTCCCCCCTCCCATGGTAGGGAGCTCTTACAATTTTGAACTTGAAATCGTACAATCTGATGCATACTGAATGAGGTAAAATAACACACACAAGCGTTCACGCACACACACACACACATTGTACTACGCCTTAAAGTTGATATTCATTGATTTTAAATACGGTTGAATTTGATATCATTGCAAAGTTTATGACTTGATGATCATTATATAACGCTAGTCCCAAACTTAAAAAAAAAACCAGGAGCGCAGAAATATCCAAACAAAAACTACTCAAATTCCCTCTCGAAATCTGCCCAATTTACGTCCCGTAAAATAGGCCACAGTGCATGACGTAACTGAATGGGCCATGATTTCATTTGACAATCGGTCACGTGCAGCTTTCGTGTACGTACCAAACAGCAAATTACGTTTCGCGAACTGACCTATTTTCTAGACTTCAACAATGGATGAGATGGACCTCGATTTAGATTTTGAAATCGACAATTTCGAAGAAGAACTTGAAGACCAGAGTATTAGCTCTAGTAGTGGACCAGATAGTGAGATTGATGAAGGTGAAGTGGGAGATTTTGATGATGAATCAAACGCTCCTCAGGCTCAAGCTGCGAGTGTTGTTACGGACGCTGTCGAGATTGCTTACCGGCATGAACCAGAACCTGAACTTCAAGAAGATGTCGATCTCGATCTACAAATGGAAACTACGGGGATGCTAGGCCAAGGGGCAACCAGGATCATGCCAGGCTTGATCCAAACAGCACCGAAAATTGGTATGTAGTTGAAATGATTTAGACTAGAGGGTACATGTATTTTTTTTTTTTTTCAAAACTTAGTGTGCGAGTTTGCAATAACCGTGGGCCCGATCCGTAGCTCAGCGTACGTAGCCGTAGCACAGTAGCGCTAAAGTCGAGCTAGCTACCGGTCGGTCGGCCGGGACGAAACAGAAAAAAAAGAACAGGACTCGATTGTTCTGTCAACAATCCTGATGAAAATGTATAAGATTAAAACTACGATGCAGACATGTACATGTAATATGATACTGTACCGTTCATGTTGACAAACCAGTTTGTATTTCGCGCAATAAGAGACCACAAGTATAGTACACAATGTACGTGCAAAAGTTGTTGTCAGTTGATTGTCTTTCCCTTGCGAGCAGAAATATCGAACGATGAGCAGAGAGTTGATGAAAGGAAAATGCGCAATACCCATGCATGTGTACGTGTGCGATCGCGAGCATGAATGTGAATGTGAATTCCATGGAATTCATGGAATGCAAATGCACCAGTAATTAAGGCTATACCGTACGATATGCAGTCGCGATATGCATGGGCAATAATGACGTACGCGCGCGTAATCGTACTGCAGTATGTGACGTTGAACGTCAACAAATCTTTCGGGAAAAATATAAATGGGTCTAGAGTGTTTGATATCTAGATTATATTATCTCAAGTCTATCAACATTGTTTGAGATATATGTAAGCCTTAATTGAAAGTTTGTTAGATGGCAAGAAAGTTAACTTTTCCGAACGACAGCTCGTATTAAATTCAGTAGACTCGACTTCGTATTTCAATGTAAAACCTCCCGATAAAGGTCAGAATATTTCCATTTTTCTTACTTTATTATTGCTGAGATTATTTTTCTTAGATTTGTGCAAGACTTACTCAAATGTTAATAACAAGAAAAATCTAAAAGGCAGTGAAATATGGCCTTAAATGGTATATTTAGTCAGGACGATATACTAGAGCTATACGTATAAAACACGTAATGTAGCGGCTGGAGATGGTTTACGTGCCCATTCACCTTACGTCACAATAAATCGCTCTTTTCGCGGACGGCAAACGGCAGGGTTCGTAGCATTATGAGATGCGTTACAAAAACTGTTTTTATCTCTTCTGTGTTATTTTATAAGCAAAATAATGAATAAATTTTACTTCTATACACTTCAAACTTTCCATTGATATATGGATCGCTATATTTTTGGATTTTCTATGAATATCAACTTTAAATGGACAGTCATAATTTCGACGGGATATACACACCGTTGCATACGAGTACGAAATGGACTGAAACATATTTTGCAGGGAGGGTTCGTAATTGATCCAGGTGTAGTTAAGGTACCATTTGGCTTGAAACAAAATTTTCTGCGGTTTAGTTTCTAGTACGGGAATGTAAGAAGTTGGGGGTGATTGGGGCTAACCCAGTCCGTAAAACCGGCATTAGTTTCATCATTATCTTTCGCCTCAGATGCTCCATCACTCTCATCGGCACTTTCTTCTGGTTGAACTTCCGTAAGAACAGACCTTATCTCCGAAATTATCCGATTTTGATGAAGACGGATGTTCGCCCTCATGTTCTTAAATTCTTTTTCATTATGCTTGAAAAAGAAGTGATCTTTAATGTTTTCAACTTCTTATTATGAGCCATCCTAGAATCCGAAAATCAATTCACGCTGTGAATTGTGTAAGGGACACACTCACATATATTTTCCCTTAAAAAGTTAAGGAAGACAAGGCCTCCTGCTTAGCGAGCTCACCACGTGTTTTTGTTTTGTAAACACAACAAAAAAGTAAGCCCCCCCCCCCCCCCCTATAAGAAAAATAGCATAACTTTTTATCGAAGCGGTGGACCAGCGATGGACAAAGTAGCCGAACACGCCGCCTACGGAACGGGGTGCCCCAGGGCTCAGTTCTGTCCCCCATGCTCTTCAATGTGTACATCAGCGACCTACCTTGCACAGCTTCACGACAGTATGGCTACGCAGATGACCTGGCACTGTTGTATACTGATAGGAACTGGAACAAAGTAGAGAGCGCGCTTACAGCAGACATGGGGCTACTCACAGACTACCTAAGAGATGGAGACTCAAGCTAAGCGTTGCCAAGACTACTGTAACTGCCTTCCATCTCAACACAAAGGAAGCCAAGCGACAATTGACTGTTCATTGTAACGGGACACCCCTACCGACAATCCCCACCCAACGTACCTCGGAGTAAAACTGGACCGTCAGCTGACGTACAGACAGCACCTCGAAGCCCAACGAGCAAAAGTGTCGGCAAGGAACAACTTGCTGCGTCGCCTGGCTGGTACAGCATGGGGTGCATCCACATCCACCCTTCCACAGGAGCCCTAGCCCTGGTCTACAGCTCTGCTGAATATGCTGCGCAAGCGTGGTGCAGGAGTACCCACACCAAAAAGCTGGACTGTGCCCTGAATGACACCATGCGGCTCATCACTGGTTGTCTCCGTCCTACACCGACAGATCTCCTCCCAGTCCTCGCTGGAATCGCACCACAAGGCCTACGACGTGAGAGCCTAATGGACAAGCTCACAACCAAATCCCTTGCCGATGCTGAACACCTCCTACACAAACCACGACTGAATCCCTGAACCTAGGCGGCCAACGCCTCCGATCGCGCCGGACCTTTCTCCCGTCATGCAGCTGCCCTCAGCAGATCCGACTTTAGCCTGCTGCAAGAGTGGGAAAGGTGCTGGGAAGGGACGGCTCGCCCAAGGCAATTCACTGTCCCCCTGGCATCAAAGCTCCTGCTGGCTCGGACCTACCTTACCTCGGAGGAAGTGGGTCACACTGAACCGGCTACGGACTGGGGTTGGTAGATTCAATGCCAACATGTACCGATGGAAACTCAGGGATTCACCGGCATGCACCTGTGGTGCAGACGAGCAGACGGCAGATCATATCCTGTACCACTGTCCCGACCTCCAACCCCCTGACGGGATGACTGATCTGTCGTGCCCAAAAGACGAACAAGTGAACTGGCTTACGCAGCTCCAAGAAATAGCTTGATGTTCTTCTACCTCACACGAAAGAAGAAGATCGAAGCGGTTTTGGGCAAAACAATTTGCAGGATTGTTCCTTAAACTATTGACTAACCTTTGTGTGAAAATGACATTAATCCAATTAGTCATGCATGAGTGGGCAAATTTTCTTTATTTCTTTATTTTCTGCGCTTTTTAAAGTGTAATCAATC